>CM061552.1:294938354-295538354 GCA_030864225.1 Capsicum baccatum var. pendulum
GTTTGACGATGATTGCCATCACGACGACTAATTATAACCTCTTTGTAGACACGTAATTTTTCCCCCTTAGAATTCGATTTTATTCATTTTCTACCTTAGCATATCATGTACCCTCCACGATGTCATTTTTACCCACTCTTATTTTATCCTACCGTGTACCCTCACCCATGTCATCATACCCCGCAAAATACAAAAAAATAATAAAATAACTAACCCTATCTTATCCTAACCACCTACCCAATAAAAACATAACACCTCACCACTACCCCCTACCCCACGTTACCCCACCCCCCTCTCTTTTTCTTGTCCAAGAAGAAAGAACACAATATATACCTACCCACATACACACAATAAAGAGGAGGAACAGTGAACAAAAAAAAAGGAAAAAAAATCAGCTCGCCTTTCCACCTCTCTAGACTCTCACTCTCTCTCTTCATAGATCTCACCAGCGCCGTCGTCACCGTCTCCGTCTATCGGTCACCGCTCCAACTCCTGATCTCTCTCCTCTTTCCCTCCGGCGAGACACCGCCATCGTCTCCTCCACAACGACGACGGCCAACCCGCCCTCATCGTGGCTTTTTCTTTCGGTCCATGCTTCTCTCCGGCGACAACGCCGTTCTCAGCGTCATCCGAATGGACCCGACCCGATCTCCCAACCCAAAAATCCGACCAAATCCTACATCCGCGGTGCATCGGCTAGCTCCGACCGTGGTGCGTCAGCCAGCTCCGGCCGCAGCTCGTCACCGCCTAAATCTGCCGCCATCGTCAACAACCATCACCGTCAACAACAGCCACTACTGCCTCTCCGTTATCGGAGCTCCCTGGAGCTCGATCTGCGTTGGTTTTTGGTTTTCTATTGTCTTTGGTTGATTTTGGTTACGTCTATTTCATGTTTCGACATTGATAGTGGGTTTCGAGACGCCTTTATCAAATCTCGTCGTCGTTCTTGGTTGGGTTTCGTATAGTAAAGTTTTTATTCACGGGTTTTGGAGCTGTCCGGTTATTATTTTAATATCGAGTTTGGTTTGCTCATTGTGAGGTTCTCCGGTGGAGTATTTGGTCTTCGGATTTCTTTATTATCGACAAGGATCAATTTCATCGAGGTCCATTTCTTCTAACCGAATCTTTAATTTATTTTGACTTTTTATTGATGTTGTTGGTGTGGATGATTTATTTGTCGTGTGTTTGGTTTGAATCTTCGTTGTTTGTGTTGCGTTTGATGTTGGTTTCGGATTCTGAGATGTGATTGAAAAATCGAAGCATGCACTAATCATGTGATTTAAAGAATTTGGGGCGCGACTTAAAAATCGTTAAAGTGAATTAGGATTAATTTTGATTTGTTGTTGTTTTGATTCATCGTCATTGTTACTTTCACGTCTAATTATCAATTTCGTGATAGTATCATGGTAAGTTAAGCGGGTAGGCAATCGTAGGTTCGGGTAGGCGAAATTTAGGAATAAGTGTTTCGTTGGATGTCGGAATGTGCGTGTGAATGCTTCTTTTAGTTTATCGTATTTAATTCGGATGTATTTATTTAGCTGGGGAATGCCCCGAGATCATTTGTATTTATTCACCGGGGAATGCCCCGACGTATCATGTTGGCGGAAAATGATCGTGATGAAGCCCCGCGGCGTCGGGTAGGGCATTGGAGCTTAGATTTAGTTTTAGACTAGGATTTAATTTTTGTATTTTTTTATTTTATTTTTTCGGACTGTATAATTGGACTGGACTTTTACGTTCTTGGACTTTTTTGTTTTGTTTATTGTTTGATTATTTTGTGTTCTTTTGTGTGGTTTATACATTTCATAATGCCAAAATAATCGATACACTCCACCAAGCGACCGTGGTCGAACCACGGGATCGAGGGGTGCCTAACACCTTCCCCTCGGTCAACAGAATTCCTTAGCCGGAATCTCTGTTCACAAACCGATTTAAGAGTCAAATGGTTTCAAAAAGAATTTTTCAAAGGTGACTTGGCACACCGGATTATGCCAAGTGGCGACTCTGAATAAAAATGCAAATAATCCTTTTTTCGAAATAAATTTTCATCTTTTTTGTCACTTAAATAATCAAGCCCTTTCGACCCTTAAAATATCCATTTTTTTGGAGTACGTGTAAAAAAGGGGTGTGACAGCTTCTGGCGACTCTACTGGGGAATATGACAAGTTTTCAGAATTCGAGCTATTTTTGGAGTCGTATCGGCTTTGTTTGGCATTACGAGTGTATAAACATTGTTTGTGGTTATTGTTTGTGTTATTTTCACTTTTTGTGATTTTTCGTGCTCTTTGTTTATATTATTTATCCTATGTGTTACCGCTTTATATCTGTCATCATGAGTCTACCCCCCGGCCTTCTTTCTGCAAAAAGTTCGTAGTACACGTGTTGTACACAACCTCTAGTTGAGTCACCCTTATTTTAGGGGGGAGCCATCGGTGTTATGGAGTAGGTGGAAAGCAAAGCAGCCACTATCGACCATACGCTCCCCCGAACAGCCTTGTTAGTAAACCACAACGTAGGTCAGCCTTTAGGTCATGCTTATGTGCATCATGCGGAGACCTAGCGGGATCCACATGGCCCTTTGTAGGAGACTCCCCTTTAAAGCATCCCTACGTGCTAACTGTTACATTATTAAAGGTAACGTGGTCATTTGACGGACTGATTTTTGAAGAAGAAAAAAAGAAGATTAAATTAATTTGTTAGGAGTAAGGTGTGTAGGCAAAAAACGAAAAAGAAAAAAATAGAAAAATGAGTCGAAACGAACTAAAAAAAAGAGAGGAGTGTCGTAGTTTATTTTAGAATTTGTTATCACTTTTGTTTTGCACAATCCAAAAATTCAAAAAAAAAGATTTTTTCAAAGTACCGTAAGTTCAAAAAAAAAAGTTTTTTTTCGTTTTTGGTAGTAAGTTAGGGTCAATCTATTTGTTAATCGTTAATTGTCCAATCTGACGAACTACGCACCCCTGATTCTCCTCTTTCGGGAGTGAGATACATAGGCAGCATATTGTTGGTTCGGGGATCTTATTTAAAAAATCCAAAAAAATAAATTAAAATTTCTTCACTTTCCATCTAGAGTAGGTGTTTCATACATGTCTTGAAAATAAAAGTACAAAAAATCCTTTATAGTCGTAGGTTTTATTTTTGATTGATCTTATTCCAAAAAAAAAAAATTAAAAAAAAAAGACTTTCTTCACTCTTTATTTAGAGTAGGTGTTTCATATACATCTTCAAGAGAAAACTACAAAAAGATTTTCCTTTAATAGTTTCAAGTTTCATTTTCATATGAAATTCAAAATTGAAAACCCCAAAAGATTTTTCTTTGGTAATCATAGGTTTCGTTTTGTATTGGTATTTTAAAAGTAAAAAAATGCAAAAAAGATGTTCGTCATTTCTTTTGACAAATTGTTATTTTCGTTTCTTCTTAAAGTTTCAAGCAAAAGAATGAAAACGAGTTTAATTGGCCATTTTGGCTAGACTGCCCGAACTACGCAAGATCTGATTCATGTACAACATGATACGTAGGCAACCTACTTTTGGGTTCGATCTAATCATTTTATGGCTTCAGATAACAGTGGTAGGTTTGCAGCACTCTGGCTAGTCACCCATACTTCACCAGATCCAAAGCAAAGCTCGCCATGGCTAGCAGGGAGATTGAAAATTCGCTCATTGACCCGGATCAGGATCACAGGGAAGAAAGTCCTGAACACAATGATGAGGTAGTAAGGCTAAGGAAATAACTGATAAATTTGCACCGGGCATGGGCCAGCAGAATGCCTCCTCCTTTGGTCCCTGAAGGTCTTGGAAATATCTCTAATTGCCCACCGCTCTCTCAAGCGCAATTCTCTGCTACTACTGAGTCACCCGACCACGCGCCGGGAATCACTCCGCGACATTATTATCCTGGCAGTTGTAGTGTGCCCTTGGCAGCTCCCCAATCGAGACCCGCTGCTCAGCCAGTGCCGCCGATCACACCGGTATTCGTGGCTCTGCCACCACGTGAAACTCTCATATATGCTGCGCGTCCCACAATGAGGCTTCCTAGGTCTTCCAGATAGCCAGTACTAAAGGTTTCAGATGGTCAGTATTATGCCCCGGAGGCTACCTTGCAAATGAATGAACCATATGGGTACACTCAACCGCCTGCATTTCCATTTGATACAGAGAAACCTGTCGCAGTAGAGGAACAGGATATCATAGCCCGGAAACTGAAGAGTTTAGAGCAGGCTATGAGAAATCTGCAAGGGATCGGAGACTACAGGAGTGTTTCTTATAAAGATCTGTGCATGTTCCCAGACATCAATCTTCCCCTTGGTTTTAAGATGCCTAAGTTCGAGAAGTATGCAGGACACGATGATCCCGTGGCACACTTAAGACGTTATTGCAACCAGTTGAGGGCTACAGGAGGAAAGAAAGAATTGCTCATGGCTTTCTTTGGCGAGAGTCTTTCAGATCTGGCCTCCGAATGGTTTATCGATCGAGATATCGATAAATAGAACAGCTGGGATGATTTGGCTTCTAAATTTGTTCAACATTTTCAGTACAACATCGACTTGATTCCGGACGAAATATCCTTGGTCAACATGAAGAAAAAGAGCACTGAAGGTTTCAGGGAATACGCGATAAGGTGGCGTGAATAGGCCACTAGGGTAAAGCCTCCAATGAAAGGAAGTAAGTTGGTAGAAGTTTTCATTCAGGCGCAGGATGAGACCTATTTTCAGTATTTACTTCCGACAATGGGAAAATATTTTATGGAAGTTCTCAAAATGGGGGAGATGATAGAGGACGGAATTAAGACCGGTCGAATAGTGAGTTTTACAGCATTAAAATCCACCACACAAGCGATTCAAGGTGGATCTGGCGCATTTGGAGGTAGAAAGAAGAAAGAGGACGTGGCGACTGTCATAGCTGGAACCCATTCCTATCCCAAAAGACCACCTCTCCCCTATCCCCAATCCCAAGCCCAAGTCTACACCCAAGCTCCATATATTCCTCCCCACTATTACTACCCTCCACAAAACCCTTTATATTCCCTTCCACCACCACCGTACCTAGTATATAGAGCGCAGCCATATGCCCAAACCCCTTCTTAACCGTAGTGGCGCGTGCAAGATCCACAAAATTTCCCATTCGCTCCACCAAATTACCAAAACCCCTCCAGACCCAGTTTTCAGCCTAGGCCTGAGTATAAGAAGGAGAAGGCGGGTCTAGCTTGTTTGATAGGTTGAGAAAGTTGAAGGTTTTAAGCCCAATTCAAGGCTTTCAAATCCACCGCCGAGGAATCTTGATTATTCTTTAAGGTGTGCGGACTGTTCTGATATGCCAGAGTATGATATCGAGAAATGCTGGTATTTAAAAAGAGCTATCCAAGATTTAATTGACACAAATCAGATGCTGGTCCAGGCCCCGGAGGGTCCAAACGTTAACCAGAATTCATTGCCAACCCATGCTGAAGCCAATATGCTAGAATTGATATATGACGGGAAAGAGTCTTCGAGGGGTTATAAGCCTATTGTCAAGATACAGACCACTGAGGAGAAGCCTATGAATGTAGCGGAGTCTTTGAAAGCAATGTCATTAAGCCGGGAAGGAATGAGAGAAGATAAATCCCAAGAAAGCACAAAGAAACCGCTGATCATAGTACAAGGCGTCAGAAGGCATGTTGATTCGAGTCAGGATAAACCCAAGTTAACAGTGGTGGGAGCTCTGAGTCAGCTCATCTTGACAGTGAAAGGAACACTGGCGGCGTCTATTATCCTCAAACCAGTGACCCAACCTCCGATAGTTGATATGAAAAGGATTCCCTGGAATTATGGGCGGACTGTGATGACCTATCATGAGAAAGAAGTGGTGGAAGATGTAGATGAGGTAGGAGGTTTGACTAGGTCAGGAAGATGCTTCGTGCCTGAAAGCTTAAGAAAGTCCAAGACAACAGTGAGTGGACCGTCGTCTATAAAAAAGCCTATCACTGAAGAGGAAGCCAAAGAATTTTTGAAAAAGATGAAGTTTCCAGAGTATTCAATATTAGACCAGTTGATGAAAACCCCCGCTCAAATTTCCCTTTTATCTTTGTTGTTGCATTCCAAGGAGCATCGTGATGTTTTACTGTAGGTATTAATGAAGTATATGTTCCAAGGGAGATTACAATCAACCAACTTGAGAAAATGGTTGGAAAAATCTTTGAGGTCAATCGGATCAGCTTTTCTGACGATGAATTGCCTTTTAAAGGTACAGGGCATAATCGGGGCCTTTACATTACAGTGAAGTGTGAAGATTTTTACGTCACTCATGTTATGATTGATGGAGGTTCAGGTGCAAATATTTGCCCTATTTCTACTTTGCAAAAGTTGAATATTGGTGCTGACAGGATTAGGCCCAACAATGTATGTGTTAGGGCTTTCGATGGTGCAAAATCAAATTCCATTGGCGAAATAAAACTGATGTTGACCATAGGGCCTGTTGAGTTCGCCATAGAGTTTCAAGTATTGAATGTAGAATCCTCTTACAATCTGTTGTTGGGAAGGCTGTGGATCCACAAGGCCAAGGCGATTGCATCTACACTACACCAAATGATTAAGGAGATTTGTCAGCCTATGAAGATTCTTCCTTGTCTCTTATTGAAGTAAATAACGTAGAGGAGACATTCGTCTATCAAATTTTTGATACAGTGCCAGTGAGTCGTATCCCTGAATGGAAGGTTATACCAGGACCGCAATTGTCTTCTGCTTCTATCGTGATGGTGAGTGAACTTTGGAAATACGGATTCGATCTAGGAAAAGGTTTGGGAGCATCTCTGCACGGTATAGTTCATCCCATATGTCCGAGTGAGAATGTGGGAACGTTTGGTCTGGGATTTGAGCCTACAGCTGAAGATCTAAAGAAAGCCAGGGGGAGGAAGAAGGAAATATGGTCACTCCCTCGCCCAATGCCACTACTCATTGAATCATTTATTAAGAGCGGTGTTACGAAGCATGTGGAATTTGAGGTTGAATTGGTTGATGACTTCCAAAACCTTTGTATTGAAGTTGATATGGTTGAAGCAGGAGAAGGTACCAGTATGGCAGACGTGCAATTCATAGGTCCAGCTGTCAGGCTCAGTAATTGGGAAGTCACTCTTCTCCCAGTCAGGAGGGATTTTTTGTAGTTTATTTTGTTTTTTCCTTCTGTTTATTAGAGTTATTGCAGGATTGTAATTCGGATTTTAGTTTGTTTATGTTATGTTGGTATCTATGTTCAAACCCTTCTATCTTTTATTTAATGAAATGCAATGTCCCTTTTGTTTTGTGTCTAATATATTTTGTTTTTCCTTCTTACACAGTTCTCTTTATGCCAATTCTAATGACATGACATGCATGCAAAATTTTTAGCCTGATCTTAAAATCCAAACTAATCCAGATGTAATGAAGCAGAATGGGGAATATGATGAAAAAGAAGCACTAGAAGAAATAAGCAAAGAGTTGGAACAATTTGAAGACAAACCGAATCCTAATTTGAATGAGTCTGAGCCAATAAATCTAGGGGATCAAGAAGATATTAAGGAAACTAAAATCAGTGTACATGTTTTGCCACAGCTAAAATATGAAATGATTCAAGCATTAATGTATTATAAGGATGTTTTTGCATGGTCTTATGATGATATGCCTAGTTTAAGCACTAAATTAGTGGCTCACAAATTGCCAACTGATCCCGCATTCCCTTCTGTCAAACAGAAGTTAAGGAAGTTCAAAACGGATGTAAGTATTAAAATCAAAGAGAAAATCATGAAATAACTTAAAGACAAAGTAATTTGAGTGGCTCGCTTTCCCATGTGGTTATCCAATGTTGTTCCCGTACCAAAGAAAGAAGGTAAAATTTGAGTGTATTTTGATTACCGTGATTTGAATAGAGCGAGTCCAAAAGATGATTTTCCACTGCCTAACATTCAAATTTTGTTAGACAACTGTTCTAAACACAAGGTTGCCTCTTTTGTGGATTGCTATGCTGGATATCACCAAATCATTATGGATGATAACAATGCAGAGAAGACGTCTTTTATCATACCATGGGGAACTTATTGTTATCGAGTGATGCCGTTCGGTTTGAAGAATGCTGGAGCAACATCTATGAGAGCCATGACCACTATGTTTCATAACATGATGCATAAGGAGATCGAGATTTACGTGGATGATGTGATTATTAAGTCAAAAAGTCAGGCCGACCATGTAAAAGATTTAAGAAAGTCCTTTGAAAGGCTTCATAGGTATAATCTCAAACTCAACCCGGTAAAATGTGTATTTGGAATTCCATCTGGAAAGTTGTTGGGGTTTGTAGTCAGCCGGCGGGGAATTGAATTGGATCCCTTAAAAATTAAAGCCATTCAGGATTTGCCCCCGCCCAAGAATAGAACGGAGGTGATGAGTTTGCTTGGTAGACTAAACTATATTAGCAGGTTTATTGCTCAACTCACAACCACCTGTGAGCCCATATTCAAGTTGCTGAAAAAGAGTGCTACAGTAAAATGGACTGAAGAATGTCAGGAAGCGTTTGACCGAATCAAAAGATATTTATCAAATCCGCCCGTGCTGGTACCCTCGGAGCCAGGTAGGCCTTTGATCTTATATTTATCAGTCATGAACAATTCTTTCGATCGTGTCCTGGGTCAACATGATGTCACGGGCAAAAAGGAGCAGGCTATTTATTATCTTAGCAAGAAATTCACCGCATATGAGGCCAGGTATACTCTTCTTAAAAGGACGTGTTGTGCCCTAACTTGGGTAGCACAGAAGTTGAAGCATTATCTTTCTTCCTATACTACTTATCTCATCTCCCGTATGGATCCTTTGAAGTATATCTTTCAGAAGCCTATGCCGATAGGTCGATTGGCAAAGTGGCAAATATTGCTTACCGAGTTCAACATTGTATATGTGACTCAAACCTCCATGAAAGCCCAAACCTTGGCAGATCATCTTGCTGAGAATCCCATCGATAAAGAGTACGAGCCATTAAAGACATATTTTCCTGACGAAGAAGTGTCGTGTGTCGATGAAGTTGTTATAGATGCTGATCCTGGTTGGAGGTTATTTTTTTATGGAGCTGTCAATATGAAAGGAGTCAGAATAGGTGTGGTTCTTATTTCTGAATCGGGACAATATTTCTCGGTAACAGCACAACTTTGATTTTACTGTACTAATAATATGGCGGAGTATGAAGCCTGTATTCTTGGTTTGAGGTTAGCTGTTGATATAGGAGTCAAAAAATTATTGGTGTTAGGAGATTCAGATTTGCTCGTCCATCAAATTCAAGGCGATTGGGAGAAGCGAGATTTGAAGCTCCTCCCGTATCGACAATGCCTGCAGAAGCTATGTCAACGATTTGTGTTAGTAAAATTTAGGCATATTCCAAGGATTCATAATAAAATTACTGATGCTTTAGCCACTCTGTCTTCAATGCTCCAACATCCTGATAAAGCCTACATCGATCCAGTGCATATACAGAGTCGTGATCAGCATGCTTACTGTAATGCGGTTGAAGAAGAGCTCGATAGCGAACCTTGGTTCTTGGATATCAAGCGGTACATTCAGTTAGGAGAATACCCAGCATATGCCACCAACGATCAAAAGAGGACTATTAGGTGTTTGGCTAGTGGATTTTTCTTAAGTGGGGGAATCTTGTATAATAGAACCCCAGATCTCAGACTTTTGAGGTGTGTAGATAAAAAAGAAGCCTCGGCAATCATGGTTGAAGTACACTCTGGAGTATGCGGGTTACACATGAACGGTCATGTCTTGTCAAAGAAGATTCTTCGAGCAGGTTATTACTGGCTTACTATGGAAAGGGATTCTATTCAATTTGTTCGAAAGTGTCATCAATGTTAGGTACACGGTGATCTGATATGTTCTCCTCCTATTGAGTTGCATGCAATGGCCGCTCCATGGCCGTTCGTGGTTTGGGGAATGGATGTGATTGGACCGATTGACCCGAAGGCATCAAATGGGCATAGATTCATTTTGGTAGCCATTGACTACTTCACAAAGTGGGTAGAAGCAGTAACTTTCAAGTTAGTGACGAAGAAAGCGGTGGTAGATTTTGTTCATGCCAATATCATTTGTAGATTTGGAATTCCTAAGATGATCATTACAGACAATGCTGCCAATCTCAATAGTCATTTGATGCAAGAAGTATGTCAACAGTTTAAGATCGCTCATCGAAATTCTACTCCATATCGCCCAAAGGCCAATGGTGTTGTAGAAGCCGTCAATAAGAATATAAAAAAGATACTGCGAAAGATGGTACAAGGGTCTAGACAATGGCATGAAAAGTTGCCATTTGCATTACTAGGTTATCGCACCACTGTTCGTACTTCAACAGGGGTAACTCCATATTTATTGGTGTATGGGACAGAAGCAGTCATCCCTGCAGAAGTTGAAATTCCCTCTCTCTGAGTCATTGTAGAAGCAGAGATTGATGATGACGAATGGGTAAAAACCCGATTGGAACATTTGATTTTGATTGAGAAAAAAACGCTAACGTCTGTATGTCATAGCCAGTTGTATCAGAAGAGGATATCTCAAGCGTATAACAAAACGGTCCGTCCCAGGAATTTTGAAGTTGGTCAGTTGGTATTGAGACATATCCTTCCTCACCAGGTTGAAGCGAAAGGCAAGTTCTCTCCTAACTGGTAAGGTCCCTTTGTTGTGAAGAAAGTGTTTCCCAATGGAGCCTTATATTTGACAGATAGTGAAGGAAAAATGATAGAAATGGCTATCAATGCTGATGCAGTCAAAAGATATTACGTATGATATTTGATCCTTTGTTGAGTTTGTTGCATGTTTAGTACTTGCATTCTTGAAGATTGATATGATAAAGGCATTTTATTCTTCTATCCAAACATTGTGACATCCCTTGTTTACCCGTTTGAGCTTCGTTTTATTTTTCTTTCATATCCCTCTTTTGGAATCAAAATAGAGTCAAAGATAAATGTCAAGAAAATAAGAACAAAATAAAGAGTTCAAAAAGAAAAAAAGAAAGAAAAATCAAAATCAAAATCAAATCAAAACAAAGAACAAGCTGATGGAACTACGTGCGACCTGATTCTCCTCTCTCGGAAGTGAGATACGTAGGCTGCCCTATTTCAGGCTCGGTCCAACCAAATAAGGATTTAAGATTCACCCAGTCAACAAAACTGGGGTATGAGTTAATGCATTGTTTGAGTCGATTCCAAAAGTTGTCAGTCCCACCCCCACTTCAAGTATCGTTTGAGACTCTTACCATCTTTTCTAACCTTAACCCAAAGCCAAGTTACAACCGAAGAAAGTCCTTCAGATCAATTTTTGATACTCTTAAGGCTAAGCATGCAATGGATATGATGATACATTATGAAGTACCATTTATCTCCCCCAGCATGAGAAATCGGGAAAATAAAATAAAAATGAGAGTCTTTTTGGTGAAAACCTTCCCGGGCACCATAAGGCGATGGTGAGTTGAGAGAAAATAAAAACGAGAGAGTCTTATTGGTGAAAACCTTTGCAGGCACCATAAGGAGATGGTTAGTAGAGAGAAATAAAAATAAGAGAGTCTTATTGGTGAAAACCCTCACGGGCACCGTAAGGCGATGGAGAGTTCAAGAGAAAAGTGAAAAGTAAGGAGAAAGAGATTTGTTGGCAAAAGTCTTTTAAGATGTCATCAATCGAATGTGATGTATGAGTCTGATGGATTTGAAGAAGCGGCTCAGAGTCAAAGGTACGAACTCAACAACAAATGGGGAGTTTGGATAGGAAGATCAGGCAGCTCAATCCGAAATGCATGTCATACTCATTGGAGTTGGTCGTCGTATTCAGATAAGTTTTTCTTTTTAAATATGGGACATTTCCCTTTTCTTTCATTTAACTATTCATGCTTTTTGTCTTTTTATGTCATTTATCAAAAATAAAAGTCACCATCATTTCTTTACATTTTAAGTCAAGTCTGTGTCAAAACAAATGAGAAAGGATTTCAAAATTTACTATCAGTCTTTCCAGTTATATGAGGAAAAGCCAAGGAACAACACAGGAAAAAATATGATCGTAATTCAACAAGCAAAGGAAATCAATCAACCAACAGGCTACAGGATTCATATAAAACATTCAGATTTGGGAAAAGAGTGCACCTCAGGGGCATGGTAAAATGGAAACCCATTGTTTGAGTCAGAGCTCATTTCCCTCAATATGAGTCCGGGTCAATAATGCAGCAAGACAGGGCAAGTGTTAGTGATTCTGAACAAAGATGAAAGGAACGAATGTTGGGTCAGATACCTGAGAAGCCAAGAGCTGCAAGCCACCACTAAGTTTTTAACTGACAAATTTTGTTTGTTGAAACAGGCGCAAATTCATTTCACTTGATTCAGCTACCATTGGAAATGCACATGCATGGGATTTTAATTTATCTTCAGGACCCTCCTAAAAAAATGGGATTTTACTTTATGTTCAGGACCCTCCTGAAAAATGAGATTTTACTTTCTGTTCAGGACCCTCCTGAAAAATGGGATTTTACTTTCTGTTTAGAGGATTTTACTTTATGTTCAAGACCCTCCTGAAAAATGGGATTTTACTTTCTGTTCAGGACCCTCCTGAAAAATGGGAATTTACTTTATGTTCAGGACCCTTCTAAAAAATGGGAATTTACTTTATGTTCAGGACCCTCCTGAAAAATGGGAATTTACTTTCTGTTCAGGACTCTCCTGAAAAATGAGATTTTACTTTCTGTTGAGGACTATCACGCCCCAAAATCCCATTGGGCCAAACTGGCACCCGAAGCTGAGAAGGCCCAGGAGAACCCGTTTAAATACCTGTACTTTCACTTACATGTCACCAAAAATTTGGACAGCACTTCGTTACATATAGAAGAGTCTAATTACCTGTATCAGTACAACACGCACAAATATATATATATAATACTTGGCCATCGTGGCCACCACATATACAAATATAACATCACTATATAAACTTCCATGACTTTACCCTTCCTTATGTCTACAAAGCCTCTAGGATATATATGACATAACTAGGTTCGGGACAAACCCCCACCCACACATGACTCCTGTACAATAACAAAACATAAGGAACCGACTCGGAAAGATCCGAAGCAAACTAGAGCTCACCAACAATAGCGGTATGACCTGGCTCCTATCTATGTTGTGAATGAGCTGAAGCACCTGTTCCTGCAGCATGAAATTTAGGTCCCCCCGTGGGGACGTCAGTACGAAATATGTACTGAGTATGTAAAGCTCTAAATAATCATATGTGATATTGGGGATCAAGAAAATCAGACACAAGTGAATAAATCATAATAGAAGTGAACCACACTTCATAAACACTTTTAGGATCATGTACATTATCATTAATCTGAATTGGGTTCTTGAATTCAAACACATTTGTGGAACGGTATACATTCGTTCATTCCATTCTTTACAATTATCATTCGCCATTACCTTCTCCTCCCGAACCTCCAACCACCTAACAATAATCAATACTGTACTATACTGTGACCATTAGGCTGCCCCTAGTACATATCAACTATAATCATATCAAGTATCGGGATCGGCCCATGCTAGGCTTAAGCCCCTGAGCTACCACCCACACGTATATCAAATAACACACATAAGAGATCTTTCCAATAACTTAGTTCAAAAGATTTTGAGATTATTACATTAGTGTTCATGCCAATATAGTACCTTTGGAACGATGATACATCAATAGGAACCAAGTAATAGAGCTTCTATACAATAACGATGTAACAAAGACTCATTGGTACATCAACAATGTGTTTTAGAATCATCAATATCACAACAATGAAATAGGAGCCTTTTGGTATATCAATGAAATATTTTGACACTTTATAGAATGGAAACAACTTCGTTGGTAACATAAAACAATACATGTTTTTTGGACAACCTCAGAATCTTACTTGATGGAACATTGGTGTTTTCATGCCAAAGAACATCATTAGAGTATGCTTTACATACCTCGTTGTAGATTTGAATACCAATTCAACACAACTTCCCACCTTTATAAATCACTTATCTACAATGAAATGTTTGGCATCTAGTATTAGCAACCCAACGCCACAATTCTCTTCCATAATTCCATAGAACCAATATTTGCAAAGCATTCCAAAAACCAACTTGAACAATAGGTTTATGTGTGTATATATATATAATCATCATTTCAATACCACATCATCACACCAAATCCCTTCATAATTCAACATAATCCAACCATGCACAAGAATAATCCAACATCATTTCCAATCATCTTTCAACAACAATCAAATAACATGCTTCTTATGCTCACATGCATATATATACATATCCATATAAATAACACCAACATAATTTACATCCTTACCATAAAATGGCCCTTTTGATTTTGAAGTCCTGTTGGCACAAATAAGGGGTACTTCTCGAAGCCCTCGAGACGGTGAACACAACTACGGAATCAATTTGGATTTTCTACGGTTGAATCACAAGATAATTAGAGTTGAAATTATGCTAGGGTTTCTTATTCTTCAATAATTTGGATGATAAATGATGGATATGAGGCTAAGTATGTATATAATGACCAATTTTCGTCCATGAGGTGATGAAAAATGACCATATTGCCCTTAAAATTTAAGTAAATCCGAATCTGTCCATGGTGGACTGTTTTGATAGGCTAAAGTAAATCGACCATAACTCTTTGCTCCGATAATGGATTTGGCTGAAACCAATTGCATTAGAAATAAGACTCTCGCGGCTTCTCATCGATATATATCAGCTCACACAGTTCATTTTGTACAAGGAGTTATGATCATTTAAAGTCGATCCAAAAATCTGTTTAGCTGCAGTACTTTTGTGTGCAGAAAATTTCTGCACATTTACTGTTCATTGCGTCCACCATTTTAAAGTTTCGAACATGCTCGCTTATATCTGATACTCATCTATTTTTAGAAATCTTTATATCGTTGGAAAGCTAACTCGATAAACTTCGCATAGAAACTTCGACAAGCAAATTCCGGTATAAATAAAGTTGATTCCTATACACATATAATCAAACTATACACTTGAAACCATCTCTCAATAATCAATACTCATACTTAAACTCATATATACCAAACTTATGATCAATACATATAATCCAACACATATAACCATGGCTAATGCACGTAATTAAGAACGGGGTGTTACATCCTTCCCCCCGTAAGGGCATTCATCCTCGAATGTGAATTTAGTTATTTAGCCGAAACAAGTTTGAATTCATAATTGATATTCACGTCATCATATAGATATCATGCATATGTAAAAACTTACTTGTTGGTGTCCCAGTTCCATTCCTTGCACTTCTTTTTCACCTTTGAACAAATAAGGGTATTTTGATTTGATTGCTTTCTCCGTTTCCCATGTAATCTCTTCCCTTTGTTGATTTCTCCAAAGTACTTTCACCGATGCTACTTCTTTATTTATCATCTTCTTAACTTGACGATCTAATATAGCAATAGACATCTCCTCATAGGTAAGATCTTCTGTTACTTGCACATCTTCAGTAGAAGTAATAAGGGACGGATCTCCAATGCACTTTTAAAGCATCGATACATGAAATACTGGATGCACTGATGAGAGTTCCTGGGGTAGCTCTAATTCATAAGCAACTTGCCCACATCTTCGAATAATCTTATACGGGCCTATATATCGTGGACTCAACTTTCCTTTATTGCCAAATCTCATCACCCCTTTCATTGGCGATACCTTCAAAAATACCCAGTTGCCTAACGAAAATGCAAGCCCTCTTCTTCTACTATCCGCATATGACTTGTGTCAACTTTGGGCTGTTTTCAATCGTTGCTGAATCACCTTGACTTTTTCTATGGCTTGATACACAAGATCCGGTTCGAACATAAGAGTTTCACCCGCTTCGAACCATCCTATTGGTGATCTACACTTTCTCCTATATAAAGCTTCATATGGTGCCATTTTGATACTTGAATGATAGCTATTATTGTAGGCAAACTCAATAAGAGGTAAATGATCATCCCAGCTACCTTTAAAATCTATAACACATGCTCGTAGCATATCTTCAAGTGTTTGAATGGTGCACTCTGCTTGTCCATCTGTCTGAGGGTGAAAAGTTGTACTCAGATTCACTTGTGTTCCCAAACTCCGTTGGAAAGACTTCCAAAAGTTTGCAGTAAATTGAGTTCCCCGATCTGATATAATAGAAGTTGGCACTCCATATAATCGAACTATTTCTTTAACATACAGCTTCGAATATTCTTCAACTGCATAAGTGGTCTTAACGGGTAAGAAATGTGCGGATTTAGTAAGTCTATCCACCCCATATAGAATAAAATTTCCGAGCTGTACGAGGCAAACCTGTAACAAAATCCATGTTGATCATGTCCCACTTCCAAATTTGAAGATCTATGCATTGCATATAGCCTCCGGGATTTTGATGTTCCACTTTAACTCATTGGCAATTTGGACATTTAGCTACAAATTCTGCGATATTTCTTTTCATGTCATTCCACCAATATACATCCTTCAAATCTTGATACATTTTGGTTGACCCTGGATGAATAGAATACCTTGAGAAATGTGCCTCAGTCATAATTCTTTTTCTTAGCTCATCAACAATAGGCACACATAGTCGATTTTGGCATAGAAGTACTCCTTCTTGCGAAAGCTCAAATACCTTCATCGCACCATTTTGAACATTCTCCTTGAGTTTTAATAAAACAGGATCTGCATCTTGCTTCTGTTTCACCTAACTACTAATGAGAATTCCGCGGCATTATTGATAACGCTCAATCTACAGCTCTCGTGAGTGTAAAGCGGTCGTTAGCAAATATAGAACCCAACAGGGTTGGGTATCGATCCCACAGAGAATAGCTTGGTCAATAAGTAAGCAACGATTACTAGACTTCTAGTGCAAGTCTCGTAATAAGGGGGCATTGTAATGTGTACCCGAAATATTAAGAAAACTGAAGATAAAAAGAAAGAATGTTTAGTATGTTGTAAATAATGAGAATTGAGGAGTTGGGGTTATGTCCACCTTCTGAGTTATACGTCTCTATTGGCTATGAGTGTGTAGAATTCAGACATGCATGTGCTTATAGAGAATTATATTCGATGGTAAATCCAGGCGTCTTTCGACCTATTCGAGGATTATTTCACTTTAACTCTTTCGAGCTTAAAGCGTGTCTAACGGTACGAATTCTCCAAGAGGTTAATCCAGTTACGACACTATCTTTTTAATAGGGGATGGGACCCTACTACCTTGACATTATCTCTTTTCCAGACAGATAACCTTTCTTTCGAACAAGTTAAATGTTAGACTGGCATATTCTTGCGTTCGCAACCACAAAGAATTTAGATTAAGATGAAGAGAATAATGATATAAGCAGCAGACGTGTCACGAACTCACAAACTCACAGTAATAGATAGTATCTCATACGGCTTCCATAACCCCAACAGAGAAGTTTAGTTACCCATGAGTGCGAAGGAAATCACGATTGACATTGTTATCATACCACAATATAAGTATTTCGTGTAGGCAAAGGTGGTAGGCGTTTAGGCGTGAACTCCTTTAGCAAAGTAACGTTTCTCTTGTTGTGGAATTTAAGAATAGATAGAAGAAGAAAATTAATGGAAGATTCGGAATTAAAGAATTAAAACTAGAATGAGAGTTGTAGAGTAATTGATGGAAGAAGAATTAATTGTAGTAGAATGAATTAAAAATCTCTAGCAAGATAGGGTAATTACAATACCCATATCCTATTCCTACTAGGCTAATAAAATACTTAACCAAATCCTACTAAACTAATGAAATACTTAACCCAATTGTACTAGGTTAAGGTATCATTATCCTAATCCTAATAAGCTAAGGTAATACTTAACCCAATTGTACTAGGTTAATGTATCATTATTCTAATCCTAATAAGTTACTGCAAGTCCCCAAAGTCTTCAGAAATGTTGTTTTAGCCCGAGACAGATTTTCCATTCACCACTTTTGGTCCTTGGCGTGCAAGACTCCCTTTTCTCCTTTCGTGAAGCTTTCTTTGGCATCAAGTTATCCATGAAATGCTGAATTCTGCATCATTTATACCTGAAACTTTGCTAATCATGTTTGTTAGCTCACTTACAGGAAAAAGGACTAAAAGTGAATGAAATATATAATTTGTTCTCAAAACTAGGCTAAAATATGGGCAAAATATAGCACCATAGGCGTGTAATATCGCCTATCATCAACACCCCACACTTGAAGCTTTATTCGTCCTCAAAAAAAATATCATGTCCCTCTCAACATTTTCTTAGGGTTTCACAGCAACAACACAAAATACTCATCAAGGCAAGCGCAACCATTATCGACAAGGAGTAGTTTTCTGCTCATTAGTAGAAACGATTTAGCCTCTAGCATAGACTCGTGATGGTAGTCAACTCATATTCAAAAGTTAAAGCACAAAGAATCATATACAACTACCCAATACTCATCAACCATGTGTGTCTCACAATATATTACCCATAATCACTCACACATATAGCATATTTTTCAAACATGGGTCTAAAATATCCTTGCTCTCACTCTCTCAAAGAATTCACATGTTGCAACTGATGACCATAGGCTTGCCCTTAGTGTAATGCTCCAGTAAATGTCAGAATGCTAAGCTTAGGATCAAATAGGTCTTTTGATGGTTGTAATGTAGGCTAAGGGACAGGTAGGACTATTTTGGCCAGAAATAGTGACTATGTTCCTAAGCGCTTTAATACATCACACTGAAACTTTTTTCTTTCAAACAACCTTTCTACTTTCTTTTATTCTACCACCCTTTTTCTCCTCTTTTGTTTTTCAACATGACTTAAATTTTCAGTTTTTTTTCTTCCTTTTTCTTTTAATAACATACCTCTTATGATAGCACTTCTTTTTCATAACAATTTCAAGCACCAATACATTCTAAAGCATCATACTCACCTAATTTCCTCTTATTTTATCACATGACTTTACACTTTAAAGCACTTAGGAATTTGGATCAAATTATGGTCTTGAAAAAAATGGATTAGGCTTATATATGAGGTTGTCAAAGAAAATAGGCTAAAGGCTCAAAAGGGTTAACTAGGATGATATCCATGGGTAGGTAAAAAGAAGGTAAACAAGTATAGGTTTCCAAAGAAATGCCTAAATCATCTCCTAGACTTACACTCTATATTTTCGCTTTATATACATACCAGGCAAGTTCTAGCATCAACCACAAGCATAGAATATACTATTATCTCGCACACACAAGGCACATGGTCGACTTTATTGAGAATAGTATAGACTCTTACTCCACATATGAAGGAATTGAACCACACAATATCACATAGTGAGTCACCATTAGAGCCTAAATGTCTCAATAGTCATGATTCTAGCACAAACTCTTCTCATAATCTCATGCTGCCTATCAGAATAATTTCATGCGAAGCTAAGTAAAAAAAAAATTCCTACTAGAAAAACTTAACTACTAAAACGAAAAAATTTCTACTAGAAAAACTTAACTACTAAAAACGAAAATAAAAACAAAGCAAACAAACATAGATGCGAATAGAGGAGTATAGCATGCAAAACTACCACCCCACACTTAAACAAGACACTGCCCTCAGTGGAAAATAAATACGAAGAACCTGGTCATTCGAACTCCTCCTCAATGTCGGGGGTCACACCCCCTTCGTCGGAATCATCGTAGGAGTCATCAACATCAGAATTCTCCTCTACGTTAGAGTCTGGCAAGCGTCAATCATCGTCGGTCGGTACGTCATCATCGAGAGGTTCCTCAAAGTATGTACCTACTCCACACATCTCCCGTGCATGCATATTCATTGGATAGTCATGGTTCAGCTGTTGGAGCTCTGCAGCAGTTGGAACACGACCTCCGCTCATCATTGTAAACCGTGTCATGCCATAAAGATGGCGAAAGAAACTCTCATCTCGAGCATGTCTCTCTGCCATAGTAAGGTTGACGCCATGTGTTGTTTCAGCATCTTTGACCTTTGTGAGGTCAACCTTCTTCAGATTATGTGGGAGTTTATGATCAGCTGGTTCCTCTTCGATGTCCTCCTTCCGCAAGATTGCCGTCAACAGATTGCCAAAGGTGAAGTGGGACCGCTTGTGTAGCCTGGCCTTCCGCATTGTAGAGCGAATGATTGCCCCAATGTTGATAGGGACATTCGTCATCAATGCGTAAACCAGACACACTCTATCTCTTGTTATCTTGGTGTATCGGGTCCCAGGAATAAGGCGTGAGTTAACTATGCGCAACCAGATTCTTGCTTCCCTATTCAGAGGAGCATATGGGAAGGTATTGTGTCGACAAGTATCTTTATGTATGCTCCACCTTGCCATGGATGGTGTGCCACAAAGTGTGTGTCAAATTGCTCTATATGGAGGTCTGCTGTACAGCTCTTTGAATGGCGTTGGATCGACTGAAGGTAAGCCAAGAAAGGAGTTGAAGAGGTCCGCATTGAGGTGTAAAACTTGGCCCCGAATCTTGACCTCGCTTCCTGTGGTTTTCGGCGACCAGTTGGCATAAAATTCTCTGGTTAAATCAAGATTACATTCTCCCATGTCGCGGAAGATGAAATCCAGATTCAATGCCATGATCTTTGCCAACATACGCGGCTCCTTCTTCGCTAGGCTTTCCTTGTTGATCAAGTCGACATGAACATATTTTCTTTCCTTGTTGTTCCTATACCATTCCTTCTCTTCCTCCTCAAGAACCCATTTTATTCTGAACATTCGGCGTGGTAATTGCATTGAGGGTAAAGCGGTCGTAGAAGTGTAAAGCGGTCGATAGCAAATATAGAACCCAACAGGGTTGGGTATCGATCCCACAGAGAATAGCTTGGTCAACAAGTAAGCAACTATTACTAGACTTTTAGGGCAAGTATCGTAATAAGGGGGGATTGTAATGTGTAAATAATGTAACCAAAATAAGAGAGTAAAGCAGAAAATAGCAAAGTAAAAGAACGATTGTTTTGTAGGTTGTGAAACAATGAGAATTGAGGAGTTGGGGTTATGTCCACCTTCTGAGTTATACGTCTCTATTGGCTATGAGTGTGTAGAATTCAGACATGCATGTGCTTATAGAGAATTGTATTCGATGGTAAATCCAGGCATCTTTCGACCTATTCGAGGATTATTTCACTTTAACTCTTTCGAGCTTAAAGTGTGTCTAACGGTACGAATTCTCCAAGAGGTTAATCCAGTTACGGCACTAACTTTTTAATAGGGGATGGGACCCTACTACCTTGACATTATCTCTTTTCTAGACAGATCATTATCTCTTTTCTAGACAGATAACCTTTCTTTCGAACAAGTTAAATGTTAGACTGGCGTATTCTTGAGTTTGCAACCACAAAGAATTTAGATTAAGATGAAGAGAATAATGATATAAGCAGCAGACGTGTCACGAACTCACAAACTCACATCAATAGATAGTATCTCATACGGCTTCCATAACCCCAACAGAGAAGTTTAGTTACCCATGAGTGCGAAGGAAATCACGATTGACGTTGTTATCATACCACAATATAAATATTTCGTGTAGGCAAAGGTGGTAGGCGTTTAGGCGTGAACTCCTTTAGCAAAGTAACGTTTCTCTTGTTATGGAATTTAAGAATAGATAGAAGAAGATTAATGGAAGATTCGGAATTTAAGAATTAAAACTAGAATGAGAGTTGTAGAGTAATTGATGGAAGAAGAATTAATTGTAGTAGAATGAATTAAAAATCTCTAGCAAGATAGGGTATTTATAATACCCATATCCTATTCCTACTAAACTAATGAAATGCTTAACCAAATCCTACTAGGCTAATGAAATACTTAACCCAATTGTACTAGGTTAATGTATCATTATCCTAATCCTAATAAACTAAGGTAATACTTAACCTAATTGTACTAGGTTAATGTATCATTATTCTAATCCTAATTTGTTACTGCAAGTCCCCAAAGTCTTCAGAATTCTGTTTTAGCCTGGGACAGATTTTCCATTCACCACTTTTGGTCCTTGGCGTGCAAGACTCCATTTTCTCCTTTCGTGAAGCTTTCTTTGGCGTCAAGTTATCCATAAAATGCTGAATTCTGCATCATTTATACCTGAAACTTTGCTAATCATGTTCGTTAGCTCACTTACAGGAAAAAGGACTAAAAGTGAATGAAATATATAATTTGTTCTCAAAACTAGGCTAAAATATGGGCAAAATATAGTGCTATAGGCGTGTAAATTTGCCTATCATCAACACCCCACACTTGAAGCTTTGTTCGTCCTCGAACAAAATATCATGTCCCTCTAAACATCAACTTAGGGTTTCACAGCAACAACATAAAATATTCGTCAAGACAAGCACAACCATTATCAACAAAGAGTAGTTTTCCGATCATAAGTAGAAATAATTTAACCTCTAGCATAGACTCGTGATGGTAGTCAACTCATATTCAAAAGTTAAAGCACAAAGAATCATATACAACTACCCAATACTCATCAACCATGTGTGTCTCACAATATATTACCCATAATCACTCACACATATAGCATATTTTTCAAACATGGGTCTAAAATATCCTTGCTCTCACTCTCTCAAAGAATTCATATGCAGCAACTGATGACCATAGGCTTGCCCTTAGTGTAATGCTCCACTAAATGTCAGAATACTAAGATTAGGATCAAATAGGTCTTTTACTGGTTGTAATGTAGGCTAAGGGACAGGTAGGACTATTTTGGCCAGAAATAGTGACTATGTTCCTAAGCGCTTTAATACATCACACTGAAACTTTTTTCTTTCAAACAACCTTTCTACTTTCTTTTATTCTACCACCCTTTTTCTCCTCTTTTGTTTTTCAACATGACTTAAATTTTCAATTTTTTTTCTTCCTTTTTCTTTTAATAACATACCTCTTATGATAGCACTTCTTTTTCATAACAATTTCAAGCACCAATACATTCTAAAGCATCATACTCACCTAATTTCCTCTTATTTTATCACATGACTTTACACTTTAAAGCACTTAGGAATTTGGATCAAATTATGGTCTTGAAAAAAATGGATTAGGCTTACATATGAGGTTGTCAAAGAAAATAGGCTAAAGGCTCAAAAGGGTTAACTAGGATGATATCCATGGGTAGGTAAAAAGAAGGTAAACAAGTATAGGTTGCCAAAGAAATGCCTAAATCATCTCATAGACTTGCACTCCTTATTTTCGCTTTACATACATACCAGGCAAGTTCTAGCATCAGCCACAAACATAGAATATACTATATCCTCACACACACAAGGCACATGGTCGACTTTATTGGGAGTAGTGTACACTCTTGACCCAACAGATGAAGGAATTGAACCACACAACATCACATAGTGAGTCACAGTTAGAGCCTAAACATCTCAATAGTCATGACTCTAGCACAAACTCTTGTCATAATCTCATGCTGCCTATCAAAATAATTTCATGCGAAGCTAAGTAAAAAAAAAATTATACTAAAAAAACTTAACTACTAAAAACGAAAAAAAATAAAACAAAGCAAACAAACATAGCAAATGTGGATAGAGAAGTATAGCATGTAATACCACCACCCCACACTTAGTCGGGACACTGTCCTCAGTGGAAAATAAATACGAAGAACCTGGTCAGTCGGACTCCTCCTCAATGTCTGGGGTCATACCCCCTTCGTCGGAATCATCGTAGGAGTCGTCGTTGTCAGAATTTCCTCATAAGTACCCCACTTGATTCCACGAATGCGTCGAGGTATTTGCATCACGAAGGATTCAGCTTGCTCTTTTCTTCTTCTTTTCTTACCTTACTGTGAGGTGGGCGCTTTTTCTTTACCTTGTCTTGCTTTTGGTGACATTGTACCTGAGTTAGGTCAATAAACAAGAAATAGTGATACCACCCCACACTTAGTTTGTTGATACAAAGTAGTGAAGTGAAAGTGGTCGATTACTTAGACTTCATCGTCAGACGTTTTTAGGAGCTATATTCCGACAAGAAAATCAGAGATGTAAAACTTCTTGCAATCTTTGAAATACTTTCATGTTAGATATATCAAGACTACTACATAGGGATTGCATCATGGTATAGTATCTATCAATAATCACAACCTCCTATGTCGGTAGGCAACTTTAAGTTGTATTCCGATGATCGGGACATTCCAACATGTAAGTATTCAAGTGACAAGATTATGAAATGTTCATGACTATAGCAATTCCGCAAGTAGTATGACAATGCATCATAATCAAAGTCAAGTTGGAAACAAATTAAGATCATCATAACGTATATGTTCACTCACTTGGTTTTGTATCAACAATTCAAACACATTAACATCACCAATATTTCTTCAAGATGTAGAAATTCATAATAGACGTGGCAACGTAGTACTTACGAAAAATATATGAAGAACACAAGAGTACTTACGTGATTGAAGCCTTTGGAGATGTTCTTGTGAAGTGGGAGAGCAAAAAAGAAAAGTTTTGAGAAGATTTGGATGCTATGTGCGGTGCCTAAGTTAGGTTTTCAATGTGTTTGTGTTTCAAGACTAAGTCTCCTTTATATAGGAAAAGAATGGGTTGGGTTTTGACCCATTTAAAATTGGATTTGGAGACAAAAGGTGACCATAGGCGGCGCCTTTAGCTTTGCCTATGCTTGGCATAGTGCAAAGCATTTGCTAGCATAGGCGGCGCCTAGTGTAAAGCCTTTAGTGACCATAGGCGGCGCCTTTAGCTTGGCATATGAGATTCCTAGACAAAATGCTTTAGCATAGGCGGCGCCTATGTTATGGTATACTTGAGCATGGGCGGCGCCTATGCTATGGCATACTAGATTCCGAGATCTTATGCCATAGTATAGGCCTTGCCTTGTTCGTGGCCTAGTTTTACCTAGGCCTAGCCTTGATCAATGCCTATATTTTCATGAGCAATGCTCAATCCATAGACTTTTGCATCTTCATGCATAACTTACCACCTTTACTATGCAATACGTCCAAATCGCCATTTGAAATCGATCTCCTCGTTTTATACCTCTTGCACCTACATTTGCTCAAAACCAATGAAAACGGTTAGTACGATGGGTTGCCTCCCACCAAGCGCCTTAGTTTTGGTCGTGGCACGACTCTTGTTTTTGGATTTTTTATTTATCAAATACAAAACACGTACTAAAATAAAAGAAAGACAAAGATGAAAAATGATAAACGATAAATGATAAACGATGGGTTGCCTCCCATTTAGCACCTTATTTATTGTCGTGGCACGACATAACTATCTCGATTACTTAGACTTCATCGAGATAGATGGTGGATCGTTTTCTGAATGGATTTAGATGACAATGAGGCTTACTTGTGGGCATGCAATCTTCTTCGCGATGACCCTTGTGCTACATCTCCCCGGAGGGTCACCAATTATATCATTAATAGTCCATCCCATAGCTCTCTTGTATCTCTTCAGAGCAGAAATGAGAGCTTCTACGTGTTGTTCACTTAAATCATCCGCACTCACCGGAAGTATATTTCTACTTTCTAAGAACACATACCTTAGATAGTCGGGGAGCTTTTGCGATTCTAGCATTGGTGGCTCTTCAATGAAAGTCTTCGCTGTTGGTGATGGTTGATTCTTAAGATCAAGGTCCGGTTGCTTAGGAGTATAGGACTCTATTTCTGTTAGAGCACCAATATAATCTTCATCGTCCTCATGCTCAACATTCAATGGCGCAGCAGACAATGGCTCAACAGTAGGTTGTTTCTCCACAGATAATGCTTTCTTATCCTCATGATGAACATCAGCTACAATTAACACATTCATATCGCTGGGCTGCTTCATTGCTTTGCATATATCAAAGCGGACCACTTCGTCATTAATTCGAAACAAAAGCTCATTATCTTTCATGTCAATAAGCACACTTCCAGTTGCGAGGAAAGGGCGTCCCAAGTTTATGGGAACTTCAGAATCTACCTCACAATCCAAGATCACAAAGTCTGCAGGAAAGATGAAGGTGGAAACCTTTACCAACACATCATTCAAGATACCCACAGGTCGTTTTACCGACCGATCTACCATTACAAGCCGCATATTGGTTTGTGTAGGGTCTCCTAACCCCAACTTTCTGTAGATAGATAGTGGCATCAAATTGATGCTAGCTCCCAAATCGCACAATGCCTTAGCAAAATTCATAGATCCAACCGTGCAAGGAATAGTGAAAGCTCCAGGATCTGCCTTCTTTTGAACTAGCGATCTTGTAGCGATTGCACTACAATGATGAACATTATCCGCCAACTCATAACTTGCTGCCCGCTTCTTTGTCAATAGGTCTTTCATAAATTCCGCATACCCAGGCATTTTTTCAAGTGCCTCCACCAATGGAACATTAATGGTCAGCTGTTTTAACATATTCATGAATTTGCTGAACTTTGTATCATCCACCACCTTCTTCAATCTTTGAGTAAAAGGTGGTGGTGGGTATGCAATTGTTCTCTCCATGGATTTCTTCTCTTCTTGCTTCCATTTTTCAGCTTTTTCAGGCTGTAAACCGTGAGGTGTGACGTTAAGGACATTAGGATCGGCTGCTGCGGCATCTTCCCCTTTCTTCTTATCATCAATCTCCACTACTTCGTCAACCACTTGCTTGCCTTTTGCTAAGGTTTCCAGCACCTTACCACTTCGGGTAGTAATGGCCATGCATGACCCATCATTCCTTGGGTTTTGCACAGTATCACTAGGTAAGGTGCCGGCCTTTCTTTGATTGAGTGCTGCTGAAAGTTGGCTCAATTGCTGCTCCATTTGCTTGATTGAAGTGGAATGAGAATCGACTAATTGCTTCATGGAGGACAAATCATTTATTACCTCCGTTACTCCTGCGCTAGTTGCTTCCACTCCTTTCAATAGTTTAGCTATCATGTCTTCCATACTTCCAAAATTAGATGTGGTGGCGTCACGTCTTCCAGGGGGAACGTACAAACCACTCTTTTCATTCTTGTTTTTCCAACTACCTTGGTCTTTGCTTCCAGATTTATCATAGTAGTTCCGACCTTGGTTTCCTTGGGCATTGCCTCAGAAACCCCCCTGATTGTTCAAGTAGTTGGCCTCTTCTTCCGAATCAGATTTGTCTCTTCCTTTTAGCGCCACAGCTTTAACTTTTTTGGTCTTCCCTGATAATAAATGCTTTGTAAGAATATCCACTTGTGTTTTCATGTGCGCCATATCTTGATCACGTTCTTCTTCTCGTCTCCTTTGGTCTGCAGTCATGCCAATAGGTAAAGTGGGGCTTGCTACCTCAGAATCCCTGGTATGCCAAGCTCTACTTTGCTTCGTCATACGATCTAGCATATTGCTTGTTTGACCAAAGGTGAGATCCATAAAAGATCCTCCAGCCGCATTATCCACCACTGGTTTAGTTATAAATTCAAGGCTCTATATAGTATCTCCATTAGGTGAACATTAGTCATATGATGGTTTGGCCACCTTGCTAGCTTCGTTTTGAACCTCTCCCATGTTTCATGAAGGGCTTCAGTTGGAAGCAGACGAAAGTTGCTGATTTCATCTCTCAATTGTGCTCTTTTGGAATGCGGAAAGAATCTTTCTAGGAAAGCGTCTCTCAATTGCCTCCAATTTGTAATAGAATCAGGAGTCAGCCCATTCAACCATAGAGTTGCCTCCCCAGACAGAGACAATGGAAATAAGCGTAATCAAATTGCATTCTGACCAACACCAGGATTGTCAAACGACTTGCATGTAGAAATAAAGTTGATGAGATGCATATTCGGATCATCGCCTGCTAGTCCACAAAATAATCCCTTGAGTTGCAATAACTGAATCATGGTGCTTGTGATGTTGAACTTGGCTCCGGGCGCTAA
The DNA here is from genome assembly GCA_030864225.1 of Capsicum baccatum var. pendulum. Lineage (NCBI taxonomy): Eukaryota > Viridiplantae > Streptophyta > Magnoliopsida > Solanales > Solanaceae > Capsicum > Capsicum baccatum. The sequence continues at coordinate 294,966,201 of CM061552.1, forward strand.
CGGTGGAGGAATAATAGCTCCAGTGGCTCCGGCTCCATCAAGATCATCATCATCATCGTCGAAAGCTGGTTGCATGGGTTGGCGATCATACCTAAACTGAGCTTGTCGACCTCTTCTGTTGGCAGGTGTTGTGATTTCAGCATCATGCCTTGGGTTTAGTAACTCGTCATCACCTAAATCCTCATCTTTAGGATTTGTTGCTCGCCCAGGGTTATCAATGTTTTGCTGGTGTACTTGGGCGGTGTCAAGAGCAGCTAGTCTCGCCTGCTCGTGTTGAGCAGCCATTCTTTCGACTTCAGTTTGTGCCTCCATTCTGCCAATACGTTGTGGTTCAGGATTGATAGGTAATAACGGTTGACCAGAACTTCTAGTATGGGGCGTGCACTAAAGAAAAACCTGCAGAAAACAAAAACAACAACTAAAAATAAAAGTACGAGAATCTTTGACCAAAGGGTCTAGTAATTATTACGAACTTAATTGACACTTGTATTCCCCGGCAACGGCGTTAATTTTTGATAATGCTTAATCTACAGCTCTCGTGAGTGTAAAGCGGTCGTTAGCAAATATAGAACCCAACAGGGTTGGGTATCGATCCCACAGAGAATAGCTTGGTCAACAAGTAAGCAACTATTACTAGACTTTTAGTGCAAGTCTTGTAATATGGGGGGATTGTAATGTGTACCCAAAATATTAAGAAAACTGAAGATAAAAAGAAAGAATGTTTAGTATGTTGTAAACAATGAGAATTGAGGAGTTGGGTTTATGTCCACCTTCTGAGTTATACGTCTCTATTGGCTATGAGTGTGTAGAATTCAGACATGCATGTGCTTATAAAGAATTGTATTCGATGGTAAATCTAGGCGTCTTTCGACCTATTCGAGGACTATTTCACTTTAACTCTTTCGAGCTTAAAGTGTGTCTAATGGTACGAATTCTCCAAGAGGTTAATCCAGTTACAACACTAACTTTTTAATAGGGGATGGGACCCTACTACCTTGACATTATCTCTTTACCAGATAGATAAACTTTCTTTCGAACAAGTTAAATGTTAGACTGGCGTATTCTTGCGTTTGCAACCACAAAGAATTTAGATTAAGATGAAGAGAATAATGATATAAGCAGCAGACGTGTCACGAACTCACAAACTCACAGCAATAGATAGTATCTCATACGGTTTCCATAACCCCGACAGAGAAGTTTAGTTACCCATGAGTGCGAAGGAAATCACGATTGACATTGTTATCATACCATAATATAAGTATTTCGTGTAGGCAAAGGTGGTTATCCATGAAATGTTGAATTCTGCATCATTTATACCTGAAACTTTGCTAATCATGTTCGTTAGCTCACTTACAGGAAAAAAGACTAAAAGTGCATGAAATATATAATTTTTTCTCAAAACTAGGCTAAGATATGGGCAAAATATAGCACCATAGGCGTGCAATATCGATTATCATCAATTATGCACAATAATCTCCTCGTTCGGAGTTTCGAGAAGACGAACTCCTAGACTAGCTAATTGATGAAGATCTTTAATCATCCCTTGCTTTTCTATAGGTGTCATCATAGCCTTACGACTTAACACATCAGCTACTATATTCGCTTTCCCTGGGTGATACAAAATATCAACATCATAATCTTTTAATAATTCCATCCACCTTCGCTGCCTCAGATTTAGATCCTTCTGACTGAAAATATATTGTAAGCTCTTGTGATCAGTATATATATCAACATGAACCCCATATAAATAGTGGTGCCATATTTTTAAAGCAAAGATAACCGCTGCCAACTCAAGATCATGTGTGGGGTAATTTTTCTCATGTGGCCTCAATTGCCTTGAGGCATATGCTATCACCTTACCATGCTGCATTAATACACATCCTAAACCAATTCTAGAAGCATCACAATACACTGTATACCCTTCTGTACCTTCTGGAAATACAAACACAGGTGTAGAAGTCAACTTATTCTTCAATTTTTGGAAACTCTCCTCACACGCATCATTCCATTGGAACTTGGATGCTTTATGCGTTAGCTTAGTTAAGGGTGCTGAAATAGAAGAAAAACCCTCAACAAACTTTCTATAATAACAAACCAACCCAAGAAAACTACAAATCTCCGTAGGCGTTGTGGGCCTTGGCCAATTCTTCACAGCTTCTATCTTTTGAGTATCAACCTGTATGCCTTCATTTGATACAATATGGCCCAAAAATGCCACTAACTTTAGCCAAAATTCACATTTAGAAAATTTTTCATACAACTTCCAATCACGAAGAGTTTGCAACGCCTGTCACAAATGATTAGCATGATCCTCTTCTGATGTGGAATAAACTAGAATATCATTAATGAAAACTATCACGGATACATCCATAAATGGCTTAAATACCCTATTCATTAAATCATGAAAGTTGCAGGTGCATTTGTTAGCCCAAATGACATAACTAGAAACTCATAATGACCATACCTTGTTCGGAAAGCTGTCTTGGGTATATCGTTTTGTTTGACTCTCACATGATGATAACCTGACCTCAAATCAATCTTAGAAAAACATTTGGCACCCTGTAACTGATCATATAAATCATCAATTCTTGGATGAGGAAATTTATTTTTAAGAGTCACTTTATTCAGCTGCCTATAATCAATACACATTCTCAATGTGCCATCTTTCTTGCGCACAAACAGCACTGGTGCTCCCCAAGGGGAAATACTAGGCCTAATGAACCCCTTTTCTAGCAAATCTTTCAATTGCGCTTTCAATTCTCGTAATTCTACTAGGGCCATCCTGTACGGAGGAATTGAGATTGGCTTAGTGCCAGGTATCACATCAATACCAAATTCTACTTCTCGTTCAGGAGGTAAACCTGGAAGATCTTCAGGGAATACATCAAGAAATTCACTTACTACTGGTACAGTGTGAAGATCTGGTGATTCCGATTCCGTATCCTTTACTCTAACTAAATGACATATGTAGCCCTTAGAAATGATTTTTCTCGCTTTGAAATAAGAAATAAATCTACCTCTTGGTGCATCAATCTTACCTTGCCATTCAATAACTGCTTCATTAGGAATATGTAAATACATCTTTTTCATACAACAGTCAATTTTGGCATAACAAGACGCCAACCAATCCATACCCATTATAACATCAAAATCTACCATTTCTAGTTCCACAAGATTGGCCATTGTGTCTCAACCACACACAGTTACTACACAATCTTTATAAACTCTTCTAGCAATAATAGATTCCCCAACCGGGGTAGACACTTCCAACGGCTTATCTAACAATTCGGTGGTTCTTTTAAAATTTCCAGCAACCAAAGGAGTAACATATGATAATGTAGAACCGGGATCAATTAGAGCATATACATCAAATGAAAATATTGACAACGTACCCGTAACCACATCTGGGGAAGCCTCTAGATTCTGTCGATCCGCTAAAGCATAAGTGCGATTCTGAGTCCTGCTGGAACTGGCGACTCTTTTTTCATTTCTAGCGTGACCCGCAGGTTGTGCGCCCCTACCAGAATAAGATACCGGTGACAATGATGCAATAGCTTATCCTGAAGGTCGTGCTACGCCACCTGCGCCCCTTCGTGGATATTCTCTCATCATATGCCCCGTCATACCGCACCAAAAACAAATATTTGTTCCCATTCGACATACGCCCATATGATGCTTTCCACATCGATTACATAGCTCTCGATAAGGTCTCGATTGGCTCATGTTCCCTTGCCCATGATAACCCACTGATCGCGAACTATGACCCTCACTTCTTTTACCAAATTAACTGCCTCTGAACCCCTGATGTTGTGGTGGAGCACTAGCTGCAGAATAAGAAAATAATGGCCTAGGTGGTCTAGCAAAATATTGAGGTCTAAAACCTCCCTGTGGCGCCATAAACTGCCCTGTAGATCTGGTCCTCTTAGAAGATCCGCTTTGAAATTCCTGTGTTCTTTTTCTTTGTCTCTGATCTTCCATTTTCTGTGCTAATGCTTGGATCCTAGCTATATCCATGTCTTTATTCAGTGCAGCAATAGTACAATCCCTAACCAAATATGGATCCAATCCATCCACATACCAATGAAGTCTGTAATCCATAGTAGCTATAACATTAGGAGCATATCTGGACAAAGAATTAAATTGAAGACTATACTCTCTCACACCTGGATTACCCTATCGAAGATTTAAGAACTGATCCGCACGGGCCTGACGAGTCTCATATCGAAGATAATGATCAATAAATGCCTCTTTGAACTCTTTCCAAGTAGCTGGGGGTACATCAATGCCCCTTGACCATTGCCAGTCTTCATACCAATATATAGCCTCACCTTTGAATCTATACGCGGCTAACTCCACTGTCTCTCTGCCCGATACATGCATCACCTCTAGGGCCCTTTGGATCTGATTAATAAAGTCCTGCGGATCTTCATTAAGATTGGATCCGGTAAAAGTAGGCGGATCCATCTTAAGAAAATCTTGCGTCCGAAGACTAGCCGCCCTATCAGTACTGCTAGAACCCGCGACAGGAATAGCTTGCCCTTGGACTTGATCGGCAACAATCTGGGTCAACAGTTGTACTGCATCCCTCATATCCTGATCAGCAGCATTAACAAATGGTTCTGTGAATGTGGTTCGCCTCCCACTTATTTCATCTGGAGTGGAAGACATTTCAGATACCCGCTCAGCTTGAGCTTCACTCTGATTAACTTGTACAGGTGGTGACTTACTAGTCCCTTCTCCGGCAGCCACATCTACCCGCTCGCCGGTATTCTTACTTCCGGTATCCGGCATTCTTACTGTAATAAAGAAACAAATGGATTCAGTGGTCAACTATGACTTCATTTTCTATATAAACTCTATGGCACGATCTATGATCTGAAGAAAAAAAACAATTTCCTAAATGCCCATAGCCTCCTGTTTATAGATGTAGTGCACAACACACCGATAAACAAGACTCTACGTAGACACGGCTGTGTAGACTAACTAGAACGAACCTCTCTGATACCACTTTTTCTCGCACCAAATTCCCATCGGGCCGGACTGGCACCCAAAGCCGAGAAGGGCTGCGAGAACCCTTTCAAATACCTGTACTTTCACTTACATGTCACCAAAAATTTGGATAACACTTCTTTGCATATAGAAGGGTCTAATTATCTGTATCAGCACAACACACACAAATATATATATAATACTTGGCCGCCGGGGCCACCACATATACAAATATAACATCACTATATAAACTTCCATGACTTTACCCTTCCTTATTTCTGCAAAGCCTCTAGGATATACATGACATAACTAGGATCGGGACAAACCCCCGCCCACACATGACTCCTGTACAATAACAAAACATAAGGAACCAACTAGAAAAGCTCCGAAGCAAACTGGAGCTCACCAACAATAGCGGTATGACCTGGCTCCTATCTATGCTGTGAATGAGCTGAAACACCTGTGCCTGCAGCATGAAATGCAGGTCCCCCCCGTGAGGGACGTCAGTACGAAATATGTACTGAGTATGTAAAGCTATAAATAATTATATGTGATATGGGGGATCAAGAAAATCAGACACAAGTGAATAAATCATAATAGAAGTGAACCACACTTCATAAACACTTTTAGGATCATGTACATTATCATTAATTTGAATTGGGTTCTTCAATTCAAACACATTTGTGGAACGATATACATTCGTTCATTTCATTCTTTACAATTATCATTCGCCATTACCTCCTCCTCCCGAACCTCCAACCACCTAACAATAATCAATACAGTACCGTATTGTGACCATTAGGCTGCCCCCAGTACATATCAACTGTAATCATATCAAGTATCGGGATCGGTCCATGCTAGGCTTAAGCCCCTGAGCTACCACCCACACATATATCAAGTAACACACATAAGAGATCTTTCCAATAACTTAGTTCAAAAGCTTTTGAGATTATTACATTAGTGTTCATGCCAATATAGTACCTTTAGAACAATGATACATCAATAGGAACTAAGTAATAGATCTTCTATACAATAACGATGTAATAAAGACTCATTGGTACATCAACAACGTGTTTCAGAATCATCAATATCACAACAATGAAATAGAAGCCTTTTGGTATATCAATGAAACATTTTGACACTTTATAGAGTGGAAACAACTTCGTTGGTAACGTAGAACAATACATGTTTTTTGGACAACCTCGGAATCTTAATTGATGGAACATTGGTGTTTTCATGCCAAAGAACATCGTTAGAGTATGCTTTACTTACCTCATTGTAGATTCGGATACCAATTCAACAGAACTTCCCACCTTTACAAATCTCTTATCTACAATGAAATGTTTGGCATCTAGTATTAGCAACCCAACACCACAATTCTCTTCCATAATTCCATACAACCAATATTTACAAAGCATTCCAAAAACCAACTTGAACAATAGGTTTATGTGTATATATATATATATATAATAATCATTTCAATACCACATCATCACACCAAATCCCTTCACAATTCAACATAATCCAACAATGCATAAGAATAATCCAACATCATTTCCAATCATCTTTCAACAACAATCAAATAACATACTTCTTATACTCACATGCATATATATACATATCCATATAAATAACACCAACATAATTTACATCCTAACCATAAAATGGCCCTTTTGATTTCGAAGTCCTGTTGGCACAAATAAGGGGTGCTTCTCGAAGCCCTTGAGACGGTGAACACAACTACGTAATCAATTTAGATTTTCTATGGTTGAATCACAAGATAATTGGAGTTAAAATTAGGCTAGGGTTTCTTAAGTAAATCCGAATCTGTCCATGGTGGACTGTTTTTATAGGCTAAAGTAAATCGACCATAACTCTTTGCTCCGATAATGGATTTGGGTGAAACCAATTGAATTAGAAAGAAGACTCTCTGGGATTCTCATCGATATATAGCATCTCACACAGTTCATTTTGTACGTGGAGTTATGATCGTTTAAAGTTGATCCAAAAATCTATTTAGCTGCAGTACTTTTGTGTGCAGAAAATTTCTGCACATTTACTGTTCATTGCGTCCACCGTTTTCAAGTTTCGAACATGCTCGCTTATATCCGATATTCATCTATTTTCAGAAATCTTTATATCGTTGGAAAGCTAACTCGATAAACTTCGCATAGAAACTTTGATGAGCAAATTCCGGTATAAATAAAGTCGATTCCTATACACATATAATCAAACTATACACTTGAAATCATCTCTCAATAATCAATACTCATACTTAAACTCATATATACCTAACTTATGATCAATACATATACTCCAACACATATAACCATGGCTAATGCACGTAATTAAGTACGGGTTGTTACAAGGACCCTCCTGAAAAATGAGATTTTACTTTCTATTCAGTGATTTTACTTTCTGCTCAGGACCCTCCCGAGAAATTGGATTTTACTTTCTGTTCAGGACCCTCCTGAAAAATGGGATTTTACTTTCTGTTCAGGACTCTCCTGAAAAATGGGATTTTACTTTATGTTCAGGACCCTCCTGAAAAATGAGAATTTTACTTTCTGCTCAGGACCGTCATGAAAAATGGGATTTTACTTTGTGCTCAGGACCCTCCTGAAAAATGAGAATTTACTTTCTGTTCAGGACCATCCTGAAAAATGGGAATTTACTTTCTGTTCAGGACCCTCCTGAAAAATGGAATTTTACTTTCTGTTCAGGACCCTCCTGAAAAATGACAATTTACTTTATGTTCAGGACCCTCCTGAAAAATGGGAATTTACTTTCTGCTTAGGACCCTCCTAAAAAATTGGACTTTACTTTATGTTCTGGACACTCCTGAAAAATGAGATTTTACTTTATGTTCAGGACCCTCCTGAAAAATGGGATTTTACTTTGTGCTCAGGACCCTCCTGAAAAATGGGGCTTTAATTTCTGCCAAAGACCCTCTTGGAAAATGGGACAATGCTTTCAAAAATGAAATACTACTTTAGTATAATTTTGTTTGAGATAATTTTCATTCTAGTTTTAATTTTGGGTTTCAGGAGCCCGCTTGAAGAACAGGGTGACGAAATAACAAGACAGGAACCCGCCTGAAGAACAGGGTGATGAAATAACAAGTCAGGAGCCCGCCTAGAGAATAGGGTAAAGAAATGAAAAGTCAAGCAACAAAGCAAAGCAATTGAAAGTCAAGCAACAAGTTGAAAGAAATGGCAAGTCAGGGGCCCGCCTGAAGAATACGGTGATGAAAGTCGAGTCAAGAACCAACAAAAGTTGTATAGATAGGATTTTTGTAATTTCATTTATGTTTTAACTTGTAATTGGCATTTTTGATGTAATAACAGAGCCACGGACCGGAACCTCGACGGAACCTCACTCGACTCTCCAACTCGGTATAGTCCAGCTCCGTCCAATCCCTGGAAATACTTGTCACTCGATTCCTTCATAACTTCGGTGGGTAGGTTGTCCTAATTCAAAACCCGATAGTCCTTCTTTCTTCTGTTTCTTCCTTTGAATAATGGTCGGGACAAAATTCTGTCTCGTTGTCTACTTCTTTGTCTGAAAATACTGCGTGTTTACATTCAAAGGGGGCATGATGTAGACACGTAATTTTCCCCCCTTAGAAGTCGATTTTATTCATTTTCTACCTTAGCATATCATGTACCCTCCACGATGTCATTTTTACCCACTCTTATTTTATCCTACCATGTACCCTCACCCATGTCATCATACCACGCAAAATACTAAAAAATAATAAACAAATAATAAAATAACTAACCCTATCTTATCCTAACTACCTACCCAATAAAAACGTAACACCTCACCACTACCCCCTACCCCACGTTACCCCACCCCCTCTCTTTTTCTTGTCCAAGAAGAAAGAACACAATATATACCTACCCACAAACACACAATAAAGAGGAGGAACAGTGAACAAAAAAAAGGAAAAAAAAAATTAGCTCGTCGTTCCATCTCTCTAGACTCTCACTCTCTCTCTTCATAGATCTCGCAGGCGCCGTCATCACCGTCTCCGTCCACCGGTCACCGCTCCAACTCCCGATCTCCCACCTCTTTCCCTCTGGCGATACACCGCCATCGTCTCTGCCACAACGACGACGGCTAACCCACCCTTGCCATGGCTTTCTCTCTCGATCGACAACGCCGTTCTCAGCGTCATCCGACTGGACCCGACCTGATCTCCCAACTCAAAAATCTGACCAGCTCCTACAGCCGCGGCACATCGGCTAGCTCCGACCGCGGCCGCGGCGCGTCGGCCAGCTCCGGCCGCAGCTCGTCACCGCCTAGATCTGCCGCCACCATCAACAACCATCCGCCGCCGTCCTTCCCTTCCTCCGGTGACAACAGTCACCGTCGACAACAGCCGTCGCCGCCTCTCCATCACCGGAGCTCGATCTGTGTTGGTTTTTGGTTTCCTGTTGTCTTTGGTTGATTTTGGTTTCGTCTATTTCATGTTTCGACGTCGATAGTGGGTTTCGAGTCACCTTTATTGAATCTCGTCGTCGTTCTTGGTTGGGTTTCGTATAGTAAAGTTTTTATTCACGGGTTTTGGAGTTGTCCGGTTATTATTTTAATACCGAGTTTGGTTTGCTCGTTGTGAGGTTCTCCGGTCGAGTATTTTGGTCTTCAGATTTCTTTATTATCGACAAGGATCAATTTCATCGAGGTCCATTTCTTCTAACCGAATCTTTAATTTATTTTGACTTTTTATTGATGTTGTTGGTGTGGATGATTTATTTGTCGTGTGTTTGGTTTGAATCTTCGTTGTTTGTGTTGCGTTTGATGTTGGTTTCGGATTATGAGTTGTGATTGAAAAATCGAAGCATGCACTAATCATGTGATTTAAAGGGAATTCGGGGCGCGACTTAAAAATCGTTAAAGTGAATTAGGATTAATTTTGATTTGTTGTTGTTTTGATTCGTCGTCATTGTTACTTTCACGTCTAATTATCAATTTCGTGATAGTATCATGGTAAGTTAAGCGGGTAGGCAATCGTAGGTTCGGGTAGGCGAAATTTAGGAATAAGTGTTTCGTTGGATGTCGGAATGTGCGTGTGAATGCTTCTTTTAGTTTATCGTGTTTAATTCGGATGTATTTATTTAGCCGGGGAATGCCCCGAGATCATTTGTATTTATTCACCGGGGAATGCCCCGACGTATCATGTTGGCGGAAAATGATCGTGATGAAGCCCCGCGGCGTCGGGTAGGGCATTGGAGCTTAGATTTAGTTTTAGACTAGGATTTATATTTTTGTATTTTTTTATTTTATTTTTTCGGACTGTTTAATTGGACTGGACTTTTACGTTCTTGGACTTTTTTGTTTTGTTTATTGTTTGATTATTTTGTGTTCTTTTGTGTGGTTTATACATTTCATAATGCCAAAATAATCGATACACTCCACCAAGCGACCGTGGTCGACCTACGGGATTGAGGGGTGCCTAACACCTTCCCCTCGGTCAACAGAATTCTTTAGCCGGAATCTCTGTTCGCAAACCGGTTTAAGAGTCAAATAGTTTCGAAAAGGATTTTTCAAAGATGACTTGGCACACCGGATTATTCCAAGCGGTGACTCTGAATAAAAAATGCAAATAATCCTTTTTCCGAAACAAATTTTCATCTTTTTTGTCACTTAAATAATCAAACCCTTTCGACCCTTAAAATATCCATTTTTTGGAGTACGTGTAAAAAAGGGTGTGACACTCATCAGTTGCAACGGTTTGTGTGCACAACTCCATCTTTCAGCTTCTCCTCTGGAAATGAGTCACAAGTACTGTTTTGTAAAGGAAATGAACCAATTGAACAAACACGAATTAGAGTAAGCCAATGGTGGAGCTACATTATAAGCATACATATTAAATCTTGAATATTCTTAACGAAATTTTTAATTTTGCTACTGAGGTCAGCCTGATGCAACCCTCAAAAGATTGATTAACATGCAAAAGTTTGTTTGTGGTATAATTTGAATCGATGTAGTGCGTGTCATTCACACATCATGAGTTGCACTACAACCCTAGAGGCAAAAATTTCATCAACTTACTATTTACTGCTAGTAGTATGAGCTACCTTCACTACTAATATTTCCATCCCGTGAAAGTTACATAAATTTCAATTCTTTTATTGGAGCTAATTATTCTCTTTCTCAACTTTTTCCTAAATTACTGAAGATTCTTGATTGTGTTCACACGGATACATCACATTCTTTTAAATACATCACTTAATTTGACCCGAATACATCATATTCTTCCAATACATCACTTAATTTTACACAAATACATCACAAAATTGATGTATTCGAAATTTAAGTAAAATTAGAGATTTATGTAATTATTTAAAAAAAGTGAGATTTTAAATAGTCATGATAAGTTAAGTTATGATATAATGTAATTTTTCTGTCCACTATATATGGAATTTTGAGCATATTCCACACCTACTATCAGTAACTTTTTAAGAAGAAAAATTAATATTACTCCACTTCCATACTTCTTTGCAAAATTATTCTGTCACATAAATTAATCTAGATTAAAAAATAAGAATATTAGAGCATACCTTAAATTGATCTTAGTTCCACTGCCAACTTGCAAATTGCTCAATACACTGTAGCATGAAGAGTACTCCGTTCCTATTTATAATGCTTCAGAGATTTTGTAAAGTGGCCAAAAAAGGCTATATACTGTGAGGTCCTTCGACATATATAGGCTCAAAGCCTATCTGTACTTTGGCTGAGATTTATTGTTAGAGGTGGTTTGGTTGGAAAATAAATTATCACGGGATTAATAATTTCGATATTAATTATCTATTCTTCAGGTGGAATAAAAATAATGCTAAATTGCACAATAACTAATTCTAGAATGAGTTATCTCATGTAGTTTATTCCAATCAAATATGAGATAAATTTATCCTAAAATTAATTTCAAAATTAGTTATATGGTATACCAAATGAGCCCTAATTAGAGAGTAACAGTTTATGTGGGTGCAATGGAGGAGCCAGGACAAGTAAAAATAAAAATGATATTTTTAATATAATGGATAAATAGAAGTCAACTGAGAAAATATTTAGAATTCAAGGATCAGCAACAGAACAAGCAGACAAATCGACTGTCGATGGGGTGTACAAAAATCGAACCAACCAATAAATCGAACCAATAAAAATTTTATTGGTTTACTGTTATTGCGTTATTGGGTTAACGAGTTTTAATGGTTTTATAAATTTTTTTATTGGGTTATTGAGTCGATTCGATTTTTTCTTATTGGGTAAACCGATAGCCTAATAAGAATATTTCAAATTACATTTTAGCCCTACTTATTATATATAGATACATAGATATAAAACCTACTCTATATTTTTCTTTCATTTCTGTAAACCTATTCAATTTTTCGAAAACTTATTTAAGCTTGAAGATTCTTGTAAAATAAAACCCATCATGTAGAATTGTGGTGGGGCCCTTCCCCAAACACCGCACATAGCGGTAGCTTTAGTGTACGGGGCTACCCTTTTTTTTTATCGATTAAACCAAAAATCGAATCATTAAGGACTAAAAGCCGATAAACCAAAAATCGATAAAAAATATCTTATTGGTTTGATTATTGATTTAACATATTTAAAAATTGATAATTGGTAAACCAAACCGATAATACATAAAATCGAACCGAACCGACCGATGCACACCCCTAACTGTTGACATGCTGCCTGCTTATTGCCCTTTATAAGTAAGGTAAATTTTAAGATTTTAATTAAGGTTGTAGTTTGTTATTTGACAATCTTAGTCGTAGTTGTAACTTGTACCTCATATGATAATTATTAATTTTTAGGTTAAACCAAGATAGTTATTGTTTATTAGTTTAATATATAACCAAGTTAATGCAGAATTTCATTTCGAATATGTCACAAGTTGATACTTCATCTCACACAAGTTAGTAGGAAAAAAGATATTAAAATTTAATTAAATATAATAATAAAATTTTATCAAAAAATGTTTCTTGTTAAGCTAGGTGCAACTCTCATTTATAAAAAAATTTTTTTAGTAAAAGGAGATATTTTATTACATGCTAATAATCTTCATTACATAGCATTAGGGCAGCCGTGCCCAGGAGCAGACTGTAACTGAAAAAATTGAAGAATAGGTGTCTTTTAAGTCGTGAATGAAGGATTGGTGACATTGACCAACAGATAGGGTCAAACATTATTAGGAAACTTGATCAAGTTAATTGTGGACTTGATTAATATTTTCAAAACTTTCTAATCTTTTCAAAAATACAAATCAACCCAACCCACACCCTTTTCAATCCAAATCAACCACTCTCTCCTCTCTCTCGACAGCTTCTGTCAACTCTCTCCCAACTAAAAGTTCTACAAAATTTCTCCCTTCAATCCTCGACGACAAATAGTTGGGTTTCGAGTTCCCCTCCTCAATTCAATCAACCTGTCTCTCATTCCTCTCTCGACAGCTTCTCTCAACTCTCACCCAAACAACGTTTTGCAAATTTCTTATTTCAATCCTCGGCGACTTCAACATCCAACTATAAATAGTTGTGATTCCAGTTCCTTTTCTACTTCAATCGACATGACAGCCTTGCTCTTTGGCCACAATAGCTTTGAATTCTTCATCAGTCCTTTTCTTCTTTCACAGGTAAAAATTTATGGCCTTTTTAGTTTTGAAGAAAACGAGGAACTTGAGCCAACTTCTCTTATAGTATTGGTTAACAATTTCAATATTTGTTGCACTAATTTGAAATGCGGTCTGAATAAAACTCTAATTTCTGGTATTTCTTCTCTTCTCTTATCTTTTCGAAGTGAATTATGATATTTTGTTGTTTTTTGTATTTTTTGAAGTTTGGTTTTTATTGTTTGTGTTTATAAAAATAAAAGGACAATTTGATTTGTTTTGTTCTGTTCTTGTTCTTGGTAAAAATGGTAAAATTGTTGTTTTTTATTTAACAAAATCGTGCTACTGTTTCCTCCGACAGATTACCCATCTGGTGCAATATATTAACCATCTGATGCAATAGATTCATCATATGATGCAACAGATCAACCATCCGATGCACCAGAGGAACCATCAGATTATAATTTTGATGCAACAAATTAATAATCCGATGCCACAGCTTTACCATATGTTGCAATAGTTTAAGCTTCGGATAAAAAATTTGATGCAACTAATTAACCATCTGGTTCAATGAAAGAACCATCAGATTAATGATCTGATGCAACAGATGAACCTCCTATTGGATAAAATCCTACCAACTCTTCCTACAGGAAAAGTCCAAGACTTGATTTTTTCAACTGATCATTCATCTGCCGCGATATACGACCCTATTTTGGAAGAAATCTAAACAATATTGACCGTTGATAACTGTTCCAACAGATCACTCATGTGTTGCAACAAATATGTGACCTGTTGCACAACCATTCATCTTTCTCAACAGATGAGTGATATGTTTTGTATTGTTGCAACAGATTACTCAATCGTTGGTACAGATTATTTAACTATTCTAACAGATCACTCATATGTTACAACAAATAATGTCACAACAGTTGTGTGATCTATTGAACAGACCATTCATCTGTCTTAAAAGATGAGTGGTATGTTTTGTATTATTGCAACAGATTAATCATCCGATGCAACAGTTTGGTTATATGCTGCAACAAATATATTATCTGGTGTAACAGATTGGTGATCTGTTGCAACTGTTATTTTACTATTTTATTTGTTTGATTTACTATTATCCTTTTTAATGATGCATTAATCAACAAGAATATATTATTTTATGTTCCTGTAATTTTATATAATATGGTTCCCAAAAGAACAGAAATAGAATCAAGTCCAAGTAAAGGAACAAGTGAAGCAGCTGAGCTATATCCACCACTATCTAAGCTTACTTTACAAGCGTTATCTCAATCGAGAGCAGAATATGATAAACACGGGGAGGATAAATGGTTCAAAAGAGATTATGCAGATGTTAATAGACCTTCCACCAAAGAGCTGGTCAAAGCCTTTAGCATTGATCATTATCCTGTGAGAATGTAGAGCGAGGGTGCCGCAGATTTAATGGGTGATTTCGTTGTTAAGTCAGCCATAGGAAAATCTTTTGACACCTTCAGAAAAATACTTCCAGAACAAAAATTGGATGCTTATTTCAGGGACAGCTGCTTTGGGAAATATCTTGATTTGCCGGAGGACAACAATGCTCGCTTTCAAATGAAAATGGTATATGAACTTCTCAAGCGTAGGTTTATGTATGAAAACAAAGATAAGATGGATGAGGTGTGGATAAATTATTGTGGCATACCTATTTGTTTTTGTTGGAAGGAGTTTGCCATAGTTACTGGACTAAAATGTTGTCCTCCTTCTCAAGTTATACATATTCTAACCCAAAAAAAAACACCCCGCACACCTAAAAAAGGCAAAGGCAAGGCGTGTGATCGTGATGACCTGGTGTCCATTGTTGGTCCAACCTTCAAAAACAAAAATTTAATAGAAACGTTGAAAGGTAAAGGACTTTCAAAGAAGCACAAACAGTCATTGTGCTTGGTTTGGTTTGTATATAATATTCTTTGAGCAATAGACATTTACAACAATATAAGCCTCGGTTTAATAAAGCTCTCCGAGGATCTTGAGGCTTTTAACAGCTATCCATGGGGGTATGAAAGCTTCAAAATGACTGTTAAATATTTGTTGACTCCATTAGCGCCAAAAACAGTCAACTTATATGGCTTCCCATGGGCTTTCATGGTAAATATTTCTTTCTTCTATTATGATATCATTCTTTTTTTTCGCTCAATAATGATTTTGATTTATTGGCGTTATTTTATAGGCTTGGGCGTTTGAAGCCATTCCTTATTTGAGACAACAAGTGTGAACTACCAGGAAGGAGTTTCTTGTCCAAGAATCTTGAGATGGTTGTCGGCCAAAACTCATAAAAATGCAAAATTTCTTCATCTGTTCAACCCCCCGAAGGATGCAGTAAGTATAATTATAATTAATTTTTCTTTTAATTAATGGTTTTTTTTGAATGATCTAATCATCATTCTAATATATGTAATGATTTATGTTAGAATGTGCATCCATCGCTTGTTCCGACCAATCGAGAGTTGAAGATGCCATTTTTTCTTACTTTGTGGTCTGTGCAAACTTTATCGGACCCTAAGGTCATCGACAGAATAAAAATGGAATTATTTAGAGAAACAACCATTACAAGAAAAATAATTTTAGAGGGTGGGCTTGTTGTTGTTGATGGAGTTGTTGGTGGTGGTAGCGGTGCTTCTGTTGGTGCTAAAGATGCTCCTCTTACAGTATTTAAAGCAAACCATTATGAGTATGATCATACTAGTTATACAGATCTTGCCTCTCCCAACGAATATCCTGCATGCAAATATCAAGACTGCAGAGCAAAACATGATGTAGTGATTAATGTTATTAATGCATTAACTACTTCTGTAAAGGAATTGACATCTAAGAGGGGTCTCACTCCATCAAAGAGGATTTTATTTCCATCTTCTCTATTAGAGATTAGGGCTAAGAGAAGAAGGAGAGTGATTTTTAGGGCATTATCAGGCATCCAAAAAATCGAATTGCAACTCCTCTGTCTGCGTGTTGCACTGAGCAACGTACAATGTCCAAAGGAGAGCAGCACGAGCTGACGAAGGTGAATATATTATATGTCTTCCAACTGACAAAACAAACAGACACATATCTATTTCAACAGGTGACACATCTGCTGAAAATTATCAAACAGATATATACATCTGTTGCAATAGTTGACTAACCTGTTGCACTAGATACTTTATCTGGTGCAACATATGTCTCGTCTATTTTAGCAAATCAAACAGCTCTTCGTACAGCTTTTATTTGTACCAACAGACGACCTATCTGCTACAACAGATGATTCGTATATTACAACGGATGGTTCATCTGTTGGAAATTATCACACAGGGTCTTTCTCATGTAGAAATTTGTCCCAACAGTTGATTCATTGATGCAACAGAAATATAATATGTTTGGGCTAATTTAAAATAGGATGAAGACCTGTTTGATTTGCTAGAAGAGATGAGTTATCCTTTTCCGTTTTGTTGTAGCTCCGTGATTAGCATTGACCAATTCTGACTTTCCAGGTGGATGTAGAAGAAGCTACTGCTGAACAGCATTGATAATATACTACTTTTTTTATGGAAATATGGAGAACAAAAAGCGTAGAAACTATACGCAAGTGATAATGAAGATCCACGACGAGCAAAGCCGAATTCCATAGCACCGGATGAAGAACAACTTGTCCCTACTGAGTAGATCTTTACAGCTTGAGCCTGTCAAAGCAATCCTTGGCAGTATACTTAAATTGTTGTTGATGTATTTGTTGAGATCTGTACCCTTAATATTTTTTAACATTTCATTTATTCATTGACTTATTTCAGCTAATTTATGAAGGCTTCGATTTATTTTATTTTGTCTACAAGTTTTATTTATTCCTTAGATTTGAACTTATTAATTGAAAAGGAATACTAGATTCAAATATTGCAACAGATAATGTATATGTTACAACAGACGACACATTTATTGGAAAATTCAAATAGATTTAGACATATGTTGCAACAGGTAGGTGATCTATTGGAATTTATCAAACAGCTCTTTCCACCGTCGCAACAGATTGACTTTAGATAAAAATATCAAGATAATAAAACAGATGATGCATCTATTGAAAAAAAATAGATTTAGACATATGTTGCAATAGATGGACTTTATCTATTGCAACAGACGACACATCTATTGGAATAATCAAACAGATTTATACATATGTTGCAACAGGTTGGTTATCTGTTGGAATATATCAAGCATGTCTTCCCACTGTTGCAATAGATGGACTTTAGATAAAAACATCAAGACAATGCAACAGATGACCAACCTATTGCAATAGATAAACTATATGTCAGAAAAGGTAGGATAACTGTTACAACGGATAGAGAATCTGTTGCATTATAAAAATTCAACTTTTGTTGAACATAAAAAATTGTCACTTCGTTTAAAAAGGTTAAAGTGAATTGAAATAAAAAGGAGCAACCCATCGACGGTGTTCAGTTCAAACACCTAAAATAAAATAGTCATCAAGTAGACATGTTCATTTTAAAGACGTAAAATAAAATAGACATCAAATGTGTTAGTGTCAGTCCTGGCACATTTCGCTAACTTGTCGTCACTTGGCCCCCAACGATCATGTTTCCCCCTATTATCTTATATATTCATCTTCCTCCTAAAATTTAACCCTAAATTCTCAAATCTTCTTCTTCATCGTCACCTTCTTTTATCTATTCAAATTCTTTAAATTATTACTTTCATTTTTTCCAACTGACCTTGACAATGTCGAGCGCATCTTTCACTGTTTTTGTGATAAAGATTTTTGATATTGTAAGTGCGGTCACGAAGCTCTGCTAAAGACTACTTGGACTCAACAAAATTCGGGTCGTGGATTTTTTACTTTTAAGATTTCAAAGGTAATATTTTTATATTTAATTAATTAATTAATTATTGACTTGTAATTGTTTTGTAATTGTGTTCTCTTTTTTATAGAAATTGAGTGGATGTGATTACTTTGATTGGTATGAAGAACGACACCCTTCACCAGCAAATCGTGTAATCTGGGGTTTGTTGAATAAAGTCAAGGCTTCTGAAGAGAAACAAAATCGAGCAAGAAGATACCACATTGTTGCTGTTATTGCTACTGGTTTGGTGTTGTTGGGCACATGGACATTGAAGCCTAATTGCTGAAATTTTCATGGTAGTGTGTGTATTTACTACTGGTTTGTTGTCGACGAGCACATGGATATTCAAGCGTAACTGTTGGAAAATATCAAAAAGATTTAAGCATATGTTGTAAAATTTAGGTGATCTGTGGAAATTATCAAACAGTTCTTTCCACTTTTGCAACAGATTAGACTTTGATTATTAGATTATTCATAGAAATTATCAAATAGGTCTTCCCACTGTTGCAACAGATTAGACTTAGATTATTAGATTATTCAAATAGGTCTTTCCACTGTTGCAATAGATTGACAATCTAATCTATTGCATTATAAAAAACTCAACTTTCATCAGAAAAATTTATTGCCACTACATGTACATGTAATAAAGTGAAGGGTGACTTGAAATTAAAAATTTCTATTTCACAAGCTCTTCTATATACACAGTCTTCAAATGTCCAGTTAGTACCCCATAAGCCCAGACCTCTTGCAGGTTTGCCACAGTGTTATCGCACAAAAAATTCATTGGCTCGGCAATTTCTGTGTTGGTCAGCAAACATTCGATATGTCCAAGAGCGTGTGAGCTGCTCACTTTTGTGGCATCATCTTTTGGAAGGATCATTCCCCTGTTTTGACCTTCAAAATCCCATGGTTTCTTCATCAACACTTCCTTCGGAAAATGATTCATCAGTTTACTCTCCCTCAACAAGATGGGCAACAACACCATCAGTGGCTCCACGAGGAGAAAAAGATCAAAATCATCGATGAGAGGTACGTTGGAGGCATAAACATTGATCTTAACCTCCTCGAGTAGTATCTCAATAGCCCGATAATGGATGTCGTTCACGCTAATGACTGTAAGAATCCTTTTTGCCTCGGTCCAGCTTTTACAGTGTGGATTTGGCCTGTCCCTAATAACATATCTTAACATTTCTTCTTCATCCAAAGCCAACGTAGGAACTAGGAAATCAAGTCCCACGCTAAGGGATGACGCCTCTCTATTGAGTTAATCGTACCTATCCTTGAGCTTATTACAGAAGTCGAGGTCCATTATCCTATCGACAGCGTCATAAGCTTCCCGGTACGTTAATTGCCTTTTCCTCATAGGGTAGAGAATTATGTCAACATGCTGTGAGATAAGAAGTTAATTTTTAAAGAATTCAATTTTTAAATAGGTTAGTAATTGTAAAGACGCAATGGATGGTCCATCTGTTGCATAGGGTTCTCTGAATCAATAATCCAACGCAACTTATGCAACAGATGGATAATAAGTTATAATAGAACCAGAACCAGTTGCACCAATATACCCAGCTGTTGCAATAGATATGAATACTATTGCATAGTTTTCTATTCATGGGGTACATTAGAAAGGTTAAGTTAGGAAAAGTAAACTTGTCTTATCCTCGTACGGCATACGCATATCAGTCATTGTCTGGAAGTCTTGGGGGAGAAAGGGAGGCCTGGGGTAATCTGGTGCGCCTGGCTTGGCATTCTTAGCCTGTCGCAGATCCCTCTTCTCTTCAGCTCCAAGTTTCGCATATATGTCCACCTTCTTGACTGGCCCCTGAACTTCAACAACTTTTGGAGAGGGAGGAATTACAATTTCTTTTGATTTCTAAGTGGAGAGTACGTCTCTAATTGCTCTTTTCTTTCTCCTAACCAACGTTGTAGGATTGTGTGGCTCCCTCACCTTCTTGGATGGTATGACACACCTCTTGGATTTGAATTCCTCGATATTTTTAGAGATAGCCTCTACTTTTTCAAAGAGTTTATCCTGTCTGTCCTTGAACTCATCGTATTCGCAATGAGAACACGAGGATAAAGAGGGGTGAGAGGGACCTGTGTAAGGGAGAAAAGGGGTGTTTTCAAACATATTTATTCTTTGGTAGCAGCATCATCATGCTTGCCACCAATACCAACAACTCCACCAGAAGAAGCACTCGGATCTGCCTTAGTAAAAGGTTGGGAATGAAGAGCCTCAACATCAGGCTGACCTTGCCTAACTGCTCTTCTTATGGCTATTGCTCCAACCAATTCCTTCTTTATTAACTCCACCGTTGGGTCTGCAATAGTATCAACATGACCAAGAGTAATATAAGAAGTCATCACCGACTCCTCCTCATTAGGCACGATCCATGAATGCACAACTTATAAAAAGGAAAAAAAAGACAGATCCATTTAAATCATATAATATAATAATTTTCACATTTGAGCTATATTTAAAAAAAACATTTGTTGCATAGTTTGTAGTATATGGTTAAAATCCGTTTGAGTCTGGTTCGGAGAAACAGAGAAACACAAGGATAATTTGATGCAAAATATCAATCATCTATTGCAATAGTTGCATAAGAAGGGTAATCTGTTATATAACAGATGATCTGTACGTCACAACGGATGAACGTTATGTTATCAGATTAAACATCTTTCGCATTATTTGCAGTAGATGGTTAATCTTTTAGGAGTCGGGTTCAGAGAACCAAAGCCACAGATGGGTAATCTGATGCAAGATATACCCTATCGCAATAGATGTCCCATCTGGTGCATCAGATATAACATCTCATGCACCAGATATAACATCTGTTCAATATCTTTCTTATCTTTGAGTAGAATTATTTTACTTGAAGAAGACGTACTGCATCATCCAGAGGGTTAAAGAGATAAGTCTCCTTAATATTGGTGTTTCTCTTTGCATGAAACCACCTAAATATCCTTTGATAAGAAACCTCATCCGGGTAATCTATTAACTGCTTTCGGAGGGGAGGTATGACTTCAAATGCCCAAACCTAAAAAGTGTAAACAGGAAGAAAGCAAAAAAAATCATAATAACTATATTCAATATAAATTAATGGATGAGTAAAATTAGTGATTAATTTTACCATGAAAGCCCAAGGAAAGCCGTATAATGTGGTCCTCTTTCTCTTTCTGACTCTCCAATTCCTCCTCTTTCTCACTTTTATTTTCTTCATCACCATCTACGGATCCTTGTCCACCTCCCTCAACATTGTTTTCACATCTTTCTTAGCTTCACTTTTTCCTGACTGAGATTGTTCAGGAAGCTCCTCCGAATCCCTTTGTACTGTAGCCTTTTTTTGAGTGGTCAGACGTTGATCCACTTTCACTTTCTTTTCTTTTAGGAGACATGTTTTACCTACAGACAAAGAAATATAAAAACTACATTACAGTTGATCTATGCATAGATTTTAAAAAATACATTACAAACACCACGAATACCGATACACTAACAGCCACCACCACAAACACCACCAACCAATGCCAACAAACAAACAAACACCACGAATACCGACACCACCATAAACACCGACAACCAATGCCACCACCGGTGCCACCACGATAACTACAAACACCACCGCCACCACCACCACCACCAACATCATCCAACTAAACCACGACAGTCAACGAAACACTGTGATGAAAACTAGGGATTTCTCAAGTTCTTCCTATGATTTTACCATCAAAACTCAAAATTGTAAACCCATTCTCAAAGATAATACAACTAAAAGTTTTATTTTTCATCATTTAATTAAAAGCCCTTATTTTTTAGAAAAACAAATAAATATAGAGCTCTTCTCGAACTCTGTTGCCTACGAAGACAAAGAAAATAACTGATACAAGCAAGAATGATATCGAAAATAACACCTATGTGGTCGGAAATGAGAAGAAAAGTGATCTGTTGTGGAGGGTTGAGAAAATTTATTGAGTAGTTGTTTTCTGTACTGTATTGTTAAGTGAGAATGAGAGACAAAGAGCAAAACCTCAAGATTTGAAATGATGAAATATTTTGTATGGGTTGATTTGTATTTTGGAAAAGAATGACAAGTAGTTTTGAAAATGTTAATTTGGTCCAAAATGATATTAATTATTTTTAAAATCATAAAATATATGCATAATTTTAAAATCATATAAAAATAATTGAAGTTGTAGTTGACCAAGTACTCTAAGAGCTGACCCTGTGAAAACTCATCCCTGGTCCTAGATTAATCAATTTAGGAGTCTAACATATGAACTCAATTGAAATTGTAAAAAACAAATGTTCAACATGTTGCGTCAGATTTCTCATCTGTTGTAAAATATCAATCAGATTAAGTAACAACAGATTATGAATCTGATGTAAATTATCAACAGATTAAGTCATCTGCTACGATAGATTACCCATCTGTTGTAAATTATCAAATGGATTGTTATATGTCACAACAAATTACCCATATGTTGTAAATTATCAAATAGGCGTTGCTATCTGTTGTGGCTGACCCTATGAGAACTCACCCCTAGTCCTAGATTAATCGATAGTTTACCCTATGAGAACTCACCCCTAGTCCCAGATTATTCAATCAAGGTATTAGTACCCTAGTCCTAGATTAATCAATTAAGGTATTAGTCTAACATATGAGGTAGTAAGAATCGGTTCGGCTTAGAGTGATCGATCGCTGACTTTGGTTGGGAGGAACGCAGTACTGTTTCATCATGTAATTGAAAAAAGACTCAATTGAAGTTATAGTTGACCCTATGAGAACTCACATTCAATTAAGGTATTTGTCTAACATATGAACTCAATTGAATTATATATAAACAAATGCTCAACCTGTTGCAACAAATATCTTTTCTGTTGGATCAAATTAAATAAATTATGTAATCTGTTGTAACATATTACACATTTGTTATAAACTATCAAACAGATTAAGTCATCTATTGCAACATATTACCCATCTGTTATAAATTATCAAATGGATTGAGTCATATGTTGCAATAGATTACCCATCTGTTGTAAATTATCAAATAGGTGCTGTCATCTATTGTAGTTGACATTATGAGAACTCACCCCTAGTCCTAGATTAATCAATTAAGGTATTAGTTGGACATATGAGGTAGTAAGAATTGGTTCGGCTTAGAGTGATCGATTGACGACTATTGTCGGGAGGAACGTAGTCCCGTCTCATCATGCATTTACCAAAAGACTCAATTGAAGTTGTAGTTGACCCTATGAGAACTCACCCCGAGTCCTAGATTATTCAATTAAGGTATTAGTTGAACATACGAGGTAGTAAGAATTGGTTCGTCTTAGAGTGATCGATCTATGACTTTTGTCAGGAGGAATGCAGTACCGTCTCATCATGCAATTGCCAAAAAACTCAATTGAAGTTGTAGTTGACCCTTTGTGCTCATTAATCCATCCCTAATTCCACCTATATCAATGTAGGTACTATTATTAATCTTAACATTAAGTTAATGAGAACACATTTCAACTCAGAGTGATCGATCGACGACTCGGGTCGGGATGAACGCAATACTAACACCATGCAAATGCAACGACTCAATTGAATTTGTAATTAACCCTATGAGCTCATTCATTCATCCCTTGTTCCACCTAGTTCGATGTAGGTAGTATTATTAATCTTAACTCTAAGTTAATGAGGAGCTCATTCTTTCATCCCTAGTTTATCCTAAATCAATTGCAATGAAATCTGTTGCAACAAAAAACTGAGTTGTTGAAGAATTTCAAATAGATAACAATATCTGTTGCAACAGATGACATTTCTTATTTAATTATCAAATAGATATTTGCATCTGTTATGACGGATAACTGAAGTGTTGGAAATTTTCAAACAGATATTGATATCTGTTGCAACAGATGATGTTTTTTATTTAGTTATCAAATGACATTTCCATTTATTGTCATAGATGACTGAGCTGTTGGAATTTCTCAAACAGATATCTAAATCTGTTGCAATAGATGACATATATGTTTGAAAATCTTTTTATTTTCTTTTAATTTTCAAGTAAGCTATTGTCCGAGTAGATAAAGTAGTAGTACTACTAAAGGCAGTAAAAAATGTTTCTTGGAGAACTCAAAAATCTCATTGAGTAGTCTTGTTCTGTCTTTTCAATGTCACCCATTTTCTTCCTCGTGCCCCTCAAATTATTAGTGAATATTAATTAATGAATATTGAAACCCTAATACTTCTTCCTTTTCATATTGACTTGGCACTCCCATCAAGAAATTTTAATTAGGGGTTTATTTTATTACCAAATTAGCCTTATTAATTATGCTTTGTAAATATAAATTTGAATAAATACACTTTGTTTAATCATTTAATATTAAGGGTAGTACATCTAGAAATTAGAATTATCTCATCTCTCTCCTCCTCTCTTTCAGCCCTAAATCTCTCATCTTTTTTCTTTCTATCCTCTTTAGGGTTATCACAACCTTTTTTCTCTCCTCTTTCTCAAAAATTTTCGTTCGGATCTAAACCAATCGATATCCATATCTTATATTCCTCGACTGAAATTACGCAAGAATTTCTTCTTTTAATTTCTTTATCAATTGATTTTTGTTATTATCGTTTTTTTTTAACTTTTTGTTTAACAATTAGTCATTTTATTTTCTTTAAAGCAGTAGAAATAATGACTCTTCTATTATAGATAAATTTTTTTATCACCTTTTTTTGGAATTTTTTCTTAAAAATTAGATATTTTAATTTCTTTAAAATAGGTGAAATAAAATAGGGAGAAAATGAGAGAAATTTCTTGTATTCTACATTAATTTTTTATTGTTTTGTTTTTTGAAACTTTTTCTTTAATAATTATCTATTTTATTTTCTTTAAAATAGGTTAAATAAAATAGTAGAACTTGTAGACTCTCCTATTATTTTAAAAAATAAATAGTCAGTAATTATTAAAGAGAAAGTTCCCAAAATACAATAAAAAGGTTAATTTAAATAGAAATTAAAAGACGGACCATGCATCTGAAAAATAATTAATGTAGGAAGAAAAGACTTTTTGTTGTTATATTTATGGACAAGATAATATGTTGCTAAGATTGTGAAATTACAATAATTTTTTAAACTAAAAATATAATGTATTTATTATCTAAACTATGATTAGAGATTTACTTAAGAATAATTAAATCTTACCCATTCAATTTGAACTATGTCATATGTCACCAATTAGGATAAAAACTTAGAGAAAATGGAGAGAGTGGAAATAGAGAGGAGCCGAATCCGTGTTAATAATGGCGAATTCTATAGCTCTCACTATAGGCAAATACGTAGGGATAGGTTTATTAAATCATTTGTGAACATTTTCATTTCGAGTGAGCCATATACTCCAAAAGTAAAAAGAAAAAATAGTTTCCTATTTTAGAATGTTTTCCTAAAAGTTGGATCTGATTTCCTAATTTGGTCTAGCCAGTGGTTCCTTGGGTATTTAATATTTTCACTCATACCAACTGACTGCGATGGACATTTCGAACCGTGAAGGTCTGAGCGCCCCTATTCTATCTATTAATCATACACAATATTCATACAATATAAAGAAATGTGGAAGATTAATAAACGGAAACATGGTTACTTTGAAGTTCATAACATTCAAAGTACATGACTCTGGTTTGCGAAATCACTACTAACTGAAAATAACATCTGTCTGAACTCTGGAGTCGGACCATGAATCAAAATAATATAACCATGAAAAGTTTCGTAGACAGGAATTCCAAAGTAAGGGAGGCTCACCAGCTGCAACTTCTGTCAAGTCAATCTACTGCTTAACGAAACACCAGGATTGAGCCTCAGATCCTGAAATATAGGGGTCAATACAATTGTACTGGTATGCGGATCAATCAAAAATAATGTATCTATATTTAACATAAGTGAGAGCAATTCATAAAACATTTTATATAAAGTATATGAAAACACATGGGCATACTTTAAAAGACTTTGAACAATTCTTTGAAATCATAACTCATTTTTTGTCTTACTTCTGAGATAGGTGGTACACCCTACATTCTGTAATTCTACGGGCTATATTGAATCAACCCTTGACTCGGTGGCCAAATTTCCAATCCAAGTTTGCCGGTAGGATTGGAGTATCAATAAGGGAGACACGCAAGATCACACAGCAGGGTGCCAAAATCCCCAATCAAATCAACATGTCTTGGTAGTGCACAAGATCACAAAGTAGGGCTCCTAACCATAGTACCAATTTAGGATAACATGAATCAAAGTACACAAGATCACAAAGCATGGTACCATAACCCCGTGTCAGCAAATCACGGTTACTAGCATTGAGTCTTTTAACTCGTACTTTCTTTGGGTAACCACCTAACTCTCTTTAAGCCCATTTTTAGTATGTTCTAAACATACATCCTTCTGAAATAAAATTCTAAAAATCTAAGTAAAATCTGTATTGTACTTTAGTCTGTTCAGAGTCTGCTATGACATTCATCTGTTTGGTATCGTCATACCAAGACTTTCAAGTCGTATCTCTAAGCCATACATAATCATGTTAAGTCTTCTCTTTCAAAAACTTGTGTTCAGATGACCAAACTATTCAAATCATATATGAGGATGCGTATAGTGAAACTCATAAAAACATAGGCAAAGATCCTCATTTTCAATTCACAAACACGTGGTGGTCAAATATCATGTAACAAACCATGCAACCTCTTTCAATTATCACTTTAAACATTTATAAACAATAAAATGCCCTCTCTTCAATTCATAATAAATATCAAGGTCAAACCAATAGTAAAAAACTTATCTCACACTTCAAAACATGCCATTAAACAACCCACCATATGTGAAATCAAGAGGTATTATAACAAGAGAGGGGTTTCGTCATTCATGCTCTTGACTTAATTTTTGCAAAACTCAAAACACATACTTACATATACAAGAGTAAAATAAAATTTTTAGGGGAGGCCTCAAGACCAAAAAAATATGTTTATCATTGAAAAGGGTTTCATGATTTGGATATTCAAAATAATTGTTCAAATCCTTGTTATAAACATAATAACATACTTTCAAAAGATTGATAAAATCATAACTTATGCCCATAGATTTTTTAGGACAGCCCTACATACCTTAATCGATGAATAATTCGCGGAAAAGTTGATCCCTTGAGCTTGAATGCTTAGCCCTAGGTTGTTTTTCTCTTATGGTGTTCTTGGAAGATGAATTAGGGACGGTTTTGGATTGTAAAAAGACTTGATTTCCCTTAAAATGACTTTAAAATGAAGTATTTATGTTGTTGGGTCATAGGGCATGCAATGCATTGCCTATATCCTAAGCTAAGCTATGTCGTGCATGCCATAACCCAAAATAGGCTGGGCATCACATTGTCCATGGCACAACAATTCCAATAGCCTTAGGCGATGCACTCCTTTTTGCAAAGTCATAAATTTTCTCTCGGGTGTCGGATTGAGGCGAAATTGGTATCATTGGAAAGCTACTTGGAAGATCTTGCATTCGATATATAGTAGGTCCTCTATATCGTAATATTCTAAGAGTAATAGTCGATATAAGTTGACCCACGTTGAAACGTTCAACAAAATTTAATCGATAGAAAAGCTTTCAACTCGCATTTGAGTTAGCAGAGTTTTGTGACCTCAATTCATATTCAAAGGTTTTCCCACACTATAGAAGTCATCACTACACATATATTAACATGGAATCATTTAGTTCGGATATATATGCATAGGAACGAAGGTCTAAATTCTAGCCCGAAAGTACGGGGTGTTACATTATCTTCCCCTTGGAATCATTCATCCCCGGATAATGGGTAGGGACTTCTTGAAGCTCTAAAAGTATAGAATAAAGAACGTAATATTGATTTGAACATTTTTCCTCTACAAAAATATGCAAAGGAATCACACCATCTTCATGATAACCCCTAGGGAAATGAGTAAGTACGAAACCTGAGATAATGAAACTTGACATGGACATGATCTTGTCATGTGTTTTATGGCACATGATCAAAACATTGTAAGACATGAATTTTTCTAAGAGTCCTCAGCCTAATTAAGATTGGTACAAGACATGATATAAGATTCTCTCGGGACATAAGAATATTAGCATTCTCCATCTTACAAGATATAACGAAAAGACTTAAACTTAGAGACACTACTTGTCTATACCCCAACATTAATCAACATACTTTATCATTTCCAACTTATAATTCTCCCGTGACATATCTAACCATAAGAATTTGTGTCCCGCTGTATAATACTTCTATGTTGAAGTATAACTCAGAGGAAAGAGGTGCTAGTTTAAATATGGGACCATGTACTCTACATTACGTTAAGAAATCACCTCACTTTATCACTATAATCCAACAACCTCAAGTCTTCACTCAAAGAATACTAACAACTTGGCACATTGGTTTGTGCTTTCATCAATCACAAAATTCAAGCCTACCACTACTACATCTCACTTCATGGATCTCTCCACTAAGACCAGAAAATTCGATCATTCTCTCAAAGATTCTCTCCATATACTTTCATCCTAACTATTTCACATAAAGAATATTCATCTCCTTCCTCCCTCTGCTCCTATAACCTTATCTCAAGAAATCACATCAAAATTTTTCACCGACAATGACATCTACTCCCCCATCTAACATACTTCTACACTTACACAACCACCATTACACTAACATACAAAGGGTCATTAAAGGACCTGAGCACAAGCATCATTAAAGGAAGTAACACTATTCGATTATAACATATACTTATTGCACTACTAAACGTGGGACATAAGGTGAAGATACGATACAATCACAGAGTGTTTCATATATCAAGTGTTTGGATCACCAGTAGAGAGTTGTTCTACCATAAACTCAACATAGCACGAGTTCTTAGGACAACCACAGTGAGAAACATGAGAGCTTACATCACGAGTCTTATAACATGAGTGTGGAATTCATAAAGTCGAAGATTTAGATAAGGACTTCTACTCGAAGCTATCACTTCTCATTTTCAGAGCTGAAATAGTCATAAGTTTGTACAACTTTATCATTTTGTCTAACTCCAACATAAAATAAATCGTTAACATATGAAAACATAGTTCCTTAGAACCAAGCATGATTTGGGACATAGATTTATCGATCATGTACCTCATAACATAAAGCTTGGATACTTGAAAAGGACCACTGAGGGATATTATTGCTTCTAGTTTGAAGGTCGAAACATGACATGAGTTACATAGAGTGATCCAACCTTAGACATAGGCCAGATTTGAATACATAAGACATTGGTAGGTGTTAATTCAAACTGAAGTAGGAGGAGTTTGCTTGAATAAGAATTGATTTATCAAGCCTCTTACTTGAAACTTGACACAACAATAAAATTTGAGAACTACTTTAATCTATCATCTCCCCCTTAGATCAAAGTTACATTCCTAAATTTGCGGTCATACCTTCATATAAAAATCTATAGCCACAACTTTCAACATAGAAAAGTATCTCACCATACACATAAGCGCTAAACTCTCTCTGATAAATTATACTCTGAAGGCCTCGCTTTTCGAAAGTGTTACTCTTAGCTCTTACTAGCCTCTATAGCCATCACTCTACAACTCTCACTCTCATGAGCATAAGCCTCCACACTTCTTATTACAAAGGGGTACCAATATACACATGATAACAAACTCGCCCCCATAAATTTTTTTATACAAGGACACTAAATTCATTCTAGGATATCCCCTTCAGGTACACTAATCCTAACATCCTCCAACCCACAAAGTCATCTATTTATGGCTAACGTTATCATGGGCATAGACATCCATGCTTCTAGACACACAACACTTCATCTTCAACTCTTTAGAATACCTAGTATTACATCTCTAAAACACAACTTGCAACTTAACAAAATTTGTAAAACTATACCAAAGGCGCATATTGCCCACCTATATTTTCTCAATTCAACTCTAAATATCGCTATACAACAGCTCTCCATACTTCTTCATACCAAAAAATTCGAGAATGAAGTCTAGGTACACGTGACACTCATACACATCACACCTTATCTAACAACATGCTACCTCGGGGTTCAACTTATTCTTTTATACTCAGGCCCTTATCCACTTAATGACTAAACCACAATTCATTATTTTTTATACTAGTCCTCATGTACATAAATATCACAATTATCCAATCCTTTTTCCATAAATTGCCAACCAAAGCTATTCCATACCTAACATCAAGCCTGCTAATTCATTCTCACAAAACATACATTATCTATCTTGAGCTACTATTCTTATTACTACAGTCCACATCTAAAGTTCAAGCCTATTGTCTAATAACACCAATTATATGAAATATCTCACGTACAATACTAATCAATCGAATAAAAATATCAACCTAAGTCTCTTATTTCACTTATTTATGGCCTATAAATCCATCCTCTTCACGAAATTACTACTAAACCTCCAAATCTACTACATACTTTCTCACATGCACTACAAATTTACAACTACTAAAGAAAAGACAAATCAAAGGGGGGTAAGTTCACATAATGAAGGTAGTCGATCATAATCTTATATCATAACCCATTACGATCTTATCAACATATTCTACTTTCTCACATCATAGTTACCTACCCATACATACATCACAACTACCTTCAAAATTCCATATACAACAATAAGTGTATACTTATAGTTTATTGGCTAATCTAACTGTTTTCATTCACAGCCTATAAGCAATTTCCATAACCACCATAGCTATCCACTCTAGGCTCTTTCCCTATTTTGAATAGATAATAATCATAGCCAAACACTTCCTCCACGGACTACCATACGATCTACTAATATTGCTACACACTAGTCTATCACCATAAAATAGCAAATCATTCCTCAAACAATGGTTATACAACTAAAACTATTTATTTACACAAAAGTCACCCTCACTCTGACTTCTAACCTTGTGACTTCATATCACCAACTTATTGGCCCAATCTCACTACCAATAGGTCATGACACTTTAATATATACTACTACTCAGGTGGAAAAATTGTTTCAACATTCTGCTACACATCATTACCCTTATACATGATATCTGCAACAAGAATTTTGATTGGGACTGGATACATTTAATACCTCGGGCAGAAAAGCACGATTTCATCAGGATCAAAGTTTGTAGTAGAATCAATATGCCTTGAAGCACCAACGAATTCCTCTCAAGTCCTTGTGCAATTTCATAATCTTTTATGATTCAATTAGAAGGGACCACCTCATCTATGCTCTAAGATTCTTCTCTTGAATCAACTCAACAAGGACACATAGTTAACGAAATCAGAGTAAAGAAGGAATCTGGAAAACACTTATCAAGTTCAAAACAGTAGAAAAAAACTTATCTCACGCTTCAAAATATGTAATTGAACAACCCATCATATGTGAAATCTAGAGGTATTTTAACAAGAGAGGAGTTTCGTCATTCATGCTCTCAATTTAATCCTTGCAAAACTCAAAACACATACTTACATATACAAGAGTAAAAATCAATTTTAAGGGGAGGCATCAAGACCAAAACAATACGTCTATCATTGAAAAGGGTTTAATGATTTGGATATTCAAAAAAATTGTTCAAACCCTTGTTATAAATATCATAACATACTTTCAAAAGATTGCTAAAATATAACTTATGCCCATAGAGTTTTTAGGACAGCCCTACTTACCTTAATCGATGAAGAATTCACGAAAAAGTTGATCCCTTGAGCTTGAATGTTTAGCCCTAAGTTGTTTTTCTCTTATGGTGTTCTTGGAAGATGAATTAGGGACGGTTTTGGATTGTAAAAAGACTTGATTGCCCTTAAAATAACTTACAAATGAAGTATTTACGCCGTTGGTCCATAGGGCATGCGACACATTGCCTATGTCCTAAGCTAGGTTGTGTCGTGCATTGCCCATCGCCCAAAATAGGTTGGGCGTCGCATTGCCCATGGCGCAACAATTCCAATAGCCTTAGGCGACGCACTCCTCTTTGCAAAGTCATAACTTTTATCTCGGGTGTCGGATTGAGGCGAAATTGGTATCATTGGAAAGCTACCTCGAAGACCGTTCATTCAATATATAGTAGGTCCTCTAAATCATCATATTCTAGGAGTAATAGTCGATGGATATTGACCCACGTTGAAATGTTCACTAAAATTTAATTGATAGAAACGTTTTTAATTCGTCTTTGAGTTAGGGGATTTTTGTGACTTCAATTCATATTCAAAGGTTTTCCCACACTATAGGAGTGATCACTACACATATATTAATATGGAATCATTTAGTTCGGATCTATACGCATAGGAACGACGGTCTAAATTCTAGCCCGAAAATACGGGGTGTTACACATAATTTTTGCAATGTTTCATAAATAACATATTTTATAACAATTTTAGCATAATATAAAATTTTGCAAATTAATTAACTAAATGAGGCCCCATTAAATCCAGGATCTAATATTTATTCCCTTTTAAAACATACGTTGATTTTATTTTTATTTTTTTGTATTTTTATTTAAGATAATTGATTAGATATTCTAATTAATCTAAATTGCCCATATAATTATTATATATTTGTTGACTTAAAAAATGATAATAGAATATAAATAAAATAATTCCTTATACTTAATAATGTTGCATTATATAATAATGTCTTATGAATTGATCAATTAGAAGAAAAAGCAAATTTGTTTAACTTCAGATTTTGAAAATAATGATAAAAATTTGTAATGTGATTTTTAAGATTGTATAGTTACATAAATCTCTCAAAGGGTCCTCTTACACTATATATAAAATTCATTAAATTTAAGTAATTCGATCAGTAGAGCAGGTTAAATTAGTAGTTAATTCAAATGGGTAGATTTTTATTTATTAAAAATTTAGCTTTTAGAAATTTCTTCATCAGGCAATATATCTATCACAAATATCACTTGAATATAATTGGTTGAGTGACTTTGTAATTGTAATCGCAAGTGATTTTTCTATTTCAAAACATAAAAAAAATAAGGTAACACCTTGTAATTATTTGTAAATATACAGACATTATTTGTAGCTTTCAACTCCGCTTGTCATTTGGACATTTCTACTTAAAGTTTTGAATGTTTTATTAAAGGCACTCTATACTTGTGTATAAATGTATTTGTATGGAAAATATACATTGATATAATTGAAAAAAGGGTCTAGGGAGTCTTCTACACATTGAGATATATTAAGGACCTTATTATTGTATTTTTATTTTTTTGCCTAACTTCTATTTTAAAAGATTAGGTATATCCAATTAGTTTGGCAGAATTTCTTAAATTCCACAATTAGTTTGGAAAAATGATGTATAAAGTATTATATATAAATTACAACAATTAATAACTTAAAATAATTCTCTAGATTCTATTAACATTACAAAATTGGGATGAAAAAAAATAGCATATATTGAATTTGTGCTAGCACGAAATTGAATGTCTAGTTTAGATATAAAGGCCACTTTAGACAAAATAAAGTTAAGTGAATTTTTGAGATAGTAGGTGTTTGGCCAAGTTTCCCAGTGAAAATAGAAAAAAATTGTTGTTGTTTTCAAACGTGAAAAATGATTTTTTGAAAATTGGAGAAATGTTTGGTCATGAAATAAATTAGAGTTGTTTTTGAATTTTGATGAGTAACTTGACGTGAAAACGACTTTTTGTTGTTCTTGAAATTTTTAAATAAAGTGAAAGAAGAATTTTTCGGAAATTTATGGTCAAACATATTTTCCGAAATTGAACTCCAAAAAAAAGTGAAAAATTCTCATGGTCAAACGTCTTCTTAACTTTTGCGCTACAAAATTAAGTGAGTGATATCCTGATTTCTGAGATAAAAATTATTAGTTGAGTGACCATAAAAGAAATCAAATTCCAAAAAAGCCAGCTTCATCATATTCAGAACAATAGATGTTGATGATGTTGGTAATACATAGACAGGAGTTACATTTTTTTTGTGCTTCTCCCTTTTTTTTACCCGAAAGGATATCTTTTAAGTTCAAAAGAGTTTTTATTATTAAAGTGACAAAAGATTACAAATTTATTTTGAAAAAAATAATTATTTATATTTTTTATTCAGAATCACCACTTGACATAATCCAGTGTGCCAAGTCACCTTCGGAAGATTCTTTTCAAAATAATTTGACTCTAAAAACTGATCTGCAAACAGAGATTCCGGTTAAGGAATTCTGTTGAACGAGGAGAAGGTGTTAGGCACTCCTCAGTCCCGTGATTCAACCAAGATCGCTTAGTTGAGCATATCGGCTAATTTGACATTACAAATGTATAAATCACATAAAAAAGCACAGAAAACGATCAATCAAACATACAAAACAAAACAAATCCAAAATATAGTGTCCAGTCCAATTACACAGTTCAAAAATAGAAAAAATGCGAAAATATAAATCTTATTCTGTCACGATCCGATTTCTCAAGTAATGATGGCGCCTACTTTAACCCACAAGTAGGCAAGTCAAACCATAGTCTGAAATTATAAGTAACGGGCTAACCAAATAAAGGATTATGTATAATAATAATAAGTAAAAACTAAGAAAGGAGCATATATATTATATCAAAACGAGATTAGGAAAAAGGATCAACTTACAATGAATCCCTCCCAAGGCCTGATAAGGTCAGTACTAGAGCCATTACTAAAAGGTACCTAGAGTACTAGACAAAAATATAAAATGTACACAATATACACAAGCAGTCTCGAGAACAAAAGACTAACTGGAATAGATAGAAGAGGATCAACCTCGGACGACAGCAAGCTCACCCTGCTCTGAATCAGTGATGGAAGGTAGGAACCACGTTAACGTTGACTACTATTACCCTGAGCTGCATCAGAAAAAGATGCAAAAGTGTAGTATGAGTACCAAAACTTACGGGTACTCAGTAGGCATCATCGGCCGACTGAGCGTAATACAGAAAAGGTATAACTACAATGTGAGGGCGTAATCTAAGTCATTAGTAGATAGGAATGGAAAGGTAAACAACTACCAAGCTACGCAATAGCTGTAAAGGAATAAACTTATGCGATACCAAAAAATAAATAATGCAATAATAATAGATAAGTCAAACATAATCTAGCTGGGCCCCCATAAGCCCGCTAGGCACACTACATAACCTAACTGGCTCCCATAAGCCCGCTAGGCACACTAAAGAAGACAATTAACCCATCCGTACCCCCATAAGCCGATGGGACACACAAGTAATGAAAATAAACATAAATAGTCTTTAACTGCGTTGATCACCATAAATCATAATAGTTTTTCAGATGTGCACCGGACTTGAGCCGGCACCAATGCGTAATAACGAGAGGACAGATATATAGAACTCATAATCAGATGTCGGACTCGAACCGAAACTCATAGTAACCATAATAATCATTTGCCGGACTCAAACCGAAACTCACAGTAACCATAATAATAATTTGTCGGACTCGAACCGGAACTCATAGTAACTATAATAATCATTTGCCGGACTCTAACCGAAACTCATAGTAACCATAACCACCAAAAATAATAAAATTCATATCATAACAATGTCAATGTCTAAACAATCATCCTTTAATCTTAAAAAGGAATAATTCAAGGTTTTGTAATTTAATAAATATACTATATGTCTATATTATCATATGCTTAATATATACTCTTATACATATATGCTTTTCAAATAATTATATATGCATACATGTTTCATATAACTATTTCTAAAGGTATATTGGAGGATGATGAAAAGAAGCAATTATATATATATATATATATATATATATATATATATATAACCATGTTTGAAAAATACCGTTGGTCTTATCATGTATTACCACGTAATATTTAAAACGAGGTTTATTTTTCTCTGACATGTATTGACATAAGGCGTTCATAGAAGCCATAAAATGATTGCGACTTTGTTTATTGTATGAAATCCAGAAATTGTCTACTAAACATTTCTGAGTTCTATCTAAAACGTAATCTGGTCTTACTCTAAATGACATATTACTTTCTGGAAATGCTACTAAGTTAAATGGTCCGAATTGAATTCGTTCCAATGTTTCTAAGGCTTCTAAGGGTCTAAAATGTAAATTACCTAGCATTGTCTGTTGATAGGCGTCTGAAGAAGAGGATACTCCCTTTCCTTTGTCAGCGGGAGGTTGTCTTGTTGGTCTCATTCTGAAAATAAATAAGTAACATTAAGCTTATTAGTTTATTCCTAGCTGTAGTCTACTTAGTTGATCTGCCAATGCATTTTCTTTACCTTTAATATGTTCAAATACTATGTTTTTGTATATTGATATAGTATCTGTAAAATTTAACCATCTTCTTCTACTACTATTTTTATCATTTATTTTTTGATGAAATTTGACTATTGCTTCACAGTCCGTCCTAACTAAAATTTCTTCTTTGTTTAGTATGTATAATTTAAAACTGTTTAAACCATATATTATTGCTAGTACTTCTAAATCGATGGCACTCATATTTCCTTTTTCCTTGTAAGCGCCACTTTGATAACCACAAATTTGTTCTTCATTTTTACCGCTATATTTATTGGGTCTTGCTTTTAAGATAGCTCCCCATCCGAGGTCACTACCATCGGTCTGGACAATTAAATAATCGGATTCTAAGGGAATTTTTAAGTCCGGTATATTTTTTATTTTTTCTTTAATATTTTTAACTAATTTAATATCTTCTATATTGAAATTCTTTTGTCCTTTACTACCAGTTTTAGCATATAATGGTCCAGCTATTTTTCCTAAATCCTTAATAAAATTTCTTGCATAATTTACTAATCCTAAAAATTTTGTAAATCTTTTGTTGTCTCTAATTTGTCTGGCATTTCTAGAACCTTTTTTGCTATATGGGGTTGTAGTTTTATTTTACCATCCCCAAGGGTTATTCCTAAGAAATTAATATAGGTTTTGCATAACTCCATTTTCTTCTTGCTTACTATTATGCCATGCTTAATAAATAATCTAAAAACCATTTGTAGATGTCCTAAATGTTCTTGCATAGTTTGGCTAAATACTAAAATATCATCTACATATACAAGTATAAAATGTTTATATTCTCCGAAAATATTATCCATTTTTCGTTGAAAAATGGGCGGAGCAGTTTTTAGTCCGAAAGGCATGACCAACCATTCAAAATGTCCTCCGGGACATGTGAATGCAGTCCATTCGATGCTTTCTGGATGCATCTTAACTTGCCAATAACCGGATTTACAATCGAATTTACTATAAATTCTTTTATTTTGAATTCTATTTATCAGTTCATTTTTGTCTGGTAGTTTATACGCATCTGTCTTTGTATTATCATTTAGTCTCTTGTAATTAATTACCATTCTAGCTTTTCCTCTTACTTGTTCACTATGATTCCTTACCATGAAGCTGCTGATCTGTGTCTAGATGTCGATCTTCTTATGACTCCTAATTTTAAAAGTTCCTTGATCTGTATATCAAATTCATTGGTGTCTTCATTGTTTGCTTCTATAGGAGCTGTCTTGATAGTATATTCGGGATTAATTATGTCTAATTTACACATTAATTCATTGGCATCCCAATGAGCTAATGGTTTTTCCCCTATTATTTCCATTTCATCTAATATGGATATTATATTATCCAAGTCTTTTGGACTATTTATTATTCCTATTTTGTCTATTCCTTTCCTGAAGTTGTAGAATTGGGTTTCTATGCTTATTAGTGTATATTCTTTTTCTATATTTTCGAGGCATTCTTGTCCCTCTGCATTTAGTAACATATAGTTTCTAATTTCTTCCATGTTTTCTCTTGTCAGATTGTTGCATGTGTTATTTTTACAGTCGTCACAGCAAGGCTCTGGAAGTAAATCTCTTAATTTTCTTTTAGTGGTATTTAGGGTTCTATGTATGGTTGGTAGAATTCTGGTTTGTACTGGTGTGTAAGTTAGATCCTTGAACAACATTATTCCGTCTCTTGTTAATAAGCATCCTCCTTTATCTTGTATACAAAATTTTAATCCTATCACAAAGTCTGATCCTATAGTTAAGTCCCTAGCTAATATTCGGTTTACTTTATAGACCGGGTTATAAAATTGGTTACAAGTATTTAAAAAACTTATCTGAGCATTCTCTATATAATAACGGCTAATATTTTGAGAGCCATCCATTTGAGTGGCGAATATTGGTCTCTCTAGTGTTTTTATTAGGTGTTCTGGTACTATTGCTTTATTAATTAAACAGCTTGTACATCCTGGGTCTATTAAAGCTAATGTTTCTATCTCAATATTTTGTACTTTTATTTTCACTAAGATTTTGATAGTAGAAAATTCTTTATCTTCATTGCATATTAGATTTGTATCACTATACATAAGTTCTGCTTCTAATTTTTCTAAATGTACTGTTTCTACTGTTTCTTGTGTATATATATATATATATATATATATATATATATATATATATATATATATATATATATATATAACTATACTTTCAAATAAAAAGTATTTTTACGTCCCAAAGTAATACATGTTACATTATATTAAGAGATAAGTTTTTCAAAAATTTATTAAAATAGGGCCTAATCCGAATAAATAAGACAGTTTATATGTATCAAAAATACGCATCTATAAGGATTTATCCAAAGCTAACATAATACCTACCTGAACGTCAAAGCTATAATTCTTCCAAAAAGCCTCCGAAAAACCCAATCTTAAATTACTTGCAGAAGATAATTGATTAAACGAACAAGTCCATCCGCCAAAACTTCTTTTAGAAAAATATTATAGCTATGAGTTTAGCACATAAAAAAAAAAAAAAAAGGCGAAAGGGAACTGGTAGTAACATACACTTTGCTTTCTAAAATCTCTCTCCAAAAATGGAAAGCCCAAATATATATATATAATAAAGAGAGAGGGACCATTATGTCTTATTCATTGATTGATTAAATATTGAAATGCTGACATTAGGAGTAACACATGGCAATTAAATTGGATGATTACAAAAGTGGTCCACCCATTCATTTCCACGTAAACGGTTGCCTTATTTTTCCTACATTGTGTACATAATCGGGTATTCTGGTAAAATAATTATAATATTTTGAATATATCATAATTAATAGAAAACTATTTCTAACAAAACCTCTATTATATAATAAGAGCATTTTAATATTTTTTTTAAAATTACTATCTCCGCTTATAATATTAACAAATTATAAAAGTCTATTATAAAGTGAGATAAATATCTCATGACTTAAAGAATTTTACAAATATCGAAAATATTTTAGAAGGGTACTAAGTTATATTTTTACAAAATGTCAAATTAAATTAAATAATCCACGATATATATATAGTACTACAATTATATGAAAATACAATAAAATGATCGTAAGGGTCATTACAACATCCACTACTAAAAGGACTTTTGTTCGCGAAAGTATAAGATAAGGAAATACCTGAAGGGTCAAACAGGTAGGAATACTGGGCGTGTATATCACTCTCGATCTCCCATGTAGCCCCCTCAACTGGACGGTGACGCCACTGAACCTTGACTATCGGAATGTCCCTGGAACGCAACCGCCTGACGTCCCTCGCCAAAATAGATATTGGCTCCTCTACAAACGCCAATTCCTCATCCAACTGAACCGAGTCCTACTGAACTACACGTGACTCATCTGGAATATACTGTCATAACATAGATATATGAAACACCGGGTGAATGGCTGAGAAGGCAGGTGGCAATGCCAATACATAAGCTATTTCCCCAACTCTCAGTAGGATCTCAAAAGGTCTGATATATCTAGGGCTAAGCTTGCCCCTTCTTTCGAACCTCATCACACCCTTCATGGGCGATACTCGTAAGAAGACCTTATCACCAACTCTAAAACTCAATGGACGACGTCTGCGATCAGTATAACACCCCTGTCTGCTCTGAGCTGCTCGTAGCCTGTCCTGAATCACTCAAAC
Organism: Capsicum baccatum var. pendulum; assembly: GCA_030864225.1. Taxonomy (NCBI): domain Eukaryota; kingdom Viridiplantae; phylum Streptophyta; class Magnoliopsida; order Solanales; family Solanaceae; genus Capsicum; species Capsicum baccatum. Next base: position 295,006,658 of record CM061552.1, read on the forward strand.
ACAATCCAGCGAATCATGAAGCAAATCTGTGCCACGAGGCCTAGCCTCAGAAGTCTCAAACCAACCAATAGGAGATCGACATCGCCTACCATACAATGCCTTAAATGAGGCCATCTAAATACTCGAGTGAAAGCTATTATTATATGTAAACTCTGCCAAAGGTAGAAACTGGTCCCACTGACCTCTAAAATCCAACACACAAGCGCGTAGCATATCTTCTAAGACATGGATAGTCCGCTCTGACTGCCCATCCGTCTGGGGATGAAAGGTTGTGCTAAGGTCAACCTGGGTTCCCAACTCCTCATGAAATGTCCTCCAAAAGCTAGAGTAAATTAAGAGCCTCGGTCAGAGATAATGGACACAAGGACCCCATGTAGGCAAACCACCTCTTGGATATAAATACGAGCTAACCTCTCGGCACTGTAGGAAACTCGAACAAGGATAAAATGGGCAGACTTGGTCAATCGATCCACAATAAGACAATACTGTCAAAACCATGCAAAGTATGAGGTAATCCACTTACGCTGCCTCAAGTTAAGCTCCTTCTGGGTCATAATATACTGCAGACTGCGGTGATCAGTAAATATCTCACAGCGAACCCCATACAAGTGATACCTCTAAATCCTAAGCGCAAATACTACCGCTGCCAACTCTAAGTCAAGAGTGAGATAGTTTCGCTCATGCACCTTCAACTGTCGCGATGCATATGCAATTACACGGCCACGCTGCATCAGAACACACCCCAAACCAACACCAGACGCATCACAATACACAGTAAAATCCCCGCCCTCAACAAGAAGAGTTAGAATAAGAGCTGAAGTAAGTAATTCCTTAAGCTTCATAAAGCTCGCCTCACAACTTGCAGACCACTGAAATGGAACATCCTTTCTGGTCAATCTAGTCATAGGGGATGCAATAGAAGAAAAACCTTTAATGAACCACCTGTAGTAACCTGCCAACCCAATAAAGCTACGAACCTCGAAGAGTGATATAGTCCTGGCCCAACTACGAATAGCCTCAATCTTGGTTGGGTCCACCATAATACCGTCCTTGGACACTACGTGCCCCAAGAAAGCTACAGACTCAAGCCACCACTCACATTTTGAGAACTTGGCTTAAAGCTTGTGGCCTCTCAAAGTGTGGAGCACAATCCTCAAATGTTGCTCGTGTTTCTCCTTACTCCTCAAATATACAAGAATGTCATCAATAAATACTATCACGAAGGAGTCCATATATGGCCTGAACACGAGATTCATCAGATTCATAAAATCTGCTAAAGCATTTGTCAACCTAAAAGACATCACCAAGAACTCATAATGACCATAACGAGTCCTGAAGGCTGTCTTAGGGATGTTCGCAGCCCTAACTCTCAACTGATGGTAACCAGACCTTAAATCAATTTTAGAAAACACCGCCGCTCCCTGAAGCTGATCAAACAAATCGTCAATACGAGGTATAGAATACTTATTTTTCACCGTCACCTTATTCAACTGCCTGTAATCGATACACATACATAAGGATTCATCCTTTTTCTTTACAAACATAACTGGAGCACCCCAAGGTGATACACTCAGTCTGATAAAACTCTTACCCAGAAGATCCTGAAGCTGACTATTCAGCTCCTTCAACTCAATAGGAGCCATACAATATGGAGCAATAGAAATAGGTCGGGTGCCTGGCTCGAGGTCAATAATAAACTCTACATCATGCTCAGGAGGAAGGCCAGGTAGGTCGGTCGAAAATACATCAAAAAACTCACGAACAATAGGGACAGAGTCAAGCGGGGAACTCTCAACACTAACATCCCTAATATATGCAAGAAAAAACTCACAACCCTTTGATATCAGTCTCCTATCCCGAATGTACGAAATAATCCCCATCGGTGCACGGCTAACGGAACCCTGCCACACAACTGGGGTATGCCAGGTAAATCTAAAGAAACGGTCTTAGCAAAACAATCCAAGATCGCATGTTAATGAGACAAAATAGAAGCTCGCTGATGAGATACGAATATCGTACTTGTGATCACGGTATCTGAAGCCTCAGCCTCTGGTCTACCTGGTACGACATCTGAAGGCTCAGCCTCTGGTCTACCTGGTACGGCATACAAATGACCCTGTCCACTGCTGGACTGGGTACCTGCCCGACCGCTTGCCCTACCTCCCTGTGGACCACCTCTGGAACCCTGGGGATCACCTCCACGACCCTGTACACCACCTTTACCCAACGGCGACACTGATCTAATCGGCTGCACATTCAGAACTGGAGGCCCAATCATCCTACGCCGAGGGCACTCACGAGCAAAGTGACCAACAATCCCACAGTCATAACATGTCCCAGGCACCCTGCTCTGTTTAGAAGGTTCGACGAATCCAAAATGACCACCTCTACTCGACAATCCTAACTGAATAACCCTCTGCGGCTGGCTGCTACTCTGGCCACTGGAACTATTATAGCCGGGCTGACCCCAGGTCGAATATCTGAAGTGATGCCTGAACTGGCCGACTAGGCTGACCCTGATGCTGTAAAGGCTGCTGATGGGGGTACCTACCGTGAAATCCTTGACCTGAGAACTGAGGACTGCTGTAACTGCCCTGGCAGCGTGGTCTCTTATCGCTTCCCTCTTAAGCTTCACGATCCATCTCCTCTATGGAATAAACATGATCGGCTATCTCCGAAAAGACTTCCCTAAAGTCACCAAACTCTGTGTAACCCTACGGAGTGACAACTTCAATCCCCTAACAAAGCATCGAATTCGTTCGTACTCCGTCTCCACAATCATAGTGGCGTGTCTGGCTAACTCATAGAATATCACTCCATACTCAGCCACAGTCATAGAACCCTGTCCCAAGCTGTAAACTTATTCCGGAGACGCTCATGTATGCTACGAGGCATATACTTCCCCAAGAAAGCCTTGGAGAACTGGGTCCAATTCACTGGGGGAGATCCAGCTGGCCTAGAATCAAGATAACCACTCCACCACCTCCTCACTGCCGTGTCAAACTGATAAGAAACAAAGTCTACTCCCCGTGCTTCAACCAAACCCAAATTCCGCAACCGTTCCTCACAACTGGATAGAAACTCCATAGCATCCTCTCCTTGTGTCCTGGTAAATTTGGGTGGAGTCAATTTCAAAAATTGGCCTAACATTTTTTACCCCTCCGAAGACATAACTGTTTGGGCTACTGCCGGTTGTGGGACTACTGGTGCTGGCGGAATCTCTACCCTAAGCGTCGTTGCCGCAGGCTGTGCCCCTAAGTCAACACCACCCTGTTCTGCTCTACCCTGCCCCTGATATCTGGGTCGTCTTCGACCGCAAGCTAGAACTCTAGAAGCGTGCCCCGGGCCCTGACCGCCCGCTCTTGAACCTCGCGTCCTAGCCATCTGTGTAAAGAGTGAACCAATGAAAGAAGATTGCAACCAACCCAGACTCAATGCACAAAATGGATCAAGAATGAGATTTTTTTTTCCTAAAAATGCGAGGTAACCTCCCGAGGATAAGATACAAACGTCTCCGTACCGATCCGCAAGACTCAACTAAACATCAGCTCCAGTACTAACAATACCAGTAAGACCTACGCTTTGATACCAATCTGTCACGACCCAATTTCCAAGTAATGATAACACCTACTTTAACCCACAAGTAGGCAAGTCAAGCCATAATCCGAAATTATAAGTAACGGGCTAACAAGCAGAGACCAAATAAAGGATTATGTATAATAATAATAAGTAAAAACTAAGAAAGGAGCATATATATTATATCAAAACGAGATGAGGAAAAAGGATCAACTTACAATGAATCCCTCCCAAGGCCTGATAAGGTCAGTAATAGAGCCATTACTAAAAGGTACCTAGAGTACTAGACAAAAATATAAAATGTACACAATATACACAAGCAGTCTCGAGAACAAAAGACTAACTGGAATAGATAGAAGAGGATCAGCATTGGACGACAGCAAGCTCACCCTGCTCTGAATCAGTGATGGAAGGTAGGAACCACGTTAACGTCGACTGCTATTACCCTGAGCTGTATCAGAAAAAAATGCAGAAGTGTAGTATGAGTATCAAAAATCATGGGTACTCAGTAGGCATCATCGGCCGACTGAGCATAATACAAAAAAGGTATAACTACAATGCGAGGGCGTAATCTGAGTCATTAATAGATAGGAATGGAAAGGTAAACAACTACCAAGCTACGCAATGGCTGTAAAGGAATAAACTTATGCGATACCGAAAAATAAATAATGCAATAATAATAGATAAATCAAACATAACCTAGCTGGGCCCCCATAAGCCCGCTAGGCACACTAAAGAAGACAATTAACCCATCCGTACCCCCATAAGCTGGTGGGACACACAAGTAATGAAAATAAACATAAATAGTCTACAAATGCGCTGATCACCATAAATCATAATAGTTTTTCAGATGTGCACAGGACTTGAACCGGCATCAATGGGTAATAACGAGAGGCCAGATATATAGAACTCATAATCAGATGCCGGACTCGAACCGAAACTCATAGTAACCATAATAATCATTTGCCGGACTCGAACCGAAACTCATAGTAACCATAATAATAATTTACCGGACTCAAACCGAAACTCATAGTAACCATAATATCATTTGCCAGACTCGAACCGGAACTCATAGTAACCATAACCACAAAAAATAATAAAATTCATACCATATCATAACAATGTCAATGTCTAAACAATCATCTTTAATCTTAAAAAGGGATAAATTCAAGGTTTTGTAATTTAATAAATATACTATATGTTTATATTATCATATGCTTAATATATACTCTTATACATATATGCTTTTCAAATAATTATATATGCATACATATTTCATATAACTATTTCTAAAGGTATATTGGAGGATGATGAAGAGAAGCAATTTTATATATATAAATATATATAAAGAAAAGGATATTTCAATATTATATTTGAAATAAGAGGATATTTCAATATTATATTTTTCGATAAATTAAAGTGAGTAAAAGTGAGAAAAAAACTGGTTTTAAACTGATTTTTATCAAATGTTGTGTAAATCCTACTCAGTACTCTCTCTCTCTCATGGTTTCTTCATTATTCAAAGTTCTTATGATTTATATTTTTTCCCCAAATTTTTCGTTCTTTTTTTTTTAACTTACCCTTTTCATCTCTTCCTCTCAATCTATGTTCTTAACACCTTACTTCTTTAACCACACCCCGAAATATTTTTAACTGGCAACTAACACTCGTTCTTTGTCTATTTGCAGACTTGGCGGACTATTCAAGGCCAGAATTCCTAGAAATTTACAGATTAATCCATCGTTGTTATTAAGAAATTAAGAGGCCAACCATATACTAAGGGTAAAAATTTATAAAGAAAACTAATTTACATGATATACAAAGATACGTAAAATAATTTTAAACATGGATATAGAAGCATAAAGAAAATGTTTTTGTGGGAAAAATACATACATAAGAACTTACATGAAGTAACTAGAGGAGAGGTTTCCCTTTCGGGAATCCCCTAAAGATCAAATAGAAACCTTGGAGCTTTTATTAAAAACAAGTTGCTTGATACAAAGTTTATACAAAGGAGACGGGTGTGGATTGCTTTATTGGGAGGAGAGGTTTACACATTTCAGATGGGTTGTGGAGTTGGGTAATTTCACTCTACTTGGTTTCTTCAAAATGCATGCCTTTTATAGGCAAAAACTACATAAAGGAGTGGTCATAAAGACTTCTACGTGGCCGTCATACAATGGGCCGACACTTATAGAAAAGGATAAGAAAGAAAACTTTAATAATGCAAGTCGGGTGCGCTTTGGGCCCCATCGTCACATGCATTATTGATTTTTTTTTCAGATGCGTGTTTCAACAATTTTTCTTTCGTTTTGGAAAGTAGTGATAAAGGAAGCACTCAGACTGACTCTGACACTTACAGGACATTAAGTGGGCATCCCCACTTGACTATGCTAGCTAATATAGTACCAAAACCGTAGGTAGTCTTGTCTTGCGACTGTAGCTTTGTCTTAGGTGTCCAAGTTGTGCGGGGCTATAGAGTCGAAACGCATGCCTGAGTCGTCGTCTTCATATGGGTCCTGTGCATCCTCGAATTGGAAATTATTGTCTTCATCTGAAGTTGAAGTATTTCTATCTGCATTATTTCGTTCTGGTACAACTCCGTCTGAATTAGGGGGTTGTTCTTCGTCTGGATTAGTGGGTTGTTCATTTGCCTGTTCATTGATGTATTTATCTTGTGTCTGGCTGCTGAAGAATTTATCTAATGTCTGTCTAATTATTGTCTCTGTTGTCTCATTATTTCTTTTAGCCATTAGAGTCTTTTTAATCTTAGTCCCTGGTCATGTTAATTTGGTCTTTGATGAAGAACATCCTTCATCTTCACTTTTTGGCAAAGTGACAGCCATTAACAGATTTGATTTGTCTTTACCGATTACCGTTTGAGCCGGACTAGCTGTACCAACATCCGGTACAGTGGATTTCTTAGCATTTAGTGGGAAATGCACACCTTTCTCATCCATTTTCTGAGGAGATGGAGAACTCTGATCTGGAGGAGTCTGTGTTTGTGCATTTGTTGTACTGGCTGGATGATGCTATCTGAGTCTTATTTCTAATATCTGGATTTGTTTAATCAATCTAGTGTTTTCCATGACAAGTGACTCCTTTTGAGCATTTAGTTTTTTGAAATTTTCCGTCATAGAAAAGCAATGATCACAGAAAATTATCTTCCCAGTGTCTTTCTGTAGATTATACTAGGGAATTTGGTCTGAAATTTGTCTAAGAGAAGGAGAAATATAGTAATTGGGTCCTAAATATCCTCTGGCATGGTTAGTAACTTCAGTAAAATCATTAAAGCCTTTAAAAAGAGGAGTTTTAAAACCTTGTATAAAGTCTAATACTTCGAGCCAAGTTTGGAAAATATCATTAGTTTTTCCATGTATTACTACATAATATTTAAAACGAGGTCTATTTTTCTCTGCCATGTACTGGCATAAAGCATTCATAGAAGCCATAAAATGATTGCGGCTTTGTTTGTTATAAGAAATCCATAAGTTGTCTACTAAACATTTTTGGGTTCTGTCTAAAACATAATCTGGTCTGACTCTAAAGGAGATATTGCTCTCTGGGAATGCAATTAAATTAAACGGTCCGAATTGAATTCGTTCCATTGTCTCTAGAGTTTCTAACGGTCTAAAATGTAAGTTACCTAACATTGCCTGTTGGTATGAGTCTGAAGGCGAGGCCCTTTCCTTTGTTTGCAGGAGGTTGTCCTGTTGGTCTCATTCTGAAAACAAATAAGTAATATTAAACTTATTTATTTATTCCTAGTTGTAGTCTACTTAACTGGTCTGCTAAAGCCTTTTTTTTTCCTTTAATATGTTCGAATACTATATTTTTGTATACAGATATAGTGTCTGTGAAATTTAACCATCTTCGTCTACTACTATTTTTATCATTGATTTTTTGATGAAATTTAACTATTGCTTCACAGTCTGTTCTGACTAAGACTTCTTCTTTGTTTAATATATATAGTTTGAAACTATTTAAACCATAGATGATCGCGAGTACTTCTAAATCTATGGCACTCATATTTCCCTTTTCTTTATAAGCACCACTTTGATATCCGCATATCTGTTCCTCATTTTTACTACTATATTTATTGGGTCTAGCTTTTAAGATAGCTCCCCATCCTAAGTCGCTACCATCTGTTTGAATAATTAAGTAGTCTGATTCTAGTGGAATTTTTAGGTCTGGAATATTTTTAATTTTTTCTTTTATTTTTTGAACTAATTTAATATCTTCGATATTAAAGTTTTTCTGTCCTTTGCTGCCTGTTTTGGCATATAAAGGTCCATCTATCTTTCCTAAATCTTGAATAAAATTTCGTGCGTAATTTACTAATCCTAAAAACTTTTGTAAATCTTTCGTTGTTTCTAGTTTGTCTGCATTTCTAGTACTTTTTTTGCTATGTGTGGTTGTAATTTTACTTTTCCATTACCTAGAGTTATTCCTAAGAAATTAATATAAGTTTTACATAACTCCATTTTCTTTTTACTTATTATTATGCCATGTTTAACGAATAATCTAATGACTATTTGTAAATGTCCTAGATGTTCTTGCATAGTTTGATTAAATACTAAAATATCATCTACATATACTAGTATGAAATGCTTATATTATCCATTTTTCTTTGAAAAATGGACGGAGCTGTCTTTAATCCGAAAGACATTACTAACCATTCAAAATGTCCTCCTGAACATGTGAATGTTGTCCATTCGATGCTATCTGGATGCATCTTAATTTGCTAATAGCCGGATTTACAGTCGAATTTACTATAAGCTTTTTTATTTTGTATTCTATTGATTAACTCATTTTTATCTGGTAGCTTATATGCATCTGTTTTAGTATTTTCATTCAATCTTTTGTAGTTGATCACCATTCGGGCTTTACCTCTGATCTGCTCGCTATGGTTTCGTACCATAAATGCTGCTGATCTATGTCTAGAGGTGGATCTTCTTATGATTCCTAATTTTAAAAGTTCTTTTATCTGTACGTCAAATTCGTTAGTCTCCTCATTATTCGCTTCTATAGGAGCTGTTTTTATAGTATATTCAGGGTTAATTATATCTAATTTACACATTAGTTCATTAGCATTCCAGTGGGCTAATGGTCTTTCTCTTATTATTTCCATTTCGTCTAATATAGATATTATATTTTCTAAATCTTTTGGACTATTTATTATTCCTATTTTATCGATTCCTTTTCTGAAATTATAAAACTGAGTTTCTATGCTTATTAGTGTATATTCTTTTTCTATATGTTCTAGGCATTCTTGACCTTCTGCATTAAGAAGAGTATAATTTCTGACTTCGTCTAGATTTTCTTTTAATAGGTTGCTGCATTTCGTACTTTGGCAGTCTTCGCAGCATGGTTCTGGAAGTGATTTCCTTTTATGTGTATTTAGGGTTCTATATACAGTAGGCAGGATTTCTATTTGTACAAGTGTATAAGTTAGATTCTTAAATAACATTATTCCGTCTCTTGTTAAGAGGCATCCTCCTTTGTTTTGTATACAAAATTTTAATCCTATAACAAAATCTGATCCTATATTTAAATCTCTAGCTAATATTCTATTTACGTTATAGACTAGGTTATAGAATTTATTGCAAGTATTTAAGAAACTGATTTGTGCATTTTCTATGTAATAACGATTGATATTTTGAGAGCCATCCATTTGAGTGGCCAGTATAGGTCTTTCAAGTATCTTCAATAAGTATTCGGGAACTATTGATTTATTAATTAGACAACTGGTACATCCGGGATCTACCAATGCTAGAGTTTCTATTTCAATATCCTTTATCTTAATCTTTATCAGAACCTTTATGGTGGAAAATTCTTTATCTTCATTACATATTAAAGTTGTATCATTATTTTCTAGATTCATAAGTTCTGCTTCTAGTTTTTGTAAATGTACTGTATCTACTGTGTCTTGTGTATCTGTTTCTTCATTAGCTTTTCCTTTTTCTAGCGTATTTAATCTTTGTTCTAGATCATTCAATCTAGTTTCTAGAGTAGACACTCTTAGGGCTAAGATTTGATTATTTGTATATTTTTGCCCATTATTTATTTGTGATTCTACTTTTAGTTTTAAAGTGTTTTCTATGCAATTTATACATACTTCTAGATAACATTTGTTGCATTTTGCTCTATTGTCTCTACTTGGATACCAACTACATATACTGCACCTATTACTATCTAAACCTTTGTTTCTTTGGAAATCGTGTATACATTCTTGGGTAACATTCATTAGGTTATTTATTACTAGGTTATTTAAATCTAAATCTTCTATTTCTTGCCCTAGTTTGTTAACTAAATTATCTTCTTCTGATTCTGAAGAATCAGATTTCGAATTATCTTTATCATTTATATCAATACTTATTATTGAGTAGATGCTTTCTGTGTCTGACATATATTCATCTACATTTAATAATGTTTCTTGGAAATCTTCTATTAGTTGAGAATTTCTAGTTCTATTATTATTTCTTTTGGGACATACATTAGCTAGATGATCTATACTACCACAAGTGTAGCATTCTAGCTTGTTTCAATAATTTCTATCATTTCTGTATTTTCTAACATGTCTATCCCTATTTAACCAAGGTTTTTTAGCTTTTGATTTTCTTAGAAAGTATTGTTTTTTGCTATATGGTTTTTGATTATTCTCCTATGTTGTTTTTGGTCATAATTCTGGGTTGTGTATATAACAGATTTACAGAAATTCATCTCATTTCATTTTAATTGTTTTTGTATTTGTATGTTGGTACATTTTTTTGTTAATATATCCATTATGTGTTGCGTTCTATGTCCTATTGTCCATTTTAGATTTGGGTTTGCTGCTACCCCATCTCTTTTATACCATCTTTCTTCTATTTCTCTTCCTAAGGCTCCAGGTAATTTATTGAATAGCTTTTTGCCTAATTCTTTATTAAAAGTATTTCCACTAACAGTACAATAATAAAAATAGTCTTGTAAGAATTTCTTTATATATACCCAATGTGAAATACTTAATTGTTCTAGTTTAATTAATGCTTCTTTTTGTAACGCTAATAATCCACTATTTGGATCTTTTTCAGTTTATAACATATGCATTTTATTTGTGAAATTATAGTGGTTTGGTCCCATACTTAGTAAGATTTGAAAATCATGTGGGCAGTTTGTTTTAAAACTTTCCCATGTAGCTTTAGCATATTCTCCTAAAAAGGTTTCTAAATATTTATACATTGTCTCTGTGTCTGTTTCTGTATAATGTCTTCGGTAATCGGCAGCTACTAATCCTTTCCATAAATCTATCATTGTATCCCACATTTGGGGATCATGTGCTGCTATATTTAGAATTTTACCTTTACTACCTCCTTCTTGTAATTTAATTGGTTCTTCTATTGGCATTCTTTTACCTGCCGGTTTTATATGTTCTCCTTTAATTTCTGTGTCTGGGTTTATTCGAACTGCAGGTCTTCTAGGTACATTTCCTGTACTATAATCTATCGGTTGGGGATTAGGGTTTGTTTGTTGGAAAGGGCTAGCACTGGAGGAGCTAGCTGGTTCTAATTCAGCTAATTCTTTGTAACTAATGGTAGAACTTAGTGTAGAGATCGTACCTTCTTCAGTTTTATTAAAGAAAAATTCATTAGTTCTATATCCTAAATTATCACTTCGTTTTAGGCAACTTTTGAAATGTTCTATACATTTATCTATTTTCATATCATCTTTTTGACATCCTCTACATTTAAAAGTTATATTTTTATATTCTTTTGCCAAGTTTTCAGCTTGTCTACTTCATAGCCTTCCTGTAGGACTTCTATATTCATAAACTCGCTTTCTGTTTCTATATTACTTTCTGTTTCATCGTCGTCTAAGTTTCTTTTTGTTGTGTAGTTATAATCGGTAAATCTAACTGAGGTTTCTCCTTTACTTGTAGTATATAGTAGGTGAGAGTCTGGTGTGAAAGTTTTTGATTTTGTAAATTTGTTTAGATTCCATTCTAAACCTGCATAGATTTCTGGGTCTATTTTTATTGGTTTTATAAGACTTATTCCCTTGTTTCCCATTATCTCAACTACATCATTTACTTTTAGTTTAAATTTTGTATTACTACTTAGGGTTAACTTACCAATAAAACTTATGCACATTAATAAATTATTTTCACTATTCATTTTCTCGTACCCTTTAGTTTGAATTTTCCTATTTTAATGTTTTTTCCAAACTCTTTTAAGTTCATTAAGAAGTCTAGACTAATGTAGAATATTCCTCCATTATTTGTCATATCTACTTCAGTTAATCCTATTATTGATTTTTTAATATCTGACCATCTATCATCACATATAGTTATTAGTACTTTAGATCCTAGGTTTTTTCTGGTTAAACCTTTTATTCCTATAACAAGTAAACCCATATGCATTAAAATCATTTTATTATTCTTTATATGTTTTAAAGAATTAGTATTTACTAAATCTAATATTTTAAAATCTTCTCCTATGTCTGATATTTGTTCTTCCCTATAATGTCTATATAACTGATTATCTGAAGAAAAATATCCGGCGTTATATAACGTCTTAGGATTTAGTAATTTTAATTGATGTTGTTGGAAGATTTGTAAATCTTTATCTACATCTATTATGTTGTTAAGTTCATGGTTTTGCTCTACATTAGATTGTCTTCTGCATATCCTAGATAATATATTATTGTTTCCTATTCTTTTTTCTGAGAAACTGATTCTTTGTCTTTCTTCTCCTTGTCTTTCGTTGCTATTTTCGACGGTTCTCCGTCTGTTTGATAAAAAGTCCATCTTTGTGGTTTTCGCTTATTATATTTTGACGTTCGCTTTTAGAAGTTAGTTCGATTCGTTTTAATTGATTAACAAGTTCTTCAATTTCGGAATTAGTTTTTGGTTGTTCTTGGGCTTCTTTATTTTTTATTAACATATCTATCTTTTTATGTAATTTAGGTAATTCTGATTCTTTCTGGAGAGGTGTTGTAATTGTTTCTTTGTCTTTAATTAAACTATCTACCTTTTTATGCAAATCTAATAGTAGTTCTATTATGGTATTATTTTGTTTTAGTAAAACTTTGTCTGTTTGACTTGAGGGTATATACCTAGATAATCCTTCTGGTTCACTATGATGAATTCTTGATTTTTCTAGTGCCTTTATATAGTTTATATCTTCTTCACTCATTAAAGTGAAATTTCTTCTAATCTTTTAGTTATGTCTTGCAAGTCTTTGATTTCTTTTGTTATATTTTCTACTTGTTCTACGAGCTTAGATATTAATTGTGTTGTTGTTACTTCTAATTCTTTAGTTTTTTCTATTAATGTTTTTATTAATTTTTTAATTTCTATTTTCGTAGGTATTTGTTCCAAATTAAATTTATGATTTAAATACTGAATTTTTCTGTCTATCTCTATTTCTTGTGATTTTAGATAATCTAAATTATGTTCTATTTTATCTAGGGTCTTTTTATGTTTATTTTGAGTAACTTCTATCTGCTCTAAGGTTCTTATTATACCATTATCTTTTTCTTGTGTTTTTTCACTCGAATTAATCAAAAGGTCTATTATTGTGTTATATTGTTTATCTTCTGAGTGTAAAATATGTTCTCCCTGATTAAAATTACACCTTATAGTAGAATTATCTTTTAATGCTCTATATTTCTTTTCCGGTTGAAATCTAAGATCTAAATAGTCTAGGCGTTTTAACGAAGCTATGTTGTTATTATCCTAAGTGATTTAAGTTAAGATATTTTTTACTTAATTTAGTTTGATATCTTAATCTAGTATTTGACCAAGTTAAATCTAAGTCTAATTCTTGTACAGTTTCTATTTAGCTAGATCGTTCACTAATTAAAATATTTTTTATAATGATTTATACCTATAGCAACTATTTCGTAGTTTTCTGTTTTTCTAAATTTTATAATATCTGTTTCTAAGTTTTTAATCTCTTTGTCTAATTTTTCTAGTCTTTCTATAAATTGGTTCCGTATTTTTGTAATTTATCGTTTATAATTAACTTCCCTATAATATTGTCGTTGTACTTCTCTAATATAATGAATATATCTTATTGGTATTTACTATCCTAATTGATAAGCTTTTCTCTTAATGCGTTCTTTAAGCCACTTTACTGCTCTAAAACTCTGTTCTAAGTCTCTTTCGCAACCTTGTATTTCCCAATGTATAGCGCTTACTAGTTCACAAGCTCGTCTAGATTTATTAAGTGATTTATTAGATCTACAGGCTCTTAATAATCTTTCTAAACTTTCTTCTAAGTTGGTTTTCCTAATCTTTAAATTAGATCTTTTTCTGTTTTCTCGATATAAATAGAAATAGCTACACCTTATATCTTGGAATGATATATGTTTTTTCATACAAAATTTATAAAACTTTTGCGATAAACTTTTGCGAGTTAATAGGTAATGTTTCCCAAAACCTTCTCGCTCTGATACCAAAATAAAAGGATATTTCAATATTATATTTAAAATAAGAGGATATTTCAATATTATATTTTTCGATAAATTAAAGTGAGTAAAAGTGAGAAATAGTTTCAAACTATATATATTAAACAAAGAAGAAGTCTTAGTCAGAACAGACTGTGAAACAATAGTTAAATTCCATCAAAAAATCAATGATAAAAATAGTAGTAGACGAAGATGGTTAAATTTCACAGACACTATATCTGTATACAAAAATATAGTATTCGAACATATTAAAGGAAAAGAAAATGCTTTAGCAGACCAGTTAAGTAGACTACAACTAGGAATAAATAAATAAGTTTAATATTACTTATTTGTTTTCAGAATGAGACCAACAGGACAAACTCCTGCAGACAAAGGAAAGGGTGTAGCCTCGCCTTCAGACTCATACCAACAGACAATGTTAGGTAACTTACATTTTAGACCGTTAGAAACTCTAGAGACAATGGAACGAATTCAATTCGGACCGTTTAATTTAATTGCATTCCCAGAGAGCAATATCTCCTTTAGAGTCAGACCAGATTATGTTTTAGACAGAACCCAAAAATGTTTAGTAGACAACTTATGGATTTCTTATAACAAATAAAGTCGCAATCATTTTATGGCTTCTATGAATGCTTTATGCCAGTACATGGCAGAAAAAAATAGACCTCGTTTTAAATATTATGTAGTAATACATGGAAAAACTAATGGTATTTTTCAAACTTGGCTCGAAGTATTAGACTCTATACAAGGTTTTAAAACTCCTCTTTTTAAAGGCTTTAATGATTTTACTGAAGTTACTAACCATGCCAGAGGATATTTAGGACTCAATTACTATATTTCTCCTTCTCTTAGACAAAATCCAGACTAAATTCCCCAGTATAATCTACAGAAAGACACTGGGAAGATAATTTTCTGTGATCATTGCTTTACTATGACGAAAAATTTCAAAAAACTAAATGCTCAAAAGGAGTCACTTGTCATGGAAAACATTAGATTGATTAAACAAATCCAGATATTAGAAACAAGACTCAGACAGCATTATCCAGCCAGTACAACAAATGCACAAACACAGACTCTTCCAGATCAGAGTTCTCTATCTCCTCAGAAAATGGATGAGAAGGGTGTGCATTTCCCACTAAATGCTAAAAAATCCACTGTACCGGATGTTGGTACAGCTAGTCCGTCTCAAACGGTAATCGGTAAAGACAAATCAAATCCGTTAATGGCTGTCACTTTGCCAAAAAGTGAAGATGAAGGATGTTCTTCATCAAAGACCAAATTAACAAGACCAGGGACTAAGATTAAAAAGACTCTAATGGCTAAAAGAAATAATGAGATAATAGAGACAATAATTAGACAGACATTAGATAAATTCTTCAGCAGCCAGACACAAGATAAATACATCAATGAAAAGGCAAATGAACAACCCACTAATCCAGACGAAGAACAACCCCCTAATTCAGACGGAGTTGTACCAGAACGAAATAATGCAGATAGAAATACTTCAACTTCAGATGAAGACAATAATTTCCAATTTCAGGATGCACAGGACCCATATGAAGACGACGACTCAGGCATGAGTTTCGACTCTATAGCCCTGCACAACTCGGACACCTAAGACAAAGCTACAGTCGCAAGACAAGACTACCTACGATTTTGGTACTATATTAGCTAGCATAGTCAAGTGGGGATGCCCACTTTATGTCTTGTAAGTGTCAGAGTCAGTCTGAGTGCTTCCTTTATCACTACTTTCCAAAATGAAAGAAAAACTGTTGAAACACGCGTCTGAAAGAAAAATCAATAATGCATGTGACGATGTGGCCCACAGCGCACCCGACTTGCATTATTAAAGTTTTCTTTCTTATCCTTATCTATAAGTGTCGGCCCATTGTATGACGGCCACGTAGAAGTCTTTATGACCACTCCTTTATGTAGTTTTTGCCTATAAAAGGCATGCATTTTGAAGAAACCAAGTAGAGTGAAATTACCCAACTCCACAACCCATCTGAAATGTGTAAACCTCTCCTCCCAATAAAGCAATCCACACCTCTCCTTTGTATAAACTTTGTATCAAGCAACTTGTTTTTAATAAAATCTCCAAGGTTTCTATTTTATCTTTAGGGGGTTCCCGAAAGAGAAACCTCTCCTCTAGTTACTTCATGTAAGTTCTTATTTATGTATTTTCCCCACAAAAACATTTTCTTTATGTTTCTATATCCATGTTTAAAATTATTTTACATATTTTTGTATATCATGTAAATTAGTTTTCTTTAAAAATTTTTACCCTTAGTATATGGTTGGCCTCTTAATTTCTTAATAACAACGATGGATTAACCTGTAAATTTCTAGGAATTATGGCCTTGAATAGTCCACCAAGTCTGCAAATAGACAAAGGACGAGTGTTAGTTGCCAGTTAAAAATATTCCGAGGTGTGGTTAAAAAAGTAAGGTGTTAAGAACATAGATTGAGAGGAAGAGATGAACAGGTAAGTTAAAACCAGTTTTTTTCTCACTTTTACTCACTTTAATTTATCGAAAAATATAATATTGAAATATCCTCTTATTTGGAAGGCTATGAAGTAGACAAGGCTATAGAAAAAGCTGGCCCTAATTCGAATAAATAAGACAGTTTATATGTATCAAAAATACGCATCTACAAGGATTTATTCAAAGCTAACATAATAGTTAACATTTTTAGTAAGTAAACCTAACCTACCTGGACACCAAAGCTACAATTCTTCCAAAAAGCCCCCGAAAAATCCAATCTCAAATTACTTGCAGAAGATAATTGACTAAAAGAACAAGTCCATCCGCCAAAACTTCTTTTAGAAAAATATTATAGCTATGTGTTTAGCACATAAAAAAAAAGGCGAAATGGAACTGGTAGTAACATACACTTTGCTTTCTAAAATCTCTCTCCAAAAATGGAAAGCCCAAATATATATATAATAAAGAGAGAGGGACCATTATGTCTTATTCATTGATTGATTAAATATTGAAATGCAGACATTAGGAGTAACACATGGCAATTAAATTGGATGATTACAAAAGTGGTCCACCCATTCATTTCCACGTAAACGGTTGCCTTATTTTTCCTACATTGTGTACATAATCGGGTATTCTATAAATTAATGGTAAAATAATTATAATATTTTGCATATATCATAATTAATAGAAAACTATTTCTAACAAAACCTCTATTATACAATAAGAGTATTTTAATATTTTTTTTAAAATTACTATCTCCGCTTATAATATTAACAAATTATAAAAATTTATTATAAAGTGAGATAAATATCTCATGACTATTGGAGAAAGATGCGAAGTTTGACTTTAATGATGATTGCTTAAAGGCATTCGAATGCCTTAAAGGAAAACTCATTGAAGCCCCTATCATGGTAGCACCAGATTGGACGCTCCCATTCGAGGTCATGTGTGATGCTAGTGGTGTAGCCGTTGGTGCTGTTCTTGGACAGAGAAAGGAGAAACTATTTCATCCTATCTACTATGCGAGTAAGGTCCTAAATGAAGCCCAAAGGAACTACACCATTACTGAACAAGAGCTCCTAGCGGTTGTGTATGCGTTTGAGAAGTTTCGCGCCTATCTATTGGGTACTAAGGTGATCGTTCATACAGACCATGCAGCTCTTAGGTATCTAATGACAAAGAAGGATGCAAAACCAAGGCTGATTCGATGGGTGCTGCTGCTGCAAGAGTTTGATTTCGAAGTCAAAGAAAGAAGAGGTTGCGAGAATCAAGTGGCTGATCACCTATCTAGACTCGAGAGTGAGCAAGTAGCGCAACCTGAAATTCAGATTGATGATGCATTCCCTGACGAGGAGATATTAGCAACAACAATGGAGAAATTACCATGGTATGCCGACTTTGCAAATTTCGTGGTGAGTAATGTGCTACCCGCCAATTTATCTTACCACCAAAGGAGGAAGTTTATGCATGGCGTTCAGCACTACTATTGGGATGAGCCTTATGTGTTTCGAAGATGCGCTGATGTTATCATTCGACGATGTATATCCCATGAAGAAGTACCCACTATATTGGAAGCATGCCACACTTCGCAAGTTGGAGGACATCATGCAGGCAATCGAACGGCAAGAAAAGTATTGCAAAGTGGATATTATTGGCCTTCGATATTCAGAGATGCATATGACTATGTGAGGAGGTGTGACCAATACCAAGAATTTTACAAATATCGAAAATATTTTAGAAGGGTACTAAGTTATATTTTTACAAAATGTCAAATTAAATTAAATAATCCACGATATATATATAGATAGTACTACAATTATATGAAAATACAGTAAAATGACCGTAAGGATCATTATATATTCAAATCTAATGCTAAAACTACGGTCCGATGTCTTACCCGATGTCTCGAACCTTAATCACGAACCTACTTTACATACATGATATATCAGGACATTCCCCGAATAAATCAATACAAATTTCTCGAAGCATTCCCGACCAAATGAGTATATTTTTAAAGTGATAAAATGGAAAAAATCACTCAACACAAACATTTACACATTCGATAATTAGAATCCTATGAGTTGCTTACCCCAAAATTTAGAATTTACCTACCGATTAACGATCTAATCATGCTACTATCGTGTTCAACAATATTCATACTTAAACCAAAGTCTTAATCAATCCAAATACACTCTTTTGTCAATTTCTCAATTTCACCCCCGAATTCAGTCTCAACATGATTAAACTAATTCGATACGTGATTCACCAATCAAGATTTCACATCCAACTCCAACATCAAACAATACACAATGACGATTCAAACATGGTAAGCACACAAAATACTCACAATTACGTTAAAATTAAAGCAAGAAAAGATAGAGTTGTACCTCAATGTTCCTTTTATTCAATCAACTTGTATCGATTTCAAGCCTCGTGAACCGATGAACCCGAAACAGACCCAAACAACGAAACCAAGCCTCAATATTTCAACTTTTGCTCTGTTTTTCACCAGTTCAAACAAAAATCGCAAAAAATAGACAAAAACAACCCGAAACCAAAACTTCCAACAAGAAGCTGAGAACCCGTGTGATGATTTCCGGTGAGAACTCGCCGGAATCAACCCGAATGGCCGGTTTAGGACTAACGATCTACTGGGATATTATTTTCGGCGGGATTTCACCTAAAACTCAATAACAACGATGAGATTTCTGGGGGATTTTGGCACTGGTTGGTTATTCGGACGAGCCGTCGTCACTTCCGGCAGAAATCTCGCCGGAAAAACCCGAGAATCAATCTATCTTGTTCTATTTTTTTACTGCTTTGCTCCCATCCTCTCACAATTTCTCGTTGTTTCATTGATCTCTCGCCTGTTTACATCGATATCACTGTATATGCGTGTGAGTTGTGTGTAGAAGAAGAATCTATGAGAGAGTGTGTGTTGTGTTTATATGATGGTGACTGTGTAAAAGATGAATCAGGGATCCATGGAAAAAAATAAAAAAAAAATCGAGCCCTCCCGCCTTATGTGTTGCTGTGGATGTGCGTATATGTATGATGATGGAGGAGAGTCATATCTGGAGTGTGGAAAATTTCAGTGATGATGTAGTGTAGAATCTGTGCCTCTTTTTCTTGTGAGTTCCCTTTTTTTTTTTTATAATGGCGTGTGTATATATATTTTACTCTTAATGGATCCCTTAATGTGTGGAAAATTCCTGTGGGTCCCCTCTTTTTGTCCTTTTTGTGAATTGGTTCCAAATTGAATAAAACATGAGAGGGTAAGGGAATACCTGGGGTGTAGAGGTAGGGGATTGGATGAGGGGTGTGGATTGGTTGAAATAAAGTTCATTAGGATAAGGAAATATGAGGTATTTGGTTATTTTTGTTCTTTTTTCAAGAAGTTAGGATACATAATAAGATGAGAATAAAAATAAATAAATTAAGATTTTGAAAGGAATAAAATTAGGTGTAAGCTACAACAAAATATGCCATGTCAGCAGCTGTGGATACAATGAGTGCTTTAGCAGTTGGATTCAGATAAGTTCTTGCCCATGGTGACATCAATATTTCAAAATATTAGAAGAGAAGAATATTTTCATTTGACACGAAAATTATTTTTCTCTAGTGGTTAGCAAATATTTTCTCTAATCAAGGATGTTTTAGAAATAATCTCTTTTAACTCTCACAAGGTAAAGGTAAAATCAGATCCCATTTATGAAACTACATTAACTTTTGACGGAAATTATTTACTTTATAAGAATCTCAACTCTTAATTATATCTCAATTTTTAACTAATACTTCAACATTATTGTCTATCTTTTATGTCCCATGGTACAAAACAAATCCCTAAATCATGAAAATATTGAAATGTATATGCATATTAGATCAAATCTTACCATTGGAATGGCAGTAGCAACAGATGCAATGTCAGCCGCTTTAGCTCCGGCAACTACTTCTGCATTTACATTTTACAATCATAAAAAAAGGGAGAAAAAATATCTATCAAATTTATCAAAAAAAAAAAAAAGCTGAGGTACAAGCAATGAGGTGGAAAGTACCATGAGGACAACGCTTAGCTAAGGCTAGTTTTTCGTCCACTGAATCGAAACTCACATTCTTTATCATTTTAGTTTGTTTCAAAAATATTGAATGGACGAATATCTCTATTTTGTAAGAATTTTTGACTTTTTGAGAAAAATAATAGTAAGAATGAATATTATTTATAGGCATTTCAATTCTGAGTTTGGACAAAAGTGTGTGATGGTTTTTGCTAAATTCCAATGTCCCAAGTCACTTGTTTTAGCTTCACACATTTTTGTGTGTAATGAGATTTTTCAATTACACTAATACATACTATAATTAGTTGTTCTTGGTTTTGTTGGAGTGTGCAAGGTGCACATAGCATAGCATGAGGGTGAGCCATTGATTTAAGAAATTATGGTCAAAGAAAATATTATTTTACTCTTTAAATTGTAAATATAAATGAGGCGAATAAATTAGGATGAATAAATAAAAAACCAAAACAATGGGTAAAGGTGGCAGATTATCTTAGCTTATTGTTTGACCACAAATTTTGAAGTTGAAACTAGAAAATTTAACTTTCGAAGTTGTATTAATTTGAACATGTAATTTTCTTGTAAAAAATTTAAAATTTTGAGAGTAGAAGTGAATTTTCTCTCCAAAACAGATCAGAACAATTTTTGGAAACTTCAATATACTTGAGATTAGATTCTCAAAATCTTATCAAATTTCATTTTAGAAGGTAAATTTTCAAAAATCATGGTCAAGCACTATAAAGTATTCTCTCAAAAATTGCCGGAACAAATTTGAAAAATGTAAAAATATTTGACATTAGATTCTAATCAAAATCAAATTCAATTTTCTAAAGATAAATTTTTAAAATTTAATCCAATATTTATATATGGTCAACCGCTAGTCAAATTAATATAGAAAACAACATATGTAAAATATTGATTGTATGACCCACTTACTTCTATTATGTCAAAATCAATGAATCATTACGATGTAAAAAGATACTTATTTGCAATTTTAATAAAGCTAACGCAATAAACTATGTTGTAAAAAGATTGAATGATATAGTCAAAGAAGGTGATAGTCATATAAATTTCTTCTCATAGTTTGATCAGATATGAAAGAAGATAGTGAGTTAAAATTCTAAATATTGTTTCTACGTGATACAGGGAAATTATCCTCTAAACCTAAGTATTTCGCAATGGTCTATAAACAATAACGAACAGAAAAGGCAAGTTAAAAAGACCCATATTTAAAAAATGTAATAGAAAATCTAAGATTCGATAGAAATAATGGAGCAGATCTTAAAACTTTAAAGTGCACTCACTTTAACAAGTAGTATCTTTTATAAAATTGATCGATGAGGAAATAAAAGTGATTTAAGTACTTACAGGTAGGCCGTCATTAAATTTAAGCTACAAGGCTGGCGCAAAAATTAACTACTTTCCTTTTATTGAGTAAAAAAAATTGATTTACTTTGATAAGAAATGTTATTATAGTTTTAGAGAAAAAAAAAAAAATAAGCTGATTCAGATGCCATTGTACAAAAAAATTTATACAAGAAAATTTATTAAATCATATATTGAGTTACAAATTTAATAACTACTCCTAATATGGGTGACAAAACACAAGAAACGAGGTTCAACAACATCAACAAGACTCAATATATTCAAGAAGAATTTATGAAGTATCAAAATATTTTGGAGCGATTGAAGGAAGAAGACAATGTGAAGAATCAAAATTTTCTCGAGCTATATCTTGTTGAAGATTTCATATTTTAATAGAAATATGGATCTAACTCTACATTCTTACTTGTTTTATTTTTTCACTAACTAATTATTATCATTGCAGTATCATCATAGAATTTGTTATAAACTTTGTGATGATCGAGAATATTTTGTTCTTTCTTCTTCTTACTTTTTATGTGCATGTTAATTAGAAGAGGATTTGTTAAGCCTTAAAAGAATTAGTATGATAAGGCATAGCCCTCCTTTTTTGTACTTTTTCTTTTGAGTTTTGCTTTTATTAAATATAAAAAACTAGTACGATAAGGCATAGCCCTCCGTTTATTACTTGGCCCTTTTACAAATAATTGCTTTAATTTACTTGTCTAATTTATGAAATTAAGAGAATTTTATGTATATATTTTATTCTTTCTACACTTAGTATTAAATACCTTTCATAAATCTCTCTGATTTACTTTTACATGTCCTTGCAAAAATAAATTTTTATTTTTACTTGTCATTTTTAACATACCAAACACTACTAGAAACCTGTAAATTACATGAAAATTTTACCTAGGGAATAATATCGCAGGAAATACATGCGGATTTACTTACGAAAATATTAAATTCCTCAATATTAAAATATAATACCTGCGAACTATATATTTGCAACAAATTTTGCATGTAAATTTGGCGTCATATTGTGCAAATTCGTACTTGAAGCATTATCTGGGAAAATGAATCAGTGGATATATTATCTCTAGGTAAATTCGCAGGTATATGGACAAATATATATATTTTTTAAATCCATTGAAAAATTCTCAGGTAATTTATCCTACGAATTTACTAAGAGATATTTTGGTGGAAATTTATGTGAAGGATTTTATTATCTGAAAAATTATTTGGAGATTATTTGCTGCGAATTTTGCTGGAGATTTATTCTTGGAGATTTACTTGCAAAATTATTACCTGATAAATTATTTAGGGATTATTTACTGCGAATTTTCCTGGGGATCTATTCTTGGGGATTTACCTGCAAAATTGTTACTTGAGAAATTATTGGAGAATTGTGTTGCTATAAATTTAACTGAAAATTATTTTTTGGGGATTTACGTATGCTTTTTGTGACCTGAAAAATTTAAATAGGAAAAGGATAAACTTGAAGGGTAAAAAAAACATAAAATAAAAGAAATTAGACATTAAATCAGTGGACACATATGATCAAGCAAAAAATGCTAAAGAAATTAAAAGGACAACTTAGGGCTCAAATAGAGCATATTTTTCTATTGATTTCTACTGGTTAATTTCAATATAATTGCAAAGCGTCATCCTACGCATGCTAATATAATATATCAATATAATATACATTAAGGAGTTGTTTGGTGTGAGATATAAGGTATAATAATCATGAAATAAAATAAAAAATTATTTTATTTTATATTGAGTTGAAAGTGTTTGGTAGTTTTAGAATTATATACATGATTAGGGGTGGACATTCGGTTTGTTCAATTTACTTGTTTAATATCGATTAGGTTTTTCGATTTTTGAATTGACGAAAATGACAACCGTAACCAAATCAAAATAAATTCGATTTGGTTTGATTTCTATAAATTTGGTTCAGTTATTTCGGATTTTTATTTCGGTTTTGAAGATTAAAGTATTTGATTTTAAAGGAAAATTGAAAAAATATAAATGATTTTCAACCTTTTATTTATTGTTTACAATGACATAAATATTTTTTACTCTCTAGATGACTCGAACTCACAATCCCAAGATTGAAAGTAAAGGGTGCTTACCATCCAAGCAACACTCTCTTGTTTCAATGACATAGAAATCTATGAATTTACTCAACGTTAATTGTATTTACATTTCATCTCACTCACATAGCTATGTCAAAAAAAGAACAAATGAAAATAAATTGACAATCATAATTTATTGAATGGGGAAAGCAGAAAAATTGCACCATGTAGATTTTGTACCACATCGAATACAGAAAGCTATATTATGTGCTTTATTACTAAGTAGTAAGCAAGTAATAAATGTACATATGAGATATTAAGGCATGTAGCCTTGGAGAAAAGAGGTGGTTGGTTTATTCACTGGTGTGGGTTAACAAAATGGACAGAGAGAGGATTGTATGCAAATTCATGAAAAGTAACAGTGTGACTAGTCCGTAGTCCTTATTCCTATAAAAAATTGTAAGAAATATACCTTCTTTCATAAATTTTTATCAACTTTTTTACATGAAAATTCGTAGGTAATTTATATACGGTTTCAAAATTCTCATGTAACATACTTAGGGATTTTAAAATCCGTAGATAATAATTACCTACGAAGATTTTTTTCATCGAATTTTTTTTGTAGGAAAATCCACAGAAAACTAGGTTACCTGCGAATTTTCATATATAATCTCCAGAAAAATCCCTATGTAATTTACACTTTTCTAGTAGTGAAAAAAATATAATTATTTCTTTTTCATGTTTTATTCTTAGCTTTACTTATTTTTTGGGTCATTTTCCAAACTCTAATACTAACTACTAAACATAAACCAATAATAATAATATATATTTATAATATATTAAAAGTGTGAAGACCCTTAGAAAAGTGATTTGAACATTTTGTCCTTCATTAAAAATTTCTGCAATAGATAAAATCGTATTTTCGCTTATTTTCTCAAATTATTATATTATTGTATTTATAGTATTAACTATAGGAAGGAGAATATTATTAATGTTTTCATGTTGCTAAATTAGAAAAAGAAAGACTCAATTAGAATGAAAAACAACTCCCATAAATTAGGAAAAAACTCAATTAGAAATTAATGTTAGGAGTATTTTTTTCATTTTTTACAAAATAGAAGGTCGTATTATTTTTCAAACACAAAGAACTAATTAATGCAAAGTTGACTTATTTTTGAAAAATAGAAAAACTTAAAACCGTTTGTTTGTTCTAACAAATTATAAATTCCCTTATTTTTGAGAAGGACGTACTTCTTTTGAGAAACAAAGAAATAATTAATTAAAACTTGTATTATTTTTTAAAAATAAGAAATGAATCCTTATTTAATACAAAAAATATATGAGTAATACAAAAATTAAATCCAAATTTAATACAAATAATATATTTGTAATACAAATCTTATAGAAGTTCTAAATCAAATTCTTTTAGGTTTTATCAATATACTTTTATAAAAGGAGCTAGCTTTAAAAATGGAAAGTCTTGGACTCTCTACAAAAAAAGTTCACAAACAACATCTCGATGTCATTGAGGTACTTTCTTCTCATTTAGAAGAATTTGGATGGAATTTTATGTATTGTTATGCGAAGTTGTGTGATAACGTGAATTTTCTGATAATTTGTGTCGTATTTGTTAATTGCTAAATGAGTTTACGTTCATTGGAATATGACAAGGTAAAATTATCGCACTTTTTTTTTGGCCTACGAATTTGTAAATTGTTTAGTGTTTTTGAGATTTTTACGTCTTGTTATTTTGATTTTGATTTAAATTTTCTTCGAAAATGAAAAGTCGGTGAAATCTTCATCAACAATCTCGGTGTTATTGAGGTACTTTCTTCTCATTCTTTAATGTTTATAGCATTCTAACATTTTCTTTTTATTTTTATTTTGATTTAGGTTGTCTTCAAAATCAGAAAGTCGATACACTCTTCACCAACAATTTTGATATCATTGAGGTACTTTCTTATCATTCATTGTTCATTAGTATTTATTTGAAAGGATTTGGATAAAATTTATGTATTGTTATGTGGAGTTGTATGATAACTTGAATTTTCTTATATTCATGTCTTAGTTGAAATGATTTGAGCTAGGTAGAGACTTATTGCCATAAAAATTAAGTCTAAGCACCGCTTAACTCTGTTGCATGACATATAGATTTTCTATGCCTCCGCATGCATGTTGATTAATAATATATCCTCCAGAACCAATAGTTAGAGAAAGAGTGTATGTTTCTGTTTCGAACAATACTTTTAGATGAAAAATTGAACCATCACCTATCTACAAAAGATAGTTATTTCTTTCGTTTCAAAATACTTATCACAGTTTCTTTTTTGAGAGTCAAAGTACATGAATTTTTATCAATATATTAAGATGTATTTTTTATCATACAGATTTGAGAAAAGTTATAGTATTTTTCATATACTTTTTTTAATATCTAAATTTTAATTTTAAAATATCAAATTAATCTAATCTATTAGTGGTAGCTCATACAACTCATGTGGTTCTTGATGATAATTATAATGTGAACTATAAAGGGGAAAGATCGATGGGGTTGCAATGTTGCACTAAAGCTTTCTATAATTAATATAGCTGGGGTGAAGTTGATATAGGGAGAGAAAAAGAAAGTCGAGGTGGAGAAGAAGAAGCTAAATGAATAAATTGGAGAGGAAAAAATGAAATTTGGATGGAAAATTTAATTAAATTGAAGGAGGAAATAGTATACTAGAGATAGTTGTAAATAGAGACCCTTAGTAATCTCGAATGCTATTTCTTTTAACCTATTTTTTATCAACCCACCCATCCTCCATCCCCCACCCCCCACCCCCTAAAAAAAATGTTACAAATATTTCTTTTTGATCATACTTGATAATAATATAGATTATTAAGCGGAATTGACGAAGGATTTGTCTAAGAAACATGAATTAAAGTTGAAAAAGGAATTTAACATGACAAAAAACTTAATAATGATAAGAAGCATGTGATTGGCTCATTGTGAACCATTTTACGTTAAATAGTCACAAACAAATATATAATAATAGAAAAAAATGAAAGATTAACATAACTATATATTAAAACTAAATTATTTTAAGGTTCACTTGTTTTGTTAGCGTTAAACGTATAGGTATACGCACAAAGCGAGTACACTAAACTATTATAATACAATAGTCATATCAAATATTTTCTTCTGTCACACCCTTTTTTTAACCAAAAAGAATTAATTTAAGGTTTGAAAAGGATTTTTACTATTAAGTGACAAAATGAAGATTTGTTTCGAAAAGAATTTTTTATATTCAAATCTCAGAGTTGTCACTTGGCATAAATCGGGTGTGCCAAGTCACCCTTGGATATCCTTTTTCAAAATGATTTTGACTCTTTAAAACTGATCCACGAATAGAGATTCCAGTTAAGGAATTTTGTTGATCGAGGGAAAGGTATTAGGCACCCCTCAATCCAGTGGTTCGACCACGGTCGCTTGGTGGAGCATATCGGCTAATTTATCACTATGACTATATAAAGCACATAAAACACAGAAAAAAATCAATCAAACAAACAAAACAAAACAAAACAAGTCCAAAAATATAGTGTTCAGTCCAATTATTACAGTTCCAAAAATAGAGAAATGTTGAAATGTAAACCTACTTCACTCTAAACTAATCCTAAACTACACTCCAATGCTTTACCCGATGCCTCAGTCCTTCATCACGAATGCTCTCCGAGTACAAGATACTTCGGGGCATTCCCCGGTGAATAAGTACACAAGACCTCGAGGAATTCCCCGGTAAAATGAATATTTTTTCTCAATTTTGTGCGTTAAAAATAGAAAGAAGCATTCAAAAAGACATCCACACATTCAACAAATTATCATATTCCATTTCTACAATTAGCCTACCCAAATTTAGTATTTCCCTACCGATTTAATGATCTAAAACATTATACTATCGATTTCAACCATATCCATCAATGAAAAAAAATAATCAACATTCACCTTATCAATATTTTAATTCCCACCCCCAATTGTACACTCAAATTATCGATTTCAAATCTCAAGTGATATATCATTTTATCGCATCATACAGAATCAACAACAATGAATCGATACCAAGCAACTATTCATCACCAACAAGGATCAAACAACACACGATATTCAATCCAACACATCAAATATAATAAACAATAAAATAAAAAGAGGAAAAGAGTAGAATTGGACCTCAATTATCGATTATGATACATCAACCTATTCTCCAGGTGGGCTCCAGACTTACAATTTCTTCACCTTGTTGCTTGACTTTCAATTTCATTACCTCGTTCTCCAGGCGGACTCCTGACTTGCTATTTTTGATCTTTTGATTTTCAATTTCACTGCCCTGTTCTTTGGGTGAGCTCCTGACTTGTAATTTCCTCACTTTATTGCCTTTCAATTGCTTCACCTTGTTGCTAGACGTTCAATCTCTTAAACTTGTTGCTTAACTTTCAATTGCTTCACCTTATTGCTTAACTTTCAATTTCTTCACCCAGTTCTTCGGGCGGGCTCTCGACTTTTAATTTCATCACCCTATTCTTTAGGTGGGCTTCCGACTTGTAATTTTCTCACTCTGTTCTCCGGGCGAGCTCCCAACTGTTAATTTCATGACTCTATTCTTCAGATGGGCTCCCGACTTGTAATTTCCTCACTCTGTTCTCAGGGTGAGATCCCGACTTGCAATTTCATTACCATATTTTTTATGTGCGCTTCCGACTTGAAATTTTTTTACTCAATTCTTCAGGCGAGCTCCCAACTTTCAATTTCATCACTCTATTCTTCGGGCGGGCTCCCGTCTTCCAATTTCCTCACTTTGTTGTCCGGTCGAGCTCCCGAATTTCAATTTCATCATCCTATTTTTCGAGCGGGCTCCCAACTTGCAATTTTCTCACTCTATTCTCCGATCGAGCTCTCGGCTTTCAATTTTATCACCCTATTCTTCTGGCCGGCTTTCGACTTGCAATTTTCTCACTCTATTCTCTGAGCGAGCTCCCGAATTTCAATTTCACCACCCTATTCTTTGGGTAGGCTCCCGACTTGCAATTTCATCACCCTGTTCTCCAGGCGGACTCCAGAAATCAAAATCAAAACTAGAACAAAAATTATCTCAAAAAGATTATGATAAAGAAAGATTTCATATTTCAGAAAAATAACGTCTCGTTTTCTAAGAGGGTCCTAAAGTGAAGTTCCATATAACATGAATTACTTTTAATTTTTTCCCCAATTTTCATCAAAAGATTTCATGGGTGTCAAACCCAATCACACTACTTACAACTGTGCATAATGCAAAGATTTTCACAACCCAAATGGCCATGAGTGGCACCCACACTAATCTTCCTGGGGGAGAACCATCTAAATCGAACCATTATCCAATCACTTAATGAATATTAAGATAATATTATTATAAAATCAACATAATAACAATAATTCATAACTAATCATTGTTAATGCGGAATTCAAACAAACTACTTACTAAAATTCCTAAGACCCGAAAGTCATCGTACAAGAACTACTAACAAAGATCATGTCCAATGGGATGTCCAAAAATAAAGTAAATAAATAATATTTCATTGCCCGAAAGATGGACAAGAACAAATAGGATGACCCATGGAAGCCTAGAGATGGAGTGCTCACCCTTGGATCAAGATCTGCTATCAAACTCTCGAGGTGAGGTCATGTCTGAGCCTCTAGAACACTTTTTGAACTCAACAAAAGAAGAGTACAGGGTAGTATCAGTACAAACCACTATGTACCGGTAGGTATCACAGGCCAACTCAATTTAATTGCATGTACACAACATAAATCAGATAACAAGTAGACAGGCATTATCACATAACAAATATTCAATGAATCAACAATACAAAAACAACAACAGGTCAAAAAGTGCTCACAAATAAGCCACATAACCATCAAGATTATAAACCATACTGTAAACATCCATAGAATCAACATAAATACATACACATATGCTATGAGACTTATTTTTGCCCAAATAGTCATGACCTGCAGAGAACAATCAATGTTCACGTACCGTACCGGCGTGGTACCCGATCTAACATATATATATCTGTACCGGCGTGGTACTCGATCCAACATATATATATCCGTACCGGTGTGGTATCCGATCCAACATATAAATATTCATACTGGCGTGGTACCTACCCGATCCAACATATACATATCTGTACCAGCGTGGTACCCGATCCAACATATAAATATCTCTACCGATGTGGTACCCGATCCAATATATACATATCCATACTGGCATGGTACCCGATACAACATATAAATATCCGTACCGGCGTGGTACCCAATCCAACATATAAATATCCGTACCGGCGTGGTACCCCTTCCAACATATAAATATTCATACCAGTGTGGTACCCGATCAAACATATATATATCCGTATCGGCATGGTACCCGATCCAACATATACATATTCGTACCGGCGTGGTACCCGATCCAACATATATATATCCATACAGGCGTGGTACCCGATCCAACATATACATATCCGTACCGGCGTGGTACCCGATCCAACATATAAAAAAGTAATATCAATATCAAATTTAAACTACCTCACAACATACAACACAATGTACCAAGTTTACAAGTACACTTAAAGTCATAAGACAATTCTATCAAGTAAATTTTCAATAATCATTTATACACGCATCAATAGTCCAAATATCAACAATTTCAAGCATATCCGAATGCCAATCTACAAGTATCTAATTTAGGAGCATACACACAATTAAGTCGAGTCTAAACTTTAATTAAATCTTAACCTACCTCAATCGAAGAACTCGAAAGCAAGCTACTGTGCGAGGGTCTTGCCACTCTGTAAAGCTTCTGAATATTTCAAAGTTGTTCAAAATGTAATACCAATAAGAGTATGAATCTAGTGACACATATTTTACACATTTTTACCCTTAAGACCTAAAGAAATAATCAAAACAGTAGCTCCTGTTGATTTAGAGAGTAAAGAATATAATATGTTGATTCAATGGCCAATATTGAGTAAATCAAATAGCCAAAAAGGGAATATCGAGTCCAATCCAATCAAATAGCCATGAACGAATTGTTTAGCTAAATAAAATATTCATTCTAGTCTTATCTACTAACAAAATAGTAAGAAGATTATTCCCATTAAAATAAAATGATACCAAACAGCTAGTGCAGAATAATTTATCAATAGATCACATATATATAATCATAACCCAAAACATATATGCTTTGATAACATGTCAAATTATATAATCCATCCATATAAAGAACAACGTTATTCTACGCTTAAACCTCAATATTATTATGACATTATTATTACTATGTTGTTACTGTCAAAAGTAACAATTGTTAGTTCCAAATCTCCGAGGCACGCTGTTGATGCCAAGAACAAAATAGTTCTATCATGACACTGCAGGCACCAAAAACCCATATATCATCATTAAAATATGACCATCTATCCTTATATAAATTTGTATCCACTGATTTATCCCAATCCATATAAAAACACAAATATGAAGAATATCTCATATCTCTCATATTACTATTTAATATTACTTTTGTTGGTCAACTACGCCAATGATTACAGGAAATCACTACACAACATTTATTTACTAGTTTCAAATCAAATTCTAAAGATATTAGAAAGCAAACCTGTAAGAGGTCATGGATTTTCTTTAAAGCAGTGAATACGAAATATGGTTGCTAACCGTTCTTTCTTGTGACCATTTGCTTCTATTATTATACCCGATAAACCCTTCTAACTTAAATTTATTTTTTGTATTGACCCCATAAGTAGTTAAATTATGAGTTTTGAACTCATTAAATCACTAATTAAATTAATTATCTAAAATACTCAACAAAGGACTTAATCACCTGAAACACATCAAGAATCGGTACTATCTATCTCTGTAAGTCATAAATTACGTATAGAAACTACAAGAAGAGCTAGAATAAGAAAGAGGAAAAGATTTCACAAACGACCGGGAGGGTCGTTACATCAGATACTAATTAAACAATCATTTGTCCCCGAAGGACAAACAAGCGATAAGGAAAGTACTAAGGAATTACCTGAATCAGCAAAAAGTGACCTCCTCAATAGAAAGATTTTTCTGCTGGACCTTCACAGATGCAATCTCCTTAGTACTCAACTTACGGACAACCAAATATTTAGCCGAGCCTATGCGTACCCCCACCGCCCCAGACTCAAAAGGTTTAATCAGTATACAAAAACACAAGAAATATTCTTCACTCATATATATGCAACCGTCCTATACCGGCTGATAAATATAGGTGCATACTAGTGATATGTGATGCACATGTAGGAATAAAGGCAAAGTACACAGTCAGTATCACAACTCATCATAACTATCTTCATCAGGACCATCATCATCGTAATCAACGTCCGACTTTGCCGAATATTAACACATCATCAATAGTATTCTTCAACCTTTTCGGGTATCAACATCATCACAACAGTATCCTCCGGTCTTTTCGGGTATCAATATTGTCACAATAGTATCCTCCGGCCTTGACGGGTATCAACATATCATCATAATAGTGTCCTCCAGCCTTTCCGGTAATCAACATATCATCATAATAGTCATTACCAAATAACATACACTAAAATACTCATAAAAATAGTCATATCATCATAGAATATCTATCTAGTCAATACTTCTCAACTACTCGTTGTTATCTAACCAACACTCATTATAATAGAATCACTAGTTCGCTAGTCATCACATAACCTCTAGTTATTAGACTAAACATTATCGTTCACGTTATCCTTGTTCATGGGATAGCAACTAAACACTACTTATTTAATAGCCAGCATCTAACATCTAGTCAAGGTTCATCACTAGACCAAAATCTTTATTTATCCACCATTCATTATTATCAACTAATCATCCTATATCCAGTAATCATTACAAGACAATGAATTACTACTTGTCACCTAACTATCTTTTATTAACTGACACTATTCATTATATAATTATCGTTTACCAACAATCCTTGCTTAACTATTAATTAGTTAACCATTTAGTAACTATTCAAAGTTATTAACTAGTCACCTCTTATTACCAACATCTCTTATCGTCTAGCCTCATTAACACACAACTCCTTGTTTATCGACTAATCAATATCATGAACTTAGTCATCAATACCAACTAATTTTCACCTCTGCTAGACCCGACCCACTATAAGTCACGCATTAACCATCGCTAGCTACCATGTTTCAACTAAGCAAGATTCATTAACTAATACATTAGATTCCTAGCCATCAAGAGCTATAGTCCCCTAATAGACAACTAGTTACCACATAGCTTAGCCGTTAATTAGGCAGAACAATTGTAAGATCATATTTCAGTTACAATCACATCAATTACCGATATAATACTCATGAATGTACCAAATCTATGCATGCCATAACCAATATACAATCAATAAAGTCGTAAGTAACATACTGTATATTCCACCATCCCATACCAAAGATATGTATATACAAAAATATATGTATTCATAAACTGTAGTCCTATCATTTACATTGGTAAACATTTCTCGGATATTCAATCATTATCATAACCCAGTTCTTGTCCCATTAATTTATTCGGATAGTCACAACATTATAATCACGGCCTTAGGCTCATATACATATCCAAAACTCATATCGATAATCATATTTATAAGCCATAGCATATCTCTAATAGTCTCACATATAGAAAGTATCTCACATATTGGAGGCATAATATAGATGACACATGTAATCGTCTATAGGATATCTTATATCAATAGGTCACATACATCATGACTATGAGGAATATCACCTCTCTCGGCCAATTTGCATATCTAAGAGGAACATCATCTCTAGTGGTCCAATAATCATGACTAAAGAAAATAGCAACTCTATGGGTGAATCATCAAGTCTAAGAGGAAATAGCATCTCTAAATGGCCAATATCACGTCCACAGGAAGTATCATAACTATAACTCAAAATCCATAATCTGGGAACATCAATAAAAGTTACCAAGTTATCAAGTAACCTTGTTCTAAGGTTTACTACCCTCATCTACATTTAACATCCGTAATTAAGTCCACAATAGTTAACATAAGTTTAGGCCTAAGGGGGCTAGACGATCCCACTTCTAAACCTCACTTTCCATAATTAGGAAAACTATGCCCCAAACTAGGCTAAGGTATCAAGTTCATCTTTTAGATATCAAGTAAGCCATATTCAAGCTAGCAACTTTGACTAGAAACAAGGGTACTCAAGTCAACTCTATGCAACTTATGATTTCAAGACTATCAAACTAGCCCTATAAGGCTAAATATACAAATCATGCTTCAAATACTAAAACCACATCCCAAACATAGGTTTACATCATAACTACGCTACAACTAATTTAAACTAGAGAGAAAAAGCAATAGAATTTAGAAAGGGTATAAACATGACATTTTACGGGTTCCAAGCCAGCGTATAAACTCCAAATATTAACAATCGAGGCCAAGTCATCCTACTCATAATCAATCCTAACATCCATATCCACACACAACATATATCACATATTATCTGTGAAGAACAGTAGAAAGAAGCCTACCAGAACCCGCACTTAGAAAACTTCGCATCAAGTTTTTTCTCTTCTAACAACCCAAACAATCCTTAAGTAATTCTCAAGTTCCTTTTTACTCTATAATAAACCATAATATCATCAATAAATACAATCATGAAAAAATTCAAGAAGGGTTTAAATATCCCCTTCATCAAACTCATAAAAGTAGTTGGGGCATTAGTCAACCCAAAAGACATCATAAGAAACTCAAAGTGCCCATACCGGGTTCGAAAACAGTCTTAGAAATATCAGCAGACTCGATCTTAAGCTAATGATACCCAGAGCTCAAATCAATCTTAGAAAATATGGACGCACCCTATAACTTGTTAAATAATCATTGATACAGGGTAAAGGATACCTATTATGGAATGTAACTTGTGCATCTGCCTATAGTCTATACACATAAGAAGACCACCATCGTTCTTCTTCACAAACAAGATAGGAACACCCCATGGAGAGGCAGTCGAACAAATAAAACCCTTACTCAATAAATCCTGTAGCTAAGCCTTTAGCTCTCTTAACTCAGTCGGAGACATCCCATTGGAAAGAATAGAAATAGGACGAGTATTTAGCTCTAGATCAATACAAAAAGCAATGTCAAAGCCTGGTAGCATACCAGGCAGATCTTCAGGAAAAACCTCTTGGAACTCACACACCACAGAAACTAACTCAATAGATAGGACCTCTACGGAAGTATCCCAAAGATATGCTAGGAAGATTAAACAACCTCTCCCAATTAACCTCTTTGCACGCAGAAAGAAATAAGTTTCATTGGAGTAGGACTATAATCATCCTCCCACTTAAGTCTATCCATTTTTGGCATAGCCACAGTCACTGTCTTAGCATGACTATCTAGCATAGCATGATATATAGACAATCAACTCATACCCAAAAGTATATCAAAATCTATTATGTCTAGAATCACAAAATCTACCCAAGTTTGATACCCCATAACATAACAGAACTAGAATGATGAATCCTATCAACAACAAGAGAATCGCACACAGGAGTGGGCACATGAATAGAAAAGTCAAGTAGACACACACCTTATCCAAATCCATAACAAAATTGACAGATACATATGAGAAAGTAGAACCAGAATCAAATAACACAGTGGCCACACGATCACAGACCAGAATAATACTTGTAATAACAACGTATGTTATCTTTACCTTAGGACTTTCTAAAAAGCATAGAAATGGTCTCACCACCTTCTTAACAAATCAACCATCTCTTGAAAAAAGAAAATTACCTAAAGATGTCATCTGAAGAGCAAAAATCTGGGGACCTGTATTCAAATAGTTCCCAAAGAGATGAATTCTCTCCTCTTTAGTTTTCAGGAAAGGAGATGTATATCAAGACAATGAATGAAATTTGGCCTCATAAGCCACAACTGATATGTTTCCCTGCTTAAGATTAGCAAACTCATCCATTTTTCTATCTCTCAAAGTACAAGGCATGTATGTTGCTAGAAAAATTAAGTAAAACTAAGTCCAAGTCAAGGGAGGCAAACCTGCATCCCTACACTATACATAAGCTCTCTACAACATCTTGGCATACCGTTAAAACTAGAAGGTAACTAGTGTAGACACATAATTTCGTTCCTTCACACATTTTATCATTTACCCCATTTTACTACATACCCTATCTGCATAGTAATTTATTCCCAAGAAAATAAATAACCACCTTATCTTTTACTCATTTATTTATTTTTTTTGTTTTGTTTTTATCCTATTTAACAAACCTAACTAATTTTGTCTTATTTTAAAGATTCCAACAACTCAACCTATTAAAAATTGACAACATATCCTAACCCCTACCCCTCCTACCCCTACCTCACGTGACCCCTCCCTCCTCTTTTATTTTGCTTGTCAACAAAGAAAGGGCCCAGGGAATTTTCCAGGAAATTACCTAGGGGGATGGACCCACAAGTCTACAAAAACATTTTTCTTTCCTTTTGAAATGTATACACACAGTGCATGAGAGAAAGGGGGGGAAGGCCTCACAATTTTTTTGGTTCTTACTCTTATCATCATCTACACATAATATACCAAGAACATGATCTTCTCCATTAAAAAAACACTGACAAACTTCATTTTTTGGGCCTTCTTTTCTTTTACACAGTAACTCGCACACACACACTCTCATATACTACACCTCACTGATTCACACTTACTCACGCACACAGAACATATGACTAGAATAGACAATCAAGTAGTGGAGAGTTTGAGAGAAAATATTGAGTGACTCGCATGCGAGAGAGAGATTCGAGGGTGGATCTATAATAGGGAAGAAAAAAGGGTAGATTCAAAGTTATTTGAAAAAGGGTTTTACAAGTTTGGTCACTGTTGCAATGACAACTTCGCCGAAATCGCTTGGATCTCGATTTCCGTCGTGTCGTTGGGAGTTTTTTTTAAGGTTCATCTAGGTTTTTTGTTCGTCGTCAGTGACAGTCTTGGAGGTTTTTTTGTGATCAAATCATGTCATCGATCGGGTTGGGATTTCTATTTTGGGTCTTAGTCAGGTTATTGTGGTCAATTTTGGACTGTTGTTTATCGATTCGTGTTGTGATCGTATTGCTGTTGAGATTTTCTATTCGATCTTTTGGGTCTAGTTTTCTTAAACATTGATATCATCATAATCTTTGAAGGTCCATTTTCTCAACTCTATCTCTTTATTATTTCGAATATAGCCTTGGCATGATTTCTTGAGATTTTTAGTGGTATTAACTATTGTGATGGGTATGAATGATTCATATGTTTGAATTTTTGTTGGTTGATGTATGGATGTTGGTTCTGAATTTTGAAAAGGTGTTAAACTGAAAGATATGTTAATCATTGATTGATTGAAAAGGAAGCTATTTTAGGAGGGGGTAGGAATTGAAATTGATAAAAAAGCAAGCGTTAATTTATTTTGATTCATTGAATATCATTGACATGATAGTATCATGGTAGGTCAAATAAATAGGCAAAAGAAGGCTCGGGTAGGCAAAGATTTAGGAATAAGTTTTGCTCGTTGAATTATTGAATGCTTGAAATACGTGTTGAACGGCTTGGTTTTATTGATTTCGAGATTGAATGTATCATTTTGCCGGGGAATACCCCGAGCTATTTATGTTCATTCATCAGGAAATGTCCCAAAGTATTATGTACCCTGAGAACATTTGTGTTGAAGGCCCGAGGTGTCGGGTAATGCACGAGAGCGAAGTTAGAATTAGTATAGGTTAGATAGGATTTATTTTTTGCATTTTTCTATTTGGACTGTATAAATTGGATAGGACACTATATTTTTGGTTTGTTTTGTTTTCGTTTGTTTGGTTTATTGTTTTTTGTTTGTTTTGTGTGGTTTATACATTTATAATGTCAAATTAGCTGATACGCTCTACCAAGCGATCGTGGTTGAACCACGGGACTGAGGGGTACCTAACACCATCCTCTCGATCAACAGAATTCCTTAGCCGGAATCTCTGTTCACAAATCAGTTTTAAAGAGTCAAATTATTTTAAAAAGGACTTTTCAAATGTGACTTGGCACACCGGATTATGCCAAGTGGGGACTCTGAGTTAATTGTAAAGTGAATTCCGTTTGAATTTTTTTCATCTTTTGTCACGTTGATAATAAAAACCCTTTCGAACTTAAAATGAATCTTTTTTGGAGTTTAAAAAGGGGTGTGACAGCTCTGGCGACTACGCGGGGGAGCACTTTTCAGAATTCAAGCTTATTTTGGAGTTGTATCGGCTTAGTTTGGCATTATAGGTGTATAGACATTGTGTTTGTATTATTTTGTGCTATTGTTTATCATTGGTGAGTGCCTACGTGCTCTTTGT
The DNA here is from genome assembly GCA_030864225.1 of Capsicum baccatum var. pendulum. Taxonomy (NCBI): domain Eukaryota; kingdom Viridiplantae; phylum Streptophyta; class Magnoliopsida; order Solanales; family Solanaceae; genus Capsicum; species Capsicum baccatum. The sequence goes on from CM061552.1 coordinate 295,045,120, forward strand.
TTACGGTTTTTATTTAATATGTTACCGCTTTATATCTGGCGTCATATGCATAACCCGAGTCATTCTTTCTGCAACAAGTCTGTAGTACACGTGTGTACACGACCTATAGTTGAGTCACCCTTATTTTATAATTGGGGATCCGTTGGGTTGTATAGAGTAGGTGGAAAGCTGTCGCAGCCACTATCAACCATACGCTCCCCCGAACAGCCTTGTTAGTGAACCCCAGTGTAGGTTAGCCTTCAGGTCATGTTTATGTGTATTATGTCGAGACTTAGCGAGGCCCACTTGGTCCTTCATAGGATACTCACCTCCAAAACATCCCAATGTGTTAAATGTTACTTCTTTGAGGGTAACATGGTTATTTGACGGACTGATTTGGGAAAACATGTGTTAGAAGTGAAGTATATGGGTAATGGAAAAAAAGAAAAGAAAAAAAAAAGAAAGAGTTTTGTAGTTTTTCGAGTTCTTTATGGATTTTGTTTTTCACAATCCAAAAATTCAGAAGAAAAAAAAACTTTTACCTTTAGCACTCATTTCTCACAAACAAAAACAGAAAAAAAATGTTCCTTTGTCTCGTTTAGCATGCATTCACAATTCGAAAACTTCAAAAAGATTTTTCATTCATAGGAGTTTTTATAAAAGAAAATTGAAAAAAAATTGTAGCAGTTTTGTACATTTTACGAAAATACCAAAAAGATTTTAATTTCATAATGGTGTTATTTTTATGTAAAGTGTCTATTAAAAAACCCAAAAGATGTTATTTCATCGTCCGTCTGTAATCCCACCTATCAGGTCAAGTCTTAGTTCGTTGTAGTCCTTAATTGTCTAATCTGGATGAACTACGCGTACCTAATTCCCATCCCTCGAGGTGGGATACGTAGGCAACCCTCGGCAGGTCCGGTAATCTATTTACCTTGATCTTCGTCTTGATCTTAGGCTTGGGTCTTTCTCTTCGTAATCTAGTGTTGTCAACTAGTCCTTGCCAAGTAGGCTGATTTCATTCGGTGGTACTGTTCGGTATATTTAAGTTATAGGTTGATCTGTCCCTCTATGTCATACAATATTTCTCTAAGATAAAATCCCAAGGGTCGGGAGCTCTTTCTCTTGTTTTGAATTTTGAGTATGGTTTGTTCTTACAAGATGAATCCCACAGGTTCTAGAGACTTGATGGTTTCCAAAGTACCCAAAAAGTTAATCAAGTGGTGGGGCACATTCAACTACGCTGACAAGCAAGAGCTAATTAAGATGCTAGGTGATCTTATGGAGCTTCTACATCTTACACCTCAGCCAGATCTAATAGATGCTATATTAACTTTTGGGATCCTAGTAGTGTGGTGTTCAGGTTCAGAAAGTGTGAAATGACTCCTACCTTGGCAAAAATATCCGGTATGCTTTATTTGCCTTATATAGATAAGAGCATGATCCGAGCTTAGAATCACTCAAGCAATAAATTTCTACAAGGTTTTGGGTTAAATAGTAACAACAAGCATTTAGGTTATCTGAATCAATCATGGATTTCCTTAGACTTTTCATTTACTAGGTTTGGGTCCTTGGAAGGTTTTGACTGCTTTTGGGATGAATTTTATATGACTAAGCAAAATTAGGAAAGAAAACATCTTGAAGTCTTCACCCTCGCTCTGTTGGGTGCTTTAGTGTTTCCACTAGAAGAAAGACGTATTAATACACGCTTGGAATCTGTGGTAATGGCTCTATTTCATAAGGATAAAAGGGACAATGTCACATATCAAAAAGGAAAGATTGTTAATCAAAATGACAAGGTCACTAATCAAAAGGAAAAGTTCACTATTATACCCATGATCTTAATAGAAATATATACGGCTTTAACCGAATTAAAGGGCGGATGAGATTTTTGGAGGGCAGTAACCTGATATTACAGTTGTGGATGATGGATCATTTGCATGCGCCTTCTTTAGTTAGACCAGACGTGGTTGATAGTTGTGTTCCCAATCGAGTGAAAGCCATGGACCTCAGGTAGCGCTTTGATAAATTCTAGTAACTCGTGGGAATCGATGCTTGGATTGAATTTCTTGAGTCAAGAACCAAGGATAACATTTTGTGGACTTATCTTTGGCTTCGCCCAAAAATAATCTTGTTTGGTTGTCAGATGCAGCTCCTTCTAGTTATGTTAGGACTCAATTGCACTAGACCATACAGTCCTTCTAGGGTAATGCGCCAGTTGGGCAGGCCGCAGGACGTGCAACCAGTAGTGGATCTTCTAAAGAATGTTGAGTACTTCAAGGACCAAGCCTTAGGTGAGAGGAAATACGAGCAGTTCTGGAAGTATACAACAAAGCTAGGTGTAGACACTTTTAAAAAAGGTTTGGATAATCCGGGGTACACTCAGAGATATAAGATCTGGCTAGAGTCCATGCCTCGGGGTATCAGTAGGCTATTACCAACACAACTTAGAGGAAGAATACAGGAAGAATTCATAGTTGATGTTTGTTAAGATGAGGGTGCAGGGACCAAAGTTGAGGCGTTGAGAGTTTAGTTATCAGGTTTGATCGCAACTATGGAAATGTGTCAGAACAGTCTTTTCAGGTGCACTCCTCATGAGGCAGGAATACGTGCTAGAAGCTTCTTCCAAAATATCAAAGTGTCCTTGCAAGATATGCTACATAGTTTGAGTGGGATAAAGAGAATTTCACAGACAGGTCCATCTCAGCCAGGTTCATTACACGACACACTAGTTTGAAAGAGCATTTCGTATCTTTTGTTTAGTTTGATTCCTTTACTTTTCTTCCATTGTAGTGTTGTGTCTTTGTTAAGTTGATGTCCAGTTTGTTTTAACGCTAGGGTCTTTATAAATAATGTTACGCATGTTGTCCTATAGGTCTAGAGTGTTGTTTAGTTTTCATTGATTAGTTTTAAGTTTGTCTTAAATTTGAAGTATGTTTGAGTCATCCCTTTTATGAAATGTAGTGATGTTGGTTTTTTCTTTCTTTTGTTTGTTCTTGGCAAAAAAAATCAAAAATCCAAAATCTTCAATTACGTGATATTTGTGCATATGTCTCCCGAACTATACAAGAACTGATTCATGAACAACATGATACTTTTGGGTTCGATCTAATTATTTTGTTTCTTTGTTTTTCATTATTTTCCTCTTTTAAAGAAAAGCAAAACCCATAAAGAATGATAAAAAGAAATGAGATAGCGAGAGAAGAAAAGAAAGAAAGAGCATTGAGAGAAGAAAAGAGGAAGAAAAGAAATTGATGCAAAAGAAGGAAGAAGTGAAGGTGAAAAGAAGAAAGAACGAGGTGTGATAATGTAATGAGGAAATTGGGATGATGTTAAAATGGCCTCAATACCCTCAAAGACCAGTAGAAATGTACATAAACCTATGATGTATACTATGTGATTTCTATGCTTGTTGCCTCACCTAATCCTAATGGGTTTTGTCTTTGATGAGCATGTTCTTTCATATAAGTGGTTGCTTTGTAGCACTTTAGCTAGTCATCTTTACTTCACTAGATCAACAACGAAGCTTGCTATGTCTAGTAGAGAGATAGAAAATTCACTCATTGACCCAGATCAGGATCCCAGGAAAGAAAGTTTAGAATGCAATGATGAGGTATTGAGACTTAGACAATAATTGCTAGATCTAAACCGAGCATGGGCTAGTGGCATGCATCCTTCTCCACTCCCTAAAGATCTTGGGAATTTCCCTAATTGTCCACCACTCTCTCAAGTGCAATTCACTATTCCTATTGAGTCAACAGAGTACGCATCCGGATTCACTCCGCGGTAATATTACACTGGCACTTATAGTGTTCCCCTGGCATTTCCTCAACCAAGGCCCGTGACTTATTCAGCGCCACCGGCAGCGCCTGTGTTCGTTTCTCTGCCACCACCTAAAGCTCCCGTATATACTGTGCGTCCGATAATGGTACTACTTTAGTCTGCTAGTGAGCCAGTATTGAAGGTTTCAGATAATCAGTATTATGCCCTGGAACCTACTTTGAAGATGAATGAACCATATGGGTACACTCATCCACCTGTATTTCCATTTGATACAGAGAAGCCAGTTCCAATGGAGGAATAAGAAGTCATAGCGCGGAAATTGAAAAATTTAGAACAGGCCATGAGGAATTTGCAAGGAATCGAGGGTTATTAGAGTGTTTCCTATAGAGATCTTTGGATATTCCCAGAAGTTAACCTACCCCTTGGTTTTAAAATGCCCAAATTTGAGAAGTATGAGGGGAACGGTGATCCCGTGGCATATTTGAGATGTTATTGCAACCAATTGAGGGCTGTAGGGGGAAAAGAAGAGTTTCTTGTTGCTTTCTTTGGTGAGAGTCTTTCCGGTATGGCTTCAGAATGGTTCATCGATCAGGATATTGATAATTGGAACAATTGGGATAACCTAGCTAATGAATTTGTGCAACATTTTCAATATAACGTCGATCTAGTTCCTGATGAGAAATCCTTGGTCAATATAAAGAAGAAAAGTACTGAAGGTTTTTAGGAATACGTTATAAAATGGCGTGAACAGTTCACAAAAGTTAAACCTCCAATGAAGTAGAGTAATTTAGTAAAGGTCTTCATTCAGGCACAGGATGAGACCTATTATCAACATTTACTTCCGACGATGAGAAAGTCATTTATTAAAGTCCTAAAAATGGGAGAGATGATAGAGGACAGAATCAAGACTAGATGGATTATGAGTTTTGCCATATTAAAGGCCATCACCCAAGCAATTCAAGGTGGCTCTAGCACTTTTGGAGGTAAAAATAAGAAAGAGGACGTGGCGACCATTGTAGCTTTATCCCATTCTTATCCCAAAAGACCACCTCGCCCCTATCACCAACCCCAAGCCCAAGCTCCATATATTCTTCCCCATCATTACTATCCCCCACAAAACCCACTATATTCCATTCCACCACCCCCGTACCCAGTATATAGCGCACAACCATATGCTCAAACCCCTTCTTAACCGTAATGGCATGCACAAGCTCCTCAAAATCGTCCTTCAGCTCCTCCAAATTACCAAAAACCCTTCAAACTCGCTTTCCAACCTAGGTTGAGGAATTTAAAGGTATTGAGCCTAATTCAAGGAAGGCTTTTGAATCCACCTCCAAGAAATCTTAATTATTCGTTAAGATATGCGTATTGTTTTGATATGCCGGGGCACGACATCGAGAAATACTGGCATTTGAAAAGAGTTGTCCAAGATTTAATTAATGCAAATCAAATTCTGGTCCAGGCCTTGGAAATTCCAAACATTAACCAGAATCCATTGCCAACCATGCTGAAACTAATATATTGGAGTTGATATATGATGGCAAAGAGTCATTGATGTGTTATAAGCCAATTGTCAGAATACAAACCAAGGAGGACAAATAGGTGAATGTGGCAGATTCATTGAAAGCAATGTCATTAAGCCAGGAAGGAATGGGAGAAGATAAAGTCCAAGAAAGCACAAAGAAACCTGTGATTATGGTGCAAGGAGCCAAAAAAAATGTTGGTCTAAGTTAAGACAAACGTAAGTTAACGGTGATAGGAGCTCCGGGTAAGCCTATCTTGACAGTGAAAGGAGCACTTGCAACACCTATTATCATCAAACTGGTGACCCAACCTCCGATAGTTGATACGAAAAAGGTACCCTGAAACAATAAGCGGACTGTGATGACTTATTAAGGAAAGGAAGTCAAGGAAGAAGTGGATGTGATAGGGGGTCTAACTCGGTCAGGAAGATGCTTCGTGCTTAAAGGTTTGATGAAGCCCAAGCCAGGGGTAAGTGGGCCTTCATCTCTCAAGAAGCCTGTCACCGAAGAAGAAGCTGAAGAATTTTTGAAAAGATGAAATTTCTAAAGTATTCAATAATAGATCAGTTGAAGAAGACCCCTGCTCAAATTTCTTTCTTATCTTTGTTGTTGCATTACAAGGAACATCGTGACATTATACTAAAGGTATTAAACAAAGCGTACTTTCCTAGGGAGATTGTGATAAATCAGCTTTAAAAAATAGTCGAAAAAATCTTTGAAGTAAATCGAATCAACTTCTCTGATGACGAATTTCTAGTTGAAGGTACGGGTCATAACCAGGGTCTTTACATTACCGTGAAGTGTGAACATTTTTGTGTCACTCATGTCATGATTGACGGAGGTTCTAGTGTAAATACTTGCCCTATTTCTACACTACAAAAGTTGAACATCGGTGTCAAGAGGATCAGGCCGAATAATGTATGTGTCAGGACTATCGATGGGGCCAAAATAGACTTCATTAGCGAAATAGAACTAATGTTGCTTATAGGGCCTGTTGAATTTGCCATAGATCTCCAAGTGCTGAATATTAACTCCTCATACAATCTTTTGTTGGGAATACCATGGGTCCACAAAGCCGGGGCTGTTGCATCTACATTGTACTAGATGATCAAGTTTGAGCATGACAGGCAAGAAGTGGTTATTCATGGCGAAGGGGATTTATCCGCCCACAAAAATTCTCCCATGCAACTTATTGAAGCAATTAGTGTAGAGGATACATTTATCTACCAGTCGTTTGATACAGCATCGGTGGATCATATTCTTGAGGAGAAGGTTATGTCAGGACGACGATTGTCTTCTACTTCTTTCATGATGGTGAATGAGTTGTTGAAGTATGGATTTGTGATAGGAAGAGGTTTAGGAGTGTCTATGCATGGTATAGTTCATCCTATATATCCGAGGGAGAACATAGGCACTTTTGGTTTGGGTTTAGAACCTACGAATGAAGAACTGAAGGAGGCCAAGGAAAGGAAAAAGGAAACATAGTCACTCCCTCACCCAACGCCGCTACTCAGTGAGTCATTTGTCAAGAGCGGTGTCACGAAGCATGTAGAATTTGAAGCTGAATTGGTTGATGACTTCCAGAACCTGTTGATTGAAGTTGACATAGTTGAAGAAGGAGAAGGTACCAGTGAGGCAGATGTGCAGTTCATAGTTCCAGTTGTCCATCTCAGCAATTGGGAATTCACTCCTCTCCCCGTCAGGAGGGAGTTTTGGTAGTTCATTTTGTTTTCCTTTCAGTTTTTTGAGTTATTCCACGGTTGTAACTCAGAATTTAGCTTGTTTATATTCTGTTGTTTGTGTTTAAACCCTCCTATCTTTCCCTTTTAATGAAATGCAATTTCCCTTTTATTTTTTGTCTAATGTATTTTATTTTGTCTTTTCTTTATACAGTTCTCTTTATGCTGACTCTAATGACATGACATGCATGCAAAATTTTCAGCCTAGTCTTAAAATCCAAACTAGCCAAGATATATTAAAGCAAAATGGGAATATGATGAATAAAAGGCACTAGAAGAAATAAGCAAAGAGTTGGAACAATTTGAAGACAAGCCAAATCCTAATTTGAATGAAACTGACCCAATTAATCGAGAGAATCAAGAAGATGTTACGGAAACTAAAATTAGTGTACATGCTTTGCCACATCTAAAAGAGGAAATGGTTCAAGCATTAATTGATTATAAGGATGTTTTTGTATGGTCTTATGATGATATGCCTAGATTAAGCACTGAATTAGTGTCTTATAAATTGCCAACTGATCCTGCCTTCCCCCCTATGAAATAGAAGTTGAGAAAGTTTAAAACTGATGTAAGTATTAAAATCAAAGAGGAAATTATGAAATAACTTGAAGCCAAAGTCATTCGAGTGGCTCGTTATCCTACGTGGTTGTCCAATGTTGTTTCTGTCCCAAAGAAAGAAGGCAAAATTCGAGTATGTGTTGATTACCATGATTTGAATAGAGCAAGTCCGAACGATGATTTTTCACTGCCCAACATCCATATTTTGCTGGACAATTGCACTAAATATGAGGTAGCCTTTTTTATGGATTGTTATGCCGAATACCACCAGATCATTATGCATGATGAAGACGTGGAAAAGACATCTTTTATCACACCATGGGGGACTTATTTTATCGAGTGATGCCATTCAGTTTGAAGAATGCTGGAACAACATGCATGAGAGCCATGACCACCATGTTTCATGATATGATACATAAGGATATTGAAGTTTATATAGATGATGTAATTATTAAATCAAAGAGTCAGATTGACCATGTTAAAGATTTAAGAAAGTTGTTTAGGAGGCTTCGCAGGTATAATCTCAAGCTCAATCCAGTAAAATTTGTATTTGGAGTTCCGTCTGGAAAGTTGTTGGGGTTTGTAGTCAGCCGTCGGGGAATTGAATTGGATCCCTCGAAAATCAAAGCCATCCAAGATATGCTTCCACCCAAGAATAGGATGGAGGTGATGAGTTTCCTAGGTAGATTGAACTACATCAGCAGGTTTATTGCTCAAATCACAACCATGTGTGAGCCTATTTTCAAGTTGCTAAAAAGAGTGTTGCGGTAGAGTGGATTGAAGAATGCCAGAAAGTGTTCGATAAAATCAAAAGATATATGTTAAATCCGCCTGTGCTGGTACCACCGGATCCTGGTAGGCCTTTGATCTTATATTTATCAATCATGGACAATTCCTTTGGTTGTGTCTTGGGTTAGCATGATGTCACGGGCAAAAGGGAGCAAGCTATTTATTACCTAGCAAGAAGTTCACAACATATGAAGCCAAGTACACACTTCTAGAAGACTTGGGTAAAACAAAAGTTTAAGCATTATCTTTCATCATATAGTACTTATCTCATCTCCCGCATAGATCCGTTGAAGTATATATTTCATAAGCCTTTGCCAACGGGTTGATTAGCAAAGTGGCAAATATTTCTTACCAAGTTTGACATTGTATATGTGACTCGAACCGCCATGAAAGACCAAGCCTTAGCAGATCATCTTGCTAAGAATCTCATTGATGAAGAGTATGAGCCATTAAAGACATATTTTCCTGATGAAGAGGTATTGCGTGTCGATGAAGTCATTATAGATGTTGATCCAGGTTGGAAGTTGTTCTTTGATGGAGCTGTTAACATCAAAGGATTCAGAATAGGTGTTGTTCTTATCTCTGAGGTGGGGCAACATTTTCCAGTAATAGTGCAACTTTAATTTTATTATACCAATAACATGGCAGAATATGAAGCTCGCATTCTGGGTTTGAGGCTAGCTATTGGTATAGGAGTCCAGGAACTATTAGTGTTGGGGGATTTAGATTTGCTCGACTATCAGATTCAAGGTGATTAGGAGAGACAAGATTTAAAGCTAATACCGTATCGACAATGCTTGAAAGATCTATGTCAATGGTTTGTGTCTGTAAAGTTTAGGCATATTTCAAGAATTTGCAATGAGATTGCTGATGGGTTGGCCACTTTGTCTTCAATACTCCAACATATAAGGCCTACATCGATCCAGTGCATATTCAGAGTCGTGATCAATACACTTATTACAGTTCAAGAAGAGCTCAATGGAGAACCTTGGCTCTTTAATATCAAGCAGTACATCCAATCAGGAGAATACCCAACACATGCCACCAATTATCAAAAGAGGACTATTATGCATTTGGCTAGTGGATTTTTCTTAAGTGGGAGAGTCTTATACAAGAGAACTCCGGATCTGGGACTTTTGAGATATGTAGATGTAAAAGAAGCTTCGGCAATCATGGTTGACGTTCACTCTGGAGTATGTGAGCCTCATATGAATGGTTATGTCTTATTAAAGAAGATTCTCAAAGCAGGTTATTACTGGCTCACTATGGAGAGGGATTCTATTCGATTTATTCACAAGTGTCATCAATGTCAGGTACACGGTGATCTAATACATTCTCCTCTAACTAAGTTGCACGCAATGGTTGTTCTATATCCTTTCGTAGCCTGGGGAATGGACGTGATTGGATCAATTGAGCCAAAAACATCAAATAGGCATAGGTTCATTCTGGTGGCCATTGATTACTTCACAAAGTAGGTAGAAACAGTAACTTTCAAGTCAGTAACAAAGAAGGCGGTAGTAGATTTCATTCATGTCAACATCATTTGTAGGTTTGGAATTCCAAAGATGATCATTACAGACATGCTGCCAATCTTAATAGTCATTTGATTCAAGAAGTGTGCCAACAGTTTAAGATCGCATATTAAAATTCCACTCCATATCTTTCAAAGATAAATGGCACGGTAGAAGCTGCCAATAAGAATATCAAGAAAATACTGGGGAAAATGCTGCAACGATCTAGGTAATGGCATGATAAGTTACTGTTTGCATTGCTAGGGTATCGCACTACTGTTCGCACTTCAACAGGGGCAACTCTATATTTATTGGTGTACGAGACATAAGCAGTCATTTCCACTGAAGTTGAAATTCCCTCTCTTTGAGTCATTATGGAATCAGAGATTGATGATGATGAGTGGGTCAAAACCCAATTGGAACATTTGAGTTTAATTGATGAAAAAAGATTGACGTCGGTATGTCATGGCCAATTATATCAGAAGAGAATGGCTCGAGCGTATAACAAAAAGGTATGTCCCAGGAATTTTGAAGTTGGTCAGTTGGTATTGAAACGTATTCTTCCTCATCAGGTTGAAGGAAAAGGCAAGTTCTCCCCTAATTGGCAAGGTCCCTTCATGGTGAAGAAAGTGTTGCCCAATGGAGCCTTATATTTGACAGATATTGAAGGCAAAATGGCAGAAATGGTTATCAATGCTGATGCGGTCAAAAGATATTATGTTTGATATTTTATCCTTTGTTGATTTTATTACATTTCTAGTACTTGCATTTTTGAAGATTGATATGATGAAGGCATTTCATTCTGCTATCCAAACATTGTATCATCCTTTGTTTACCCCATTTGAGCTTAGTCCTCTTTTTATTTCATATCCCTCTTTTGGAATCAAAACCGAGCAAAAAGTGAAATGTCAAGAAAAAAAATAAAAATAAATAAATAAATAATAATAAAAGAAAAAAAAAGAGAAGAGAAAATTAGATCAAAACAAAGAACAAGCTGATGGAACTACGTACGACCTGATTCTCCTCTCTTAGGGGTGAGATACATAGGCTTCCCTATTCAGGGCTCGGTCCAACCAAATAAAGATTTTAGAGTCACCAGTCAACAAAAACTGGGGCATGGGTTAATGTGTTGTTTGAGTCGATTTAAAAAGTTGTAACTCCCACCCCCACTTTAAGTGTCGTTTGAGTCTCTTGTCATCCTTTTCTAACCTTATCCAAAATCCAAGCTACAACCAAAGAAAGTCCTTCAGATCAATCTTTGATAATGTTAAGGCTAAGCATGTAATGGTTATGATGATACATTGTTGGGTACTACTTGTCTTCCCAGTATAAGAAATCGGGAAAGAAATAAAAATGAGAGAGTCTTATTGGTGAAAACCCTCGCGGGCACCATTAGGTGATGGTGAGTCGAGAGAAATAAAAATAAGAGAGTCATACTTGTGAAAACCCTCACGGGCACTATAAGACGATGGGGAGTTGAGAGAAATAAAAATGAGAGTCTTATTGGTGAAAACCCTTATGGGAACCGTAATGAAATGGTGAGTTTGAGAGAAAAGTGAAAAGAAAAGAGATTTGTTGGAGAAAGTCTTTTAAGTTTTTTTTCAATTGAATGAATTATGTGATTCCAATGGATTTGAAGAAGCGGCTCAGTGGCAAAGGCACGAACTCAACAACAAATCGGAAGTTTGGATAGGAAGATCAAGCAGCTTAATCCAAAACGCATGTCATACTCATTGGAGTTGGTTGCCGTTTTCAGATAAGTTTTCTTTTTGAATAAGGGACATTGCCTTTTTCTTTCATTTACATATTCATATTTTATCTTTTTATGTCATTTATTAAAATAAAAGTCACCATCATTTCTCTACATTTTAAGTCAAGTTTGTGTCAAAACAAGCGAGAAAGGATTTCAAAACTTGCTACCAGTTTTTTCAATTGTATGAAGAAAATCCAAGGACCAGCACATGAAAGAAATATGATCGTAATTCAACACAATGAAAAGGAAGTCTATCAACCGACAGGCTGCTGGATTCGTGGGAGTATTAAGATTTGGAAAAGGGTGCATCTCAGAGGCATGATAAAATGGAAACTCATTGTTTGAGTCAAAACTCATTTCCCTCAATCTGGATCTGGGTTAATGATGCGACAAGATAGAGATAAGTTTCAGTGATCTGAAACAAAGGTGAAAGGAACAACGGTTGGAGCAGATGCCTGGGAAGCCAAGTGCTACAAGCCACCTCTACGTTTTTAACTGACAAATTTTCTTTGTTGAAACAGGGGAAAATTCACTTCATTTAATTCAGTTACCATTGGAAAAACACATCCATAAGGACTTTACTTTCTGTTCAGGACCCTCCTTAAAATAGGATTTTACTTTCTGTTCAGGACCCTTCTGAAAAATGGGATTTTACTTTCTGTTCAGGACCTTCCTGAAAAATAGGACTTTACTTTGTGTTCAGGACCCTCTTGAAAAATGGGAATTTACTTTCTGTTCAGGACCCTCCTGAAAAATGGGAATTTACTTTATGTTCAGGACCCTCCTGGAAAATGGGACATTACTTTTAGGAAAAAGTGAAATTTTTCTTTATCATAATCTTCGTTTGGGATAATTTTGTTTCTAGCTTTTATTTTGATTTCAGGAGCCCGCCTGAAGAACAAGGTGATGAAGCTGTAAGCCAGATGCCTGCCTGAAGAACAGGGTAACAATATTGTATGTCAAGAACTCGCCTAAAGAACAGGGTGATGAAATGAAAAGTCAGGAACTCGCCTGAAGAACAGGGTGATGAAATTAAAAGTCAGGGTTCCACTTGCAAAATAGGATGAAAAGTGGAAAGTCAAGTAACAAGGTAAAGAAATCGAAAGAAAAATAGCAAGTTAGACGACTGCCTAAAGAACAGGGTGAAGGAGTTAAAAGTCAAGCAACAGGGTGAAGAAATTGCAAGTCAGGAGCCCGCCTGAAGAATAAGGTGACAGAGTACCGAGTAAATAGTCAAGGAAAGCTGCATAGATAGGATTTTGTAATTTCATTGATGTTTTAACGTGTAATTTTCATTTTTGATGTAATGACAGAGCCGCGGACCGAAACCTCGATGGAACCTCACTCGACTCTCCAACTCGGTATAGTTCCTCTCCTTCCAACCCTTGGAGATACCTATCACTTGATTCCCTCATAATATGGGTAGGAAGGATGTCCGTCAAGACTCGGTTCTCTTTCTTTTTTTTTGTTTCTTTCTTCGAATAATGACTGGGACAAAATTTTGTCTCATTGTCTACTTCTTTGTATGAAACACTGGGTGTTTACATTCAAAGGGGGCATGATGTAGACACGTAATTTCGTCCCTTCACACATTTTATCGTTTACCTTATTTTACTACATACCCTATCCACATAGTAATTTTTCCCCAAGAAAATAAATAACCACCTCATCTTTTACTCATTTATTTATTTGTTTTGTTTTGTTCTTAACCCATTTAACAAACCTAACTAATTTTGTCTTATTTTAAAGATTCCAATAACTCAACCTATTAAAAATTAACAACACATCCGAACCCCTACCCCTCCTACCCCAACCTCACGTGACCCCTCACTCCCTCTCTTATTTTGCTTATTAACAAAGAAAGGACCCAGGGAACTTTCCAGGAAATTACCTAGGGGGATGGACCCATAAGTCTTCAAAATCATTTTTCTCTCCTTTTGAAATATATACACACACAGTGCACGAGAGAAAGGGGGAGGAAGGCCTCACAATTTTTCTGGTTCTTGCTCTTATCATCATCTACACATAACACACCAAGAACATGATCTTCTCCATTAAAAAAAACACTGACGGGCTCCAATTTTTGGGCCTTCTTTTCATTTACACAGTAACTCGCACGCACACACGCTCATATACTACACCTCACTAATTCACACTCACTCACATACACAGAACACAAGACCAGAATAAACAATCAAGTAGTGGAGAATTTGAGCAAAAATATCGAGAGACTCGTACGCGAGAGAGGGATTGAGGGTGGATCTGTAACGGGGAAGAAAAAAGGGTAGATTTGAAGTTATTCGAAAAAGGGTTTTGCAGGTTTGGTCACTGTTCCGGCGACTACTTCACCGGAATCTCTTGGATCTAGATTTCTATCATATCGTTGGGAGTTTTTTTTGGGTTCATCTATGTTTGTTTTTCGTTGTTAGTGATGGTCTTGGAGGTTTTTTTTGTGATCAAATCGTGTCGTCGATCGGGTTGGGATTTCTATTTTGGGTCTTAGTCAGGTTATTGTGGTCAATTTTGGACTGATGTTTATTGATTCTAGTTGTGATCTTGTCGTTGTTGAGAGTTTCTATTCGAGCTTTCGGGTCTGGTTTTCTTAAACATTGATATCATCGTAATATTCGAAGGTCCATTTTCTCAACTCTATCTCTTTATTATTTCGAATATGGCCTTGGCGTGATTTCTTGATATTTTTAGTGGTATTAACTATTGTGATGGGTATGAATGATTCATATGTTTGAATTTTCGTTGGTGATGTATGGATGTTGGTTTTGAATTTTGAAAAGGTGCTAAACTGAAAGATCTGTTAATCATTGATTGATTGAAAAGGAAGCTATTTTAGAAGGGGGTAGGAATTGAAATTGATAAAAAAGCAAGCGTTAATTTATTTTGATTCATTAAATATCATTGACGTGATAGTATCATGGTAGGCCTAATGAATAGACAAAAGTAGGCTCGGGTAAGCAAAGATTTAGGAATAAGTTTTGCTCGTTGAATTATTGAATGCTTGAAATGCATGTTGAACGGTTTGGTTTTATTGATTTCGGGATTGAATGTATCATTTGGTCGGGGAATGCCCCGAGGTATTTGTGTTCATTCACCGGTAAATCCCTCGAAGTATTATGTACCTTGAGAACATTTGTAATGAAGGACCGAGGCGTCGGGTAATGCACGAGAGCAAACTTAGAATTAGTATAGGTTAGATAGGATTTATTTTTTGCATTTTTCTATTTGGACTGAATAAATTGGACTGGACACTATATTTTTGGTTCGTTTTGTTTTTGTTTGCTTGTTTGTTTGTTTTTTGTTTGTTTTGTGTGGTTTATAAATTCATAATGTCAAATTAGCCGATATCTCTACCAAGCGATTGTGGTTGAACCATGAGACCGAGGGGTGCCTAACACCTTCCCCTCGATCAATAGAATTCCTTAATCGGAATCTCTGTTCGCAAACCAATTTTAAAGAGTCAAATCATTTTGAAAAGGGTTTTTCAAAGGTGACTTGGCACACCGGATTATGCCAAGTGGCGACTCTGGAACACCGGATTAAAGTGAATTCTTTTTGAAACAGAATTTTTATCTTTTGTCACGTTGATAATAAAAACCCCTTCTAACTTAAAACGAATCGTTTTTGGAGTTTAAAAAGTGGTGTGACAACTAGTTCTATACCATACCTCTCAACCACACCCATCTTCTAGAATAAGAATGAAAAAAAGTCAGATAACAATTGAAATCAAGTAATAACACATAAGGAAGAAGAATTTAAATTTTTCTAGTGTCTCATAGCCTCTCGAAGGAAATTATATACGTCTCCGTACCGTTCTGGAAGACTCTACTAGACATGTTCTTATACGACGAGATCGACGAACCTAGGGATTTGATACCAACTTTGTCACGACCCAAAATGGCCATGAGTGGCACCCACACTAATCTTTTTGTGGGAGAGCCATCTAAATCGAACCATTACCCAATCACTTAATCAATATTAAGATAATATTATTATAAAATCAATATAATAACAATAATCAAGAATAATCATTGTTAATGCGGAATTAAAACAAACTACTTACTAAAATTTCCAAGATCCGAAAGTCATCGTACAATAACTACTAACAAAGATCATGTCTAAAGGGATATCCAAAAATAAAGTAAATAAAGAATGTTTCATTGCCCGAAAGATGGACAGAATAAATAGGATGACCTATGGCATCCTGGAGACAGAGTGCTCACCCTTGGATCAAGATCTGCTATCAAACTCTAGAGGTGAGGTCATGTCTGAGTCTCAAGAACACTTTCTACACTCAACAAAAGAAAAGTACAGGGTAGTATCAGTACAAACCACTATGTACTGGTAGGTATCATAGGCCAACTCAATTTAATAGCATTTACACAAAATAAATTAGATAACAAGTAAACAGGCATCGTCACAAAACAAATATTCAATGAATCAACAATACAACAACAACAACAGGTCAAACAATGCTCACAAATAAGCCACATAACCATCAAGAGTATCAACCATACTATAAACATCCACAGAATCAACATAAATACGTACACACATGCTATGGGGCTTATTTTTACCCAAATAGTCATGACCTGCAGGGAACAATCTATGTTCATGTACCGTATCGACATGGTACCCGATCCAACATATATATATCCATACAGGCGTAGTACCTGATCCAACATATACATATCTGTATCGGTGTGGTACCCGATCCAACATATAAATATCCTTACTAGCATGGTACCCAATCCAATATATAAATATCCATACCGGTGTGGTACCTAATCTAACATATACATATCCGCATTGGCATGGCACCCAACCCAACATATAAATGTCCGTACCGGCGTGGTACCCGATCCAACATATACATATTCGTACCGGCGTGGTACCCGATCGAACATATATATATATCCATACTGGTGTGGTACCCGATCCAGCATATACATATCCATACCGGCATGGTACCTGATCTAACATATAAACAAGTAATATCAATATCAAATTTAAACTACCTCAAGCATACAACACAATGCACCAAGTTTACAAGTACATTTAAAGTCATAAGACAATTCCATCAAGTAAATTTTCAAATTTATACACAAATCAATATTCCAAACATCAACAATTTCAAGCATATCCGAATACCAATCAACAAGTATCTAATTTAGGAGCATACACACAATCAAGTCGAGTCTAAACTCTAATTAAATCATAACCTACCTCAATCGAAGAACTCGAAAGCAAGCTAATATGGGAGGGTTTTTCCCTTCCATAAAACTTTCGAATATTTCAAAGTTGTTCAAACTATAATCCCAATAAGAGTACGAATCTAGTGATACCCATTTTACACATTTTTACCCTTAAGACCTATGAAATAATCAAAATTGTATCTCCTGTTGATTTAGAGAGCAAACAATATAATATTAACTTAAAAGTGGCTAATAAGCATAGAAATAATTATCAAGAGTATTGAACATGGGTTCACTAGTGTCCTGGGAAACCACAATCATTGGACGGATAGCCAATATGGAAGCCTCAATAGAGGGTTGAGCAGCAAAATCACACACGACATGTGGTGTTGCGAATGTAGTAGGCTTATATTAAGGAGATAGAGAAAAGATGGTGGAAGTATTGGGATGCAGCTGACATGGCATGAATTTTGAGGCATGTTGTGGTGCATCAGCGATAGTAGGAAGGCAACCCACTGGCCCAAGATGGGTGTATTTCTGTCATTTGTTGCCTTAGTCTCAAAATCTCTTCCTTTAAACTCTCATTTTTTTACTCTTTGTCTGATCCATGATGTCACTCTCTATATCCTTGTTGGACATGACTAACTCTCCCTTAGACTTGGTGTGATGTGGAGGACCAATCAAAATGCCACAAACCAACCACCTTAAACTAACTGAACAAGAGATAACAAATGTGTTAGAGTTCAACATTTTTTTTCAAAATCTTTTTTTTTAAAAAAAAAAAAAAGATCACCAAACCCAAGAAGGGCGCCTACGTATCTCACTCCCGAGAGAGTAAAATCAGGTGTGTGTAGTTCATGAAATTTGGCCACAAAACGACCGATCAACTCTCTTTCTTTTTTTTTCTTGAAACTTTAAGAAGAAAAGAAAATAACAAATTGTCAATAGAATTGACTAAAATCTTTTTGAATTTTTCAGCTTCCTATACAAAATGAAACTTATGGTCACCAAAGGAAACTCTTTCTGAGTTTTTAATTTTGAATTTCATACAAAAATGAAAATTGAAACTATTAAAAGAAAATCTTTTGTCGTTTTCTTTTAGAGATGTATATGATACCTACTCTATATGAAGAGTGAAGAAAATCTTTTTGAATTTTTTCAAATTTCTATACAAAACGAAACCACTGATTACCAAAGAAAAATCTTTTTAGGGTTTCAATTTTGAATTTCATACGAAAATAAACTTGAAACTATTAAAGGAAAATCTTTTTGTGGTTTTTTTAAATAAGATTACTGAACCCAGGAAGGGGTGCCTACTCCACCCTGAGAGAAAGAATCAGGTGTACGTAATTCGTCCAGATTGGACAATTAAGAATTAAACAACAAACTTAACCTTTACTTGATAGACACGACCAAAGATGGATGATAAAAAATATCAATAAAATCTTTTTTTTTTTTTTTTTTGGGGGGGGGGGGGGGGGGGGTTCAATTGGACACTTCACATAAGACTGACACCAACAATTATGAAAGAAAAAACTTTTTGTATTTCGTTACATGAAATGTACAAAACTTCTACCATTTTTTTTGAATTTTTCCTTTATAAAAAATAACTCCTAAAAAAAAAATCTTTTTTGAAATTTTCAAATTATGAATGCTTGCTAAAAGAAAGAAACAAAGGCAAAATCTTTTTGATATTTTGTTTTTTGAGTAAATGAGTGCAAAAGGTAAAAAATCTTTTTGAATTTTTGAATTGTGAAAAAAACAAAAGTCATAAAGATCACTAAAAAAACTCCTAAACTCTTTTTTTTCTTTTCTTTTTCCTTGTGTAACACACGCTCCTTTAATTCTAACACACGTTTTCCCTAAACCAGTCCATTAAATGATCATAACCCTCAAAGATGCAACAATTAGCACGTAGAGATGCTTTATGGGTGAGTCTCTTACAAAGGATCAAGTAGGTCCCGCTAGATCTCAATATGATGTAGATAAGCATGACCTAAAGGCTGACCTACGTTGGGGTCCACTGACAAGGCCATTCAAGGAGCATATGGTCAATAGTAGCTGCTTTGCTTTCCACCTACTCCATACATCTGAAGGCTCCCCCTCCTACAATAAGGGTGACTCAACTATAGTTCGTGTACACGACGTGTACTCCGAGACTTGTTGCAGAAAAAATTGACTCAGGTTATACAAATGATGCCAGATATAAAGCAGTAACACATAAGAGTAAAAACTATAAAAACGTAGCAAGTAGGCAATTAACAATGATAAAATAAATACTCCCTCCATCTCAAACTATATGTCATCATTTGACTGGACACGATATTTAAGAAATAAGTATTGACTTTGTTAAAATTACAAAATTACAGTAATAGTATTTAAAATCAAGTGGGATCACTTTTAATTGAAAAAAACAAATAAAAAAGGAGTAATAGTATTTAAAATCAAGTGAGACCACTAAGGGTAAAATTGTAATTGTGTCTTTAACAACTTACCTAATAAGGAAAGGCGACATTCTTTTTGGGACGGACCAAAAAGAAAATGGCGACATATAATTTGGGATGGAGGGTGTACAAACAATATCACAAACAACATCTATACACTCATAATGTTAAATAAGCCGATACAATATCAAAAATAAGCTTGACTACTGAAAATGTCCCCAGAGTCGCCAGAGCAGTCACACCCTTTTATTAACAAAAAAGAATTAATTTAAGGTTTGAAAAAGGGTTTTATTATTAAGTGACAAAATGAAGATTTGTTTGAAAATAACTTTTTATATTCAAAACTCAGAGTCGTCAACTTGGCGTAAATCGGCTGTGCAAAGTCACCCTTGGATATCCTTTTTCAAAATGATTTTGACTCTTTAAAACTGATCCATGAATAGAGATTCCAATTAAGGAATTCTGTTGACCGAGGGGAAGGTGTTAGGCACCCCTCGATCCCGTGGTTCGACCATATTCGTTTGGTGGAGTATATCGTCTAATTTGACACTATGAATGTATAAATTACATAAAACACACAAAACAATCAATCAAATAAACAAAACAAAACCAGTATATAGTTTTCATCCCAATTATTACAGTTTCAAAAATAGAAGAATATGGAAATGTAAACCTACTTACTAATCCTAAACTACATTTCAATACTTTACCCAATGCCTCGGGCCTTCATCACGAATGCTCTTCGAGTATAAGATGCTTTGAGGTACTCCCCAATGAATAAGTACATAAGACCTCGGTGCATTCTTCGGTCAAATGAATACATTTTTTCAATTTTGTGCGTTGAAAATAGAAAGAACCATTCAAAAAGACATCCACACATTCAACAAATCATCATCTTCCATTTCTATAATTTGCCTACCCAAACTTAGTATTTGTCTACCCATTAAACGATCTAAAATATGATACTATCGATTTCAACCATATCCATCAATGAATAAAAATAATCAACATTCACCTTATTAATCTTTTAATTCCCACCCCCAATTCTATATTCAAATTACAGATCTCAAATCTCAAGTGATTATATCGTTTCATCGCATCATACATAATTAACGAAATCAACAATGAATCAATACCAAGACACTATTCATCACCAACAAGGATCAAACAACACACGATATTTAATCCAACACACCAAATATAATAAACAATGAAATAAAAAGAGGAAAAGAGAAGAATTGGACCTCAATTGTCGATTTCGATATATCGAAGGTAGAATCGCGCCCGAAAAACCTCAATTCAAACCTCCACTAATAAACCCGACCACGATATACCCTTTTCCTCTATTTTTTTCCAGCTAGATCAAAATCAAGAAAATAACAAAAGACCCATACTCGAATTTGCACACCCTCTACTGCTTCGTTCATTTTTTGACAATTGTTGTCGAATCTGGGATTGGTCAGGTCGATTTGAAATTTTCTCCGATGAATTTACCGAAGACGGGGACGGGAGAGGGATGTTTTGTTGTTATTATTTTGTCGGAGCTTCGGTGAGCTCTAGTAGCGATGGGAATTGGAGAATCAGCTGAGTTTTCAACGATTTTTGGCGGGTTCTCGCCGAAATAGTGTCATTCGACGTCTATTTCCTCTCTCCTCTCAGATTACTGTCTTTCTAAATCTCTCCCTTCACTCTCAATCTCCCTCCAATTTTTAGTGTGTATGTGAGAATTACTGCGTGTGTAATCTGTGTAATGTGGGCTGTGGGAACTGTGTGTTGGTGAATTGAGGGTTATGTGCGTGTATGAGGTGTTTGTATGTATTGAGAGAGGAAATGGTGAGGAAGCTCTGTACATCTTATGTGTGTGTATATTGTCATCAAAAAATGAAAGATGATGGAATCCTGTGAGTGTATGTATATTGTTGTGCCCTCCCCCTTAATTGTATTGCTGTCATGTGTATATATTCCCCAAGAAGAAGAGAAAATGTGAGGGAGGGGTGTACGCGGGTAAGGATAAGGGGGTGGGGTAGGGTAGGGGATGGAGATGTGTTGTCAAAATTTGATAGGAAGGGGTGGTTAGTTTGTTTCAATTTGGATTATGTGAAAATTTTGGGATAAAATTTGTTTAGAGCTGGTTTTTATTTTGTCATTTTGTGAAAAAAATATGGAATAGGGTTGGGGTGCATGGTAAGATGAAGAAAATGATAACAATAATTTTTGGAGGGACAAAATTACGTGTCTACATTTTCTAAATAGATATTTAAAATACTAATGTAACAAGAACGGAACATTAATTGTGTTGCGAATATAATTATTATTGTTTCTTACAATGGTAATACAGGAATTACCACATATAATGTGGATATTTTTTATTTTTTTTTTAATTTCACAAGGTATCCCCACAGCCGACAGCCGTGAGACTAATTCTCCATTCTTCTATCAGCGCATTAAGCGGTAGAAAACTGGTCACAGAGTTTGCTCCATTCGTCAGAAGTGGGGATCGAGCCCCGACCGGACGAAATTTTTTGTTAACATAGAACCCAAACACCTGTCTATAATGTGAAATTTTACACTGGGATATTTTCTTTATTTATTTTACTATAGTAATACAAGTAACTAAACAGTCTTTAATTAATTTATGCGAAAGATACCCATTCTAGAGAAATATGATTTTTATGTCCTTCCTTTTTTATTTTTCTAGTTCTCAGTTTATATAATAGGATCAATTATTACAAAAAAGGTGCATCTTTCAAATTATTTTGGGAAAAATGTATAAGAATCTTCATCTTTATATATGAATTCCAATGATCTTGTAAGTTTAATCAAAGCCATGAGCAAAATCCCTGATTTAACGCTTGTGAGTTTGAGGTATTCTTGATTTAAATTCTTCCAATAATTTTTCTACCGTTTTCCTTATTTCCATATATGTTTTTTCCATTGTGACAGAACATTCATTCATATAACATTCTATAGCAAAAGTTGCATTTGCTCTATCCTGTTCGTCCTGCATTCACAATATAAATAAACAAACAAAACAAAAGATAAAAATTAATTACTTCATATATGTTAAATAGTATCATATCATGCATATCCTAAACCTTGAATAATACCCACAATAATTCTTGTCCAATTTATTGTAATATAAAAGGAAAAATCAAATATTGTTACACATGTATTTAAGGATAAAGTCATTCAAATAATTATAAATTTAATTTTTATATGGCGACAATATTTAGTTCGAGCAATACGTTCATCCCCATAAAGATCAAGCCAAAGAGAATAACAGTTAACAACACGTAACAATTCCTAGCAAGTCCATATAGTAATTTAAAAAAGTAGACAAAAGTTATTACGGTCCTCTAAAATTGTTCACAATTTTTTATTTTGACTTTTCAACAATTTTTTTTTTTCTTATTAAACATTTCAATCCTAACAAATGCATACCCGTTAAACACTTCTAACAATAAGACAAAAACTAAAACGTACGCAAATGATATGACACATTTGACAAATTAAATAAAAAATATGTGACATTGGAGTTTAAAATAAGTACAAAAATAAAATTTAAGTATAAAAAAGAAAACGAAAAACATTTTAAACCTATTTAACCAATCCAGAAAAGAATTTCAACAAAAAAAATATTTTATTTTCTACCCCATCCTCACCCCAGCCCCAGCCCCACCCCCACCCAACCCTTCTTCTTTTCCTTTAATCATCAAACCTTTTGTAACAATTTTCTTTGACTCAAAAATCTGTCATGAATACTCTTCCTTCTATGAAAAAAAATGGCAAAATAAAAAATTACTTGATATTCATTTTGGTGATTGTTGGAATATTACCGGATAAATTGATGGATGAAAGACAGTATAATAAGGCTAAAGGGAAGAAGAGAGAAATTTTGTCAAGAATGATCATAATTTACGATCATAAATATTGTAATTTTGAATGTCACATTTGTTGTTGAACAACTGAATCATTGTATTTCATCTTCCTTCATCGAATATTTTCATCATCCTAAAAATCACATAAAAGACCTAGTTACACTCCATACCTACCTTGCTTATGCTCTCACTACTAAAAAAAATGGAAAACCGACCAAAGTGTGATCGGTAATGTTGTGGTAGTTTTTTAAAAATCGATCATATGTGGTCGTTTTTAAAAAAATATACATATTTTTTCAAAATTCATTATTATTTTATTAAAATCTAAAAAAATACAATAACAACAACAACAAACCCAGTGTATTCCCACCTGGTGGGGTCTGGGGGGGTAAGATGTGCGCAGTCCATACCTCTACCTCTAACGAAGTAGAAAGGCTGTTTCCGATAGACCCCCGGCTCAAGACACAAGATCCCACACAAATACAAAGTAAAGCACCGAACAAGGTTACTAAAATCTAAAAAAAAAAAAAAAGAAAAAAAATCTAAAAAAATAATTTTGGAAAAAAAAACCGACAACTAGTGGTCGGTTTTGTGCAAAAAAAATTCAAAAAACCAACCACTAGTGGTCGGTTTTTCTGAAAAAAAAAAATTTGAAAAAAAAAAATCAAAACCCAAATACAGCATGCAACAACAACAATGCAATACAGCAGTATCAAATCAAATACAACAGCAATAACAACAAAAAAACAAATGTAAATATTTTTAAAAGTGTACAAGACATACAAAATGTCCAACAAAAGTGAGTATAAAAATACTAAAACAATCGTTTCATTCAACAAAATGTTCAAATTCAAAGTACAACATATAAAAAAAAAAAAAAAACTAAAAGTCATCATCAATGAATTCATCCTCGTCTTTCATATCATCATCCGTGCTAAAATCATCCAGGGAGCCTAGATCCTTTGCAGACCGAACTGCATCACCAGGACACAAAGGAATAACCCCCGCAGTCTGAATGAAAGAGCTCAATTGCTGCTGTAGCTTCTTGAATTGTGATGTTGTTGCCTTTTTCGTCTACTTCTGCCTCTCTCTCTCTCTGTTCAGCAAGCTCTTCAGTGAGTTGAGAAATCTTACTTTGTAGTCTTTCAATTGTTTCTCTATCAATTGAAGATCTAGAGTAAGAAGGGTCGGACGAACACCTAACATTATCGCCCAAAATGTTTTTGTGGTATCCGACCAAATGACCCCTATTTGCTGGACCCATAACTTTTGCTCATAACTCCTCCTCTGCATGTTGGGGTATTGAGTCACCCTGACTTTCAAGAGGCTGACTACTATGATACACACCAACAAGACGCGTATATTCGTCCTATATTCAAAGTAAAGTTAATACTAAAAGTCAAAAAATATTAAAGTAGTTATAATTGATTAATATCAACTTTAGGAAAATGATTCATAAATTCAGAATTTGTTTCTTACATGGACAACTTTTGCATGAGCTTCAACCCAGACATCTTCATCAGTCGGGTTCTTTTTTTTCAACACATGAGTCTCCTCGTATAGCTCACCATGTGGTATTTTCCTCCCCTACTCTTTTTTCTGCATATGAAAAAATTATCAATGTTCAAATTATAAAATTTTTTAAATAGAAACAAACAATTAAAACTATAAAAGTTACATACCATTTTTTCCATCACAGCAAGAGTACTTCTGGCACCCGCAGTATGTAGGGAGCCACCCTTGTATGATGTCCGAGCATTATTTCCTTTTTCACTCAACAATTTGTATTCTGCGCTATTCCAATGGAGAAGATACAGTTGTCATGTGGCTTCAGGAATCCACTTAGGTTTTATCAAGTTCTTTCGGGCATAATCCAAGAGTTCGTTAAATCTGGCTCTACATCTTATAAAATTTTTTTTTTATAAGAAATGTATTTGCATTATCCCACCAGTAAAATTTCTACAATAAAAATATAATATTCAATCTTTTGTTCTAACAAAGTGTTAATAAGTAGTTGATAAGTTAAATCCTCACCTTAAATTCTTCAAGCATTCTATCCCTGTCAAGTTCTGGAACCTTTTGCCAGCTGATCCAGTAGCCGTTGAAGTGCCGAGTAATGCATATTCGCGTCTTTTTCCCAACTCCATCATCCGGCCTAAACGTACAACACAAGATCAAACAATAATTTCATAGAGCATAATAATATAGTAATGAAAAAATGAGTAACGTAACTTAACCACATTCAAAACAACAAAATCCCCTTTAAAGTCCTTAGACATAACCATTTTCAACCAAATAAGTCACCTAACAAACCACATTCAAAACAAAAAAAATCCCCTTCAAATTCCCTAGACTTAATCATTTTCAAGTGACTAAGTCACCTAACAAACCACATTCAAAACAACAAATTCCCCTTCAAAGTCCCTAGACTTAACCATTTTCAACCAACTAAGTCACCAAACAAACCATTTTCAAGTGATTAAGTCACCTAACAAACCACATTCAAAACAAAAAAGTCTTCTTCAAAGTCCCTAAACTTAACCATTTCCAAGTGACTAAATCACCTAACAAACCACATTCAAAACAACAAAATCCCCTTTAAAGTCCCTAGACTTAACCATTGTCAAGCAACTAAGTCACCAAACCACATTCATAACAACAAAATCCCCTTAAAAGTCCCTACACTTAACCATTTTCAAGTGAGTAAGTCACCTAACAAACCACATTCAAAACAACAAAATCCCCTTTAAAGTAATAACCAAGTGATACAAGTTCAAGTTTACAATACAAGAAACAAGCAACAAAAAGATGTCAACAACAATGTTAGTGAATCGAACAAGGCCTTACACGGCTTCACTAAACTTTAATATGAACAATAACAAGAAGATAACAACAATGCTAGTGAATCGAACAAGGCCACACACGGCTTCACTAGACTTCAATATGAAAAATAACAAGGTATCATTATAACAAATTAGAGAGAAGTCAACTTACTTTAGCTTGGACTAAATTAAAGTGAAAGAGATAAGCGGTCACCGAAAAAATAGCAAAGTAATCCTTTTCCTGAAATTCGGATTATGTCAAACGGTAACATCAAATTCCAAGCAACCCATTAGGCTAGTAAAATTAAAAAAAAAACTGATCATTACGCAAAATAACAAAAATCTTGGCATCCTTATTTTCTCGTATTTTAGCTTAAAATCACCATACACAAACCACCAACATACTAAAACTACAATGGAGTATCAATAGAAATAAACCCTAAATTACTTGCTAAAACACACAAAGAGGGGAACTTTTAGCTAAAATTGAATCTTAAACTAACTAAAAGGAAATTTCTTAAACAAAAATGGAATCTTGAACTAACTAAAAGAAAATTTCCAACTAAATTATGTAATGAAGCATAATAACTAAAATTGAATCTTCAACTAACTAAAAGGAAATTTGTTCAACTAAAATTGAATCTTGAACTAACTAAAAAGAAATTTCTTGAACTAGAATTGGATCTTGAACTAACTAAAACTAAATTTCCATTACTTTTTTAACTTTCAACTAACTAAAATTATGTAACGAAGCATAATAATTAGAACAAATATGAAAAATATATACTTTAAGCTAACTAAAATTACTACCAAAGAAATTTTAGTTACTACCAAATATGAAAAATAAATACTTGAGCAAACTAAAATACATATTTTAGCTAGTATCTAACAAGCTAAATAAAGTGTGAAAGTTTTTGAAACTTACCGGAGCTAGGGGGCGCGAGAATCGGCGGCAATGGGGTGGATTTACGGATTTGAGGATTTGGGAAATTTAGAATCAGTTTTCTCTTTTTGTGTGTGGGGGAGGGGGGTTGATTTGTCTTTTTTTTTTTTTTTATTAATAGGCTTAAAACTGAATGGGCTGGGTAGGGTTGGTTTGTTAAATTAAATATTCTTTTTACTAATTAATGAAAACCGACCACAAGTGGTCGGTTTCTAAAAATTATTTTTTGAAAAAACGACCACAAGTTGTCGGTTTTTATTAATTAGTAAAAAAAATATTAATTAGTTAAAAAAATTAATGAATTAAGTTAATTAAAATTTTACAAAAATAATAACAAAGTAAAATATAAGCGTTCAACTTACTTTTATACAAATTATTATCGAAAAACAATCACATGTGCACAATATTAATAAAATGATTAAATCATATAATTAATTATGTTATCACTATATTAACGTAATGCGAATATGTACAAATCAGATACTTGGTTATTTTATCAACACATTGATATAAGGTTCAAGTTTGTAAATAAAACTGAATACGGTATCTCAATACCAAAACTGAACATCAATACTGAAAATTGAACAACTGTCTGAAAATACTCTAGTCTGAAAAGCATCTAAAACTATCTGAACTGTGGATTTGATGGGACAAGCCCCTAACTAAATTTGACTACTGAAAATGAATTGAAATGCTGAAGAATAAATATGGCCTTAAACTATGAGGACTCACCACTACTCTGTCTGGTGAGAATCTAAACTGCTAAGGGTGCTCTGAAGCCCGTGCGTCAAAACCTATGATATATGACATCATAGCGCAAAGAAAAACATGCGTTAGTACTATGAATATACTGGTATGCTCAGTGAGTGATGATAGGCGAATTTACGCGCCCATATCAATATATTTTGCCCATATTTTAGCCTAGTTTTGAGAACAAATTATATATTTCATGCACTTTTAGTCCTTTTTCCTATAAATGAGCTAACGAACATGATTAGTGAAGTTTCAGGTATAAATGATGCAAAATACAACATTTTATGGCTTACTTGATGCAAAAGAAAGCTCACGAACAAAGGAGAAGGAAGTGGGACGCCTAAAGGACCAAAACTGCTGCATGGAAACTCTGTCCCGGGCTAAAACAGTATTTCTGAAGACTTTGGGGACTTACAGACACAAAGCTGGATTTTGACAATGATACATTAACCTAGTACAATTGGGTTATGTATTTCATTAGTTTATTTGGATTAGGAGAATGTTACATTAACCTAGTACAAATGGGTTAAGTATTTCCTTAGTTTAGTAGGATTTGGTTATTTATTTCATTAGCATAGTAGGAGTAGGATAGGAGTATTATAAATACCCTATCATGCTAGAGATTTTAATCAAGTCCTCCCTTAGTGGAGAGGCAACTCCTCCCTTAGTGGAGAGATACATTCAACAATTAATCTTCTTCTATCCCTCTCTTCTTCCACTACAACTCTTCTAATCTTTTCATCAATTCTTATCTTCTATTCATCTATTACACAACAAGAGAATCGTTACTTGCCAAGGAATCACGCCTCACGCATATCACTTGATCCACACGCTATTAATCAATATTGTGATATAACAACAATGTCAATCGTGATCTCCTTCGCATTCATGGGTAACTAAACTTCTCTGTTGGGGTTATGGAAGCCGAATGAGATACTATCTATTGCTGTGAGTTTGTGAGTTCGAGACACGTATATTGCTTATATCATTATTCTCTTCATCTTAATGCAAATTCTTGTGGCTACAGACGCATAGAATAACGCCAGTCTAACATTTAACTTGTTCGAGAGAAAGGTTATTTGTCTGGAAAAGAGATAATGTCAAGGTAGTAGGACACCCTTTCCTATTAAAAAGCTAGTGCCGTAACTGGACTAACCTCTTGGAGAATTCGTACCATTAGACACGCTTTAAGCTCGAGAGAGTTAAAGTGAAATAATCCTCGAATAGGTCGAGAGACGCTTGGATTTACCATCAACTACAATTCTCTATAAGCAATTGCATGTCAAGACTCTACACACTCATAGCCAATAGAGACGTATACCTCAGAAGGCGGACATAACCCCAACGCCTCAATTCTCATTGTCTACAACCAACGTGACAATCTTCCTCTTTTTACTTTATTATTTTCAGCCTTTGTTTACATTATTTGCAAGACAAGAATCCCCCCTTTTACGAGACTTGCACCAAAAGTTTAGTAATTTTACTTACTTGTTGGCCAAGCTATTCCCTGTGGGATCGACACCCAACCCAGGTTGGTTTCTATATTTGCTAACGACCGCTTTACACTCCCACGAGAGCTGTAGATTGAGCGTTATCAAAAATTGGCACCGTTGCCGGGGAATACGAGTGTCAATCAAGTTCGTGATAATTACTAGACCCTTTGGTCAAAGATTCTCGTACTTTTACTTTTAGTTGTTGTTTTTGTTTTGTTTAGGTTTATTCAGTGCATCAATGGAGGCACAACGTGACATTGAAAGGATGGCTGCTCAAGAGAATATTGATAACCGTAGGCGAGCAACAAATCCTGACGATGAGGGCGATCTGGACGGACCTGGTTCCACAGGAGCTATTATTCTTCCTCCCTTAGCACCGGGAGCAAAGTTCAATATCACTAGTGCCATGATTTAGCTTTTGCAACTCAAGGGATTATTTGGTGGACTAGCAGGCGATGATCCGAATATGCATCTGATCAACTTTATTTCTACATGCAAGTCATTCGACAATCCTGGAGTTGGACAGAATGCAATTCGATTACGTCTATTTCCATTGTCTCTGTCTGGGGAGGCAACTATGTGGTTGAATGGGCTGACTCCTGATTCTATTACAAATTGGAGGCAATTGAGAGACGCTTTCCTAGAAAGATTCTTTCCGCCATCCAAAAGAGCACAGTTGAGAGATGAGATCATAAATTTTCGACAGCTTCCAACTGAAGCTCTCCACGAAACATGGGAGAGGTTCAAGATGAAGCTAATGCGATGCCCAAACCATCATATGACCAATGTCCACTTAATGGAGGTATTATACAGAGCTTTGAATTCGGTGACTAAGCCAGTGGTGGACAACGCAGCTGGAGGTTCTTTCATGGACCTCACCTTTGTTC
The DNA here is from genome assembly GCA_030864225.1 of Capsicum baccatum var. pendulum. Classification (NCBI taxonomy): domain Eukaryota; kingdom Viridiplantae; phylum Streptophyta; class Magnoliopsida; order Solanales; family Solanaceae; genus Capsicum; species Capsicum baccatum. The sequence continues at coordinate 295,075,182 of CM061552.1, forward strand.
AAGCAAGTAATATGCTAGATCGTATGACGAAACAAAGTAGATCTTGGCATACCAGGGATTCTGAGGTAGCAAGCCCCACTTTATCTATTGGCATGACTGCAGACCAAAGAAGAAGAGAAGAAGAACGTGATCAAGATATGGCGCATTTGAAAACACAAATGGATCTTCTTACAAAGCATTTATTATCAGGGAAGACCGAAAAAGTGAAAGCTATTGCGTCAAAAGGAAGAGACAAATCTGATTCGGAAGATGAGGCCAACTACTTGAACAATCAGGGTGGTTTTCGTGGGAATGCCCAAGCAAACCAAGGTCAGAACTATTATGATAAATCTGGAAGCAAAGACCAAGGTAGTTGGAAGAAAAATAATGAAAAGAGTGGTTTGTACGTTCCCCCTAGTAGACGTGATACCACCACATCTAATTCTGGGAGTATGGAAGACATGATGGCTAAGTTATTGAAAGGAGTGGAAGCAACGAGCGCGGGAGTTAAGGAGGTGATTGATGATTTGTCCTCCATGAAGCAACTAGTTGATTCTCATTCCACTTCTATCAAGCAAATAGAGCAGCAATTGAGCCAACTTTCAGCAGCATTTAATCAAAGAAAGGCTGGCACCTTACCAAGCGATACTGTGCAAAACCCAAGGAATGATGGGTCATGCATGGCCATCACTACCAGAAGTGGTAAGGTGCTGGAAACTTCAGCAAAAGGCAAGAAAGTTGTTGACGAAGTTGCGGACATGGATGCTACACTTAGTGACGTTACAAAAGGAGAAGAAGCCGCAACAACTACTCCCAACGTCAAGGACGTTTCACCTAGTGATGTGCAGCCTGAAAAAGTGGAAAAACGGAAGCAAGAGGAGAAGAAAACCGTGGAGAGAACACTGCCATACCCACCACCACCTTTTCCCCAAAGATTAAAGAAGGTGGCGGATGACACAAAGTTCAGCAAATTCATAACTATGCTCAAGCAGCTGACCATTAATGTTCCATTGGTGGAGGCACTTGAACAAATGCCTGGGTATGCAAAATTTATGAAGGATCTCTTGACAAAGAAGCGGGCAGCAAGTTATGAGTTAGCGGATAATGTTCATCATTGTAGTGCAATCGCTACAAGGTCGTTAGTTCAAAAGAAGGCAGATCCTGGAGCTTTCACTATTCCTTGCACAATTGGATCGTTGGATTTTGCTAAGGCATTGTGCGATTTGGGAGCTAGCATCAATTTGATGCCACTATCTATCTACAGAAAGTTGGGGTTGGGAGACCCTACCCCAACCAATATGAGGCTCGTGATGGCTGATAGGTCGGTAAAACGACCTGTGGGTATCTTGAATGATGTGTTGGTGAAGGTTTCATCATTCATCTTTCCTGCCGACTTCGTTATTCTGGATTGTAAGGAGGATTCTGAAGTTCCCATAATCTTGGGACGTCCTTTCCTTGCAACTGGAAGTGTGCTTATTGACATGAAAGATAATGAGCTTTTGTTTCGAATTAATGACGAAGTGGTACGGTTTGATATATGCAACACAATGAAGCAGCCCAGCGATATGAATGAGTCATCTGTAGCTGATGTTCATTATGAGGATACGAAAGCATTATCTATAGAGAAACAACCTACTGTTGAGCCATTGTCTGCTGCGCCACTGAATGTTGAGCATGAGGATAATGAAGACTATGAAGAACTTATGGGTGATCTAACAGAAATAGAGTCTTATACTCCTAAGAAACCGGATTGTGATCTCAAGAATCAACCAACAGCGAAGACTCACATTGACGAGCCACTAATGCTAGAATCGCAAGAGCTTCCCGATTATCTAAGGTATGTATTCTTGGAAAGTAGAAATATACTTCCGGAGAGAGCAGATGATTTAAGTGAACAGCACGTAGAAGCTCTCATCTCTGCTCTGAGGAGATACAAGAGAGCTATGGGTTGGACTATTGATGATATAATTGGAGATTCTCCGGGAAAATGTAAGAGCCGTCTTGAAGAAGATCGCATGCCCACAGGTAAGCCTCATTGTCGTCTAAATCCTTTCAGAAAACGATCCATCACTTACCTCGACGAAGTCTGAGTACTCGAGGTAACCATGTCGTGCCACGACAATAAATAAGGCGCTAGATGGGAGGCAACCCATTGTTTATAGTTTTTCATTTATCGTTTATCGTTTTCTTTCATTCTAGTACTTGTCTTGTTTTTAATTAATGAAAATCCAAAAATAAGAGTCGTGCCACGACCAAAACTAAGGTGCTTGGTGGGAGGCAACCCATCATACTAATCGTTTTTATTGTTTTGAGCAAATATAGGTGCAAGAGGTATTCAACGAGGAGATTGATTTCAATTGACGATTTGGACGCATTGTGTGGTAAAGGTGGTAAGTTAGGTATAAGGATGCATAAGGGTATGGATTGAGCATTACTCATGCTTAAAAAAGGCATCGAGGAAGGTTAGGCCTAGGTAAAAATAGGCCACGAACAATGCAAAACCTATCCTATAGCCCAAGGTCTCGGAATCTAGTGTGCAAAGACATAGGTGCCGCCCATGCTCAAGTATGCTATAGCATAGGCGCCGCCTATGCTAATGCATTTGGTCTCTAAATCTTATATGCTTTTAACAATGCGCCGCATATGGTCAAGAATGCTTTTAACAATGCGCTGCATATAGTCAAGAATGCTTTTAACAATGCGCCGCATATGGTAAAGAATGCTTTTAAGAATGCACCGCATAGTGTCACTAAATGCTTTTCAAAATGCATGGCATATGCTATGGCATTCTGCTCAGCTAGGCAAAGCATTAGGCACCGCCTATGGTCACTTTTGGTCTCTAAATCCGATTTTAATGGGTCAAAACTTGACCCAACCTTTTCTTATAAATATGAGACTTAATCTTGAACCAAAAAAACATTGGAAACCTAGCTCATGCACCACCTATAGTCTCCAAATCCTATCAAAAAGTTTCCTTTTGCTCTTTTTCTTCACAAGAACATCATCCAAAGGCTTCAACCAAGTAAGTACTACTTTGTTCTTCATTTATACTTTGTAAGTACTACATTACTACACCTATTATGAATTGCTAAATCTTGAAGAAGCATTGGTGATAGTCATGTGTTTGAATTATTGATACACAACCAAGTGAGTGAACATGTACGTTAGGATGCTCTTAACCTATTTCCGACTTGAATTTGATTTTGATGCATTGTTATACTACTTGCGGAATTGCTATAGTAATGAACATTGCATAATCTTGTCACTTGAATACTTACATGTTAGAACATCCCGTTCATCGGAATAAGACTTATAACTGCCTACCGACATAGGAGGTTGAGTTTATTGATAGAAACGATACCATGATGTAATCCCTATGTAGTAGTCTTGTTATACCTAACATGAAAGTATTGCAAAGGTTGCAAGAAGTGATATATCTCTGATTTTCTTGTTGGAATATAGCTCCTAAAACGCATGTCGATGAAGTCTAAGTAATCGGCCACTCTCACTTCACTAATTTGTAGCAACAAACTAAGTGTCGGGTAGTACCCCTACTGCTTGTGTATAGATTGTATCTATTGGGATTGTGCTACCATTAACACTATTTCAAGTCTCAGGTACAATGGCACCTAAAGAGAGACAAGGCAAGGAGAAGGCTACCACTTCCCAAAAGGGCAAGAAAAAAGGCCGCAAGGAGCAAGGAGAACCCTCCTCGCTGCAAACACCTCGACTCACGCTTGGAATTCAGTGGGATACTTATGAGGAACTTCTAAGGATGACGACTTTGATGATGATTCCAATGCAAGGGGTATGACCCCAGACATAGAGGATGAGTCCGACTAACCAGGTTCTTCTTATTTATTTTCCACTGAGGACAGTGTACCGACTAAGTGTGGGGTGGTGGTATTGCATGCTATACTTCTCTACTCGCATCTATGTTTGTTTGCTTTTGTTTTATTTTTGTTTCATTTTTTTTAGTTAAGATTTTTTTAACAAGAGTATGTGCTACAATTATGACTATTGAGACGTTTAGGCTCTAGTTGTGACTCATTATGTGATATTGTGTGATTCAATTCCTTCACTTGTTGGGTTGAGAGTCTATATTACTTCCAAAAGTCGACCATGTGCCTTGTGTGTGTGAGATAATAGTATATTCTATGTATGTGGCTGATGCTAGAACTTGCCTGGTATGTATGCAAAGCGAAAATAAGGAGTGTAAGTTTAGGATATGATTTAGGCATTTCTTTGGCAACCTATACATGTTTACCTTCAGTTTTACCTACCCATAGATATCATCCTAGTTAAACCCTTTTGAGCCTTTAGACTATTTCTTTGACAACCTTGTATGTAAGCCTAATCCATTTTTTTCAAGACCGTAATTTGATCCAAATTCCTAAGTGCTTTAAAGTGAAAAAGTCATGTGACAACATAAGAGGAAATTGGTTGAGTATGATGCTTTAAATTGTAATCGTGCTTGAATGTGTTATGAAAAAGAAAGTGCTATCATAAGAGGTATGTTGTGAAAAGAAAAAGGAAAAGAAAGCTGAAAAGTGAGTTGTGCTTAAAATTGAAAAACAAAAGATGAGAACAAGGGTGGAAGAGTAAAATAAAGAAAGGTTGAAAGAAAAAAGTGTCAATAATACAATGTGATGTATTAAAGTGCTTAGGAACTTAGTCACTATTTCTGGCCAAAATAGTTGATCCTACCCGTCCCTTAACCTACATTACAACCATCAAAAGACCTACTTGATCCTAATCTTAACATTCCGACATTTAGTGGAGTACTACATTAAGGGCAACCCTATGGTCATCAGTTGCTACATATGAATTCTTTGTGAGAGTGAGTGCAAGGATATTTTGATACCCATGTTTGAAAAATATGCTATACTTGTGAGTGATTATGGGTACTATATTGTGAGACACACATGGTTGATGAGTCTTGGATAGTTGTATATGATTCTATGCACCTTAACGTTTGCATGCGAGTTGATCACCATCACGAGTCTATGCTTGAGGTTAAATTGTTTCTACTTATAATCAGAAAGCTACTCTTTATTGATAATTGTTGTGCTTGTCTTGAAGAATGTTTTGTGTTGTTGCTGTAAAACCCTAAGTTGATGTTTAGAAGGACATGATATTTTGTTCGAGGACGAACAAAGCTTCAAGTGTGGGGTGTTGATGATAGGCGAATTTACGCGCCTATATCAATATATTTTGCCCATATTTTAGCCTAGTTTTGAGAACAAATTATATATTTCATGCACTTTTAGTCCTTTTTCCTATAAATGAGCTAACGAACATGATTAGTAAAGTTTCAGGTATAAATGATGCAAAATACAGCATTTTATGGCTTACTTGACGCAAAAGAAAGCTCACGAACAAAGGAGAAGGAAGTGGGACGCCTAAAGGACCAAAACTGCTGCATGGAAACTCTGTCCCGGGCTAAAACAACATTTCTGAAGACTTTGGGGACTTACAGACACAAAGCTGGATTTTGACAATGATACATTAACCTAGTACAATTGGGTTATGTATTTCATTAGTTTAGTAGGATTTGGTTATTTATTTCATTAGCATAGTAGGAGTAGGATAGGAGTATTAAAAATACCCTATCATGCTAGAGATTTTAATCAAGTCCTCCCTTAGTGGAGAGGCAACTCCTCCCTTAGTGGAGAGATACATTCAACAATTAATCTTCTTCCATCCCTCTCTTCTTCCACTACAACTCTTCTAATCTTTTCATCAATTCTTATCTTCTATTCATCTATTCCATAACAAGAGAATCGTTACTTGCCAAGGAATCACGCCTCACGCATATCACTTGATCCACACGCTATTAATCAATATTGTGATATAACAACAATGTCAATCGTGATCTCCTTCGCATTCATGGGTAACTAAACTTCTCTGTTGGGGTTATGGAAGCCGAATGAGATACTATCTATTGCTGTGAGTTTGTGAGTTCGAGACACGTATATTGCTTATATCATTATTCTCTTCATCTTAATGCAAATTCTTGTGGCTGCAGACGCATAGAATAACGCCAGTCTAACATTTAACTTGTTCGAGAGAAAGGTTATTTGTCTAGAAAAGAGATAATGTCAAGGTAGTAGGACACCCTTTCCTATTAAAAAGCTAGTGTCGTAACTGGACTAACCTCTTGGAGAATTCGTACCATTAGACACGCTTTAAGCTCGAGAGAGTTAAAGTGAAATAATCCTCGAATAGGTCGAGAGAAGCTTGGATTTACCATCGACTACAATTCTCTATAAGCAATTGCATGTCAAGACTCTACACACTCATAGCCAATAGAGACGTATACCTCAGAAGGTGGACATAACCCCAACGCCTTAATTCTCATTGTCTACAACCAACGTGACAATCTTCCTCTTTTTACTTTATTATTTTCAGCCTTTGTTTACATTATTTGCAAGACAAGAATCCCCCCTTTTATGAGACTTGCACCAAAAGTTTAGTAATTTTACTTACTTGTTGGCCAAGCTATTCCCTGTGGGATCGACACCCAACCCAGGTTGGGTTCTATATTTGCTAACGACCGCTTTACACTCCCACGAGAGCTGTAGATTGAGCGTTTCAGTGAGTTAGGCTAAAATACATGGGTTCATATGCCTGAACAATACTAACTGAATAACATGAGTATGATTGAATGAGAGTATATCCATGAATACGTAAATTATAACTAAGATCATGCTAAAGTCGAATACTGATTAACTGATATCTGAGTTTGCTGATACTGTATTACTGATAACTTAATGATTGTATCTGACAGCCTTAAGTCTATGGAACTATACTGAGTTTCGATCTGAGATGAGTGACTGTATCTGACAGTTCTGAGTTTGTAGAACTGGACTGAGTTCTATAGTGAGACTGAATCTTAAACTGAGGTTGTGGGAGGTAATCATCTAACCGACATGCCCCTTTCTAAATAGAGTGGGGTCCAACCTATAACCCCAGTTGGAAGGGTATAAGTACCATGCCACGAGTAAAGACAAGCTGAGAGTTAACCCTCTCTGACAAAAAGCTCTTTCGTTAACCTTCGCTGGCAGGAAAACTCGTATGAGATATATCAACCCTCATAATAATATCTGGCAAGAAGATATCTCAACCTACACTGGCTATATAGTTCTGTAATACAGGGATTGCTACTAAGGGTCAAACCCTCTGCTGGCAGGAATACCCCATCCTTGAGTTCGCTCGGTTCTGAATCCTACTCCCAACTGAATAGACACTGAGCTGATTTCCTAGTTCATACTAGGATTAACTAAACTGTTGCTGAGTTTACTGAGTTTCATTGACTAACGGAATACTACTGAATGAGTTACTGTGGGATGAATTGAATACTGAACTATACTGGACTAATACTGAGTCTACTAAGTGTTCCTTAGTCCTGTAACTGACTGACAGTGCTACTAATTGTGACATGACTGAGATTATCCTATAACTGACACTAGCTCTAAGTAAACAGCTAAATTATCGGGTATTAACTAGTCCCAAAACTAGATAGCATGAAAAGTAAATCATAGCACAATCTTGAAAAGCATAATCATGTGTACTTGTTCATAGCTCATTCATGGAGGCATTTTATCAAACACTTACATGGTACAACTTGCACATAAGCTAAAATTACATGATTTCTTTCTCTTGTTAGTTCACATGAGCAATTCTTCAAGCACTTAGTGAGCATGATATATATATATAACATTAAACAATAAGTAGGCATCATAATTCAACTCCCACTTCACAATTTCAAGGGTTCAACATGGTTTCACATGATATTACATATATATTAATTAACAAAGATGAAACTTATCATAAATCATGGATTAGAATCCCAATTAAGCATTATAAACATGGATATAATCAAACCCAATATAAAATTCATGAAATCCATACACTTGAAATTTAAAAATAGTTTCTTGGACTCCAAGGGTGGAAGAAACCCTTGGATGAACACTTCACATACCTTAGTTGGTGAATTCTTAAAAATTAATGGTGGAATATTGAGCCTTGAATTTGAAATTAAATCACCTAGGGTTTTTGTTCTTGAACAATTTGTGAAAGAATGACTATGTTTTGCTAAAAAAGGGCTAAATTTCATGTTATGGGAGCTGAAGGTCATGGGAAAAAGATTGAAATAACCCTAAGGATGAGCTTTTTAATGACTATAAACAAAACTATCGATGCGCAGACTGACCCGCTGCGTCATTGGCATCGATGCGATGGCTAACGCGCCGCGTCGAGTCTGCATCGGTTCACTAAAAATTGCACTGAGCTGAGGAAAAATTTATCTGTCTATGCGATGGACAATGCGATGCGTTGACTCACTATTTTAGTCACTTAAACATGGTCTGAACGAGGTCTGAAAAATCTGAAACTCATTTGGAAACAACTATTGACATTCCTGATCATGGATTAACTTAAATATCAACATTTAATGGACGTAAAGGTCGCGAAATAAGATTGCCAACTTTCAAAGGCTAAAATAACACTAAGTCTGAATACTTAGCTAGAATTTTCTAAGTCTGGGACCCCTTAACAAGCTTAAATGACTGAATTAATCCTTAACATCTATCTCTCTCAATGGTTTCTACCTTTCTCTCTTCTGTTTCTGTCTTCTCTCTCAATCTCCCTCCATTTCATACTTTTTTTACCCCATTTTTTATTCTTTGATTAGATGTATGAGTGATTATATTGGTTTAATTCTGGGCGTTAATGGATTTTGTTTTCGTTTTGTGTGTGTATTATTTTAGAAGATAACAGTGATGTGTGAGGCTGACTGCATGAATGAAAGAAACTTAGATCCTTTTTTTTCCCTCTTAATGAGGATGTGAGTGTGTATGTATATAGTGATGGTGTGGTGTGATGGAATAGTAACTGTGGGCCTCCTTTTTCTATTTTTGGTATAAGAAAAGTGTGTAATAGATGGTGAGAGTGTGAGGGGCCACGTGGGTGGGTAGTCGAATAGGGCAGGTGGGTGAATTGCTTAGGATAAAGATTTTTAGGAAAAGGGAATATTTTGGGATTGGGGATTTAATTTGTTTTGATTTGTTATATTTGTTTTCTTGTGGGAAAAATATAGAATGGGTGAGGTTAAGTGTTACGATGAGATAAAAATGAATAAAATTCAACTTCGGGAGGGACAAAATAAGGTGTATACAGCATGCCCCCTTTGAATGTAAACACGTGTTTTCAGACAAAGAAGTAGACAACGAGACAGAATTTTATCCCAATCATTATTCAAAAAGAATAAAGTAGAAGAAATAAGGGTAATCGAGTCTTGACTTAGGATATTCTACCTACCCAAGTTATGAGGAAATCAAGTCACAAGTATCTTAAAGAGTTGGAAGGAGAGGGACTATACCGAGTTGGAGAGTTGAGTAAGGGCTTGTCGAGGTTCCGTTCCGCGGCTCTGTCATTACATCAAAAATAAAAATTACAAGTTAAAAACATAAATGAAATTACAAAAATTCTATCTATGTATCTTCTTTTGGACTCTTGACTTAAGTTTTATCACCTTATTCTTCTGGCGGGCTCCTGACTTGCAATTTCTTCACTCTATTGTCTTTCAATTATTTCACCTTGTTTCTTGAATTTCAACCTCTTCACCTTATTACTTGATATTCAATTTCTTCACCTTGTTGCTTGACTTTCAATTTCTTGACCTTGTTTTTTGATTTTTAATTTCATCACTCTGTTCTCCGGGCGAGCTCCCGACTTTCAATTTTATCACCCCTCTTCTTTGGGCGAGCCTCCCAACTTGTAATTTCCTCACTCTTTTCTCGGGGAGAGCTCCCAACTTTCAATTTTTCATCACCCTTGTTGTTTAGGTGGGCTCCTGACTTTCAGTTTCATCACCCTTGTTCTTTAGGCAGACTCTTGACTTTCAATTTTCATTACCCTTGTTCTTCAGACGGGCTCCTAAATTTCAATTCTCATCACCCTTGTTCTTTAGGTGGGCTCCTGACTTTTAATTTTCATCACCCTTGTTCTTCAGGCGGTCTCCTGACTTTCAATTTTCTTCACCCTTGTTCTTTAGATGGTCTCCTAAATTTCAGTTTTCATCACATTGTTCTTCAGGCGGGCTCCTGAATTTCAATTTTCATCACCCTTATTCTTTAGGCGGGCTCCTGACTTTCAATTTTATCACCTTGTTCTTCAGGCGAGCTCCTGACTTTCAATTTCATCACCTTTGTTCTTCAGGCGGGCTCCTGGCTTGCAACTTCATCATTTTTAATTTCATCACCCTGTTCTCCAGGAGGGCTCCTAACTTGTTGTTTCATTACTCTGTTCTTCAGGTGGGCTCCTAACTTGCTGTTTCATTCACCCTGTTCTTATGGTAAAGAAAGATTCCATATTTTCAAAAAATAAAGTCTCACTTTCTAGGAGGGTCCTAAAGTTAAGTTCCATATAATATGAATTACTTTTTATTTTTTCCCCAGTTTTTGTCAAAAGCTTTTGTGGGTGTCAAACTCAATCACAACTATTTGTAGCAGTGTGTAATGCAAAGATGAATCAAGATTCTGATCAACAAGTGCACTTTTGAGGATGAAATTGAATGACTAAGACCAACAAGTTCCTCTCTTAAGAGTGAAAGTGAAAGGTCTTTACTAAAGTGCGTCTTCCAGAATTAACAATTCAAATTAGGAGTGCACCTCCTAGACATGAGACATGAAAGACCCAAATTAGAGAATTTGTCTCTAAGGGGTACAAGATGATGAGTTTTACCATAATTGAGATTACCAAAACTATACAACAACACTGCATTTGCATTTGTAGAAACGAGAAATTGCACCTCTGGATATTTGTGCTTTGAAGCCCTTGATTAGAAGGTCGAATTTGTTCCTGTTTCATTCAAATAAAACTTGTGAGTTTAAAATAGGGTGGTTGGCTCTTTTCCTTATTCACGACAATCGCTCTTTTCCTTGTATCATTTAGATCTTGCTTCCCATCATTAACATTTGCCATTGCCTTGTTGCACCATTGATCCAAACTTAAAATATTAAGAGTGACTTTGAAATAAATAGAGTATCTCTGCTTTGCGATGTTTCTTAGACAATCGCCTTTAAACATCGATATTTCCATGAATTCCCAAAATTTATGTGTTGACAACAACCTTCTGCATGCCTTGTTCTGGCTTATAATCTTGTTTCTTTCATATGCTGGCTTTTCGTCTTCCTTTGTGCAATTGAAGAAGCTGGTATCCAGTTTTGAAATCTTTTCTCACTTTTTTTGTCATGGATTTGACTAAAAAACAAGAGAAAAAATGATAATGATTTTTTTATTTAGTTAACTGACTCAATAAAATAAAATAAAAACACATAGAAGAAAGAAAAGACAATGAAAGTCCTAATTTTAAAAAAAGAAATACAAAATTTAAATAAAAATAACAGTCAACTCAGATAATTATGCCATGCATTTTAGATTAATCTTTCTGATCTTTCCATCCACACTTTCTACCCGTTGTTGTTGAGTTAATGGTCTTGAAACTGAGTTTCTTCCTTAGGTCAATTGCATTCAAGACCTCATTCGGCTAGTGACACCTTGAAGGATTTTCGCTAACAAGCCTCTCTCATTTTCTTTTTTCACAACTCACCTTTGTCGTATGGTGTCTGTGAGGGGTTTTGTAATACCCCAAAGTTTCCTAACTAATTTCGTCTCAAGAATGTCTAGTATTATCTTCTAAATTGAATGATGTTTATTCCATGAGGAATTTTCAAGATTTTCACTTTTTGTTATATGGAAAATTCTATAAATTTTCCATCGATATAAAATTCGCCTAAATCCGATCACCGGCTAAGAAGTTATGACTATTTTAAGTCACCATCGTAAAACAACGCCATAATGGTCAGTGGCACAATGCGCCACAAGCGAAAATAGAAATTGTCCTTTTTCCAGTGTCTCAGTATTTCTCCACATTGCGCTAAACTTCTAGGTCACAAAAGAAGTGGCAACGCGATGGATTTGCATCGCGCCATTCCCCAATTTCTTACTCGTCGCGTCGCGCTAGGGGTCCAGGTCAAAAAAATTTCACAAATTTAAAACATGTGTCCAAGGGTTAAAAGGATCAATCTCCCACCCCTATTTAAACCCAATAACACATAATTTGGCCATTTTCACCCAAAATATAATGCTTCTCTTAAGTTTCTCTCAAGAACAAGCTAGGTTTTTATTGAGGATTCGAATTCACTACTCAAATTCAAGAGTCTCTCTATCAATCCTTACTAAATCAAGAACTAAAGTATGCATAGTGTTCATTCATGGATTCCTTCCATCCATAAAACCCAACAATCCTTTTTTAAATTCTATATTATGATATTTATGTGGTGAATTGATTATGTTCATGTTGTTATGGTTGTATGACTATCAAGATTGAATCTTTACCATGTTTTTCATGAAACCATGTTAGTATAGGGTTGAAATTCATGCAATGGAGCTAAATGGTGGGATCATATTGTATTTAATTAATGATCATACCTATGCCCTAAATTGTGTGTGCAAGGTGTTTGGTAAAATGCCTAGTATAATAGAAACCATGTATAATGACTCAATTGTGAAAAAAAAGCTTAATGTGTGCAATTTACTCATATTTAACATGACTTCCATATTATCAACTATGTATTCTATTTTCTTAATGAAATGTTCATGATATTGGAAGAATGTAAGCAAGCCATGATTATATGCACCCATATCCATGTATAGATTAAAAAATCAAGTGTCTCAAGAAATATTCCCCAATTGTCATATGATGAATTGTGGATTCTAGTCATGTGTTCAAGAGTGTCAAGTTGTGTTAGTTTCATTCTATCGAGTCCTGGGGGTACTTATACTCAAAAAATATAGCTGTGTGCCTAGAGCCTATGTCATATTTTCACGATATCCTTAGCCTAGCTATGATCCATAGAACTTAGTCAGTCATGTGACTCAGGAAAGCTCAGTAACTCAGAAATCTCAGAACTATTTCTTTATTCAACGAAACTCGGTTAGCTCAGTCTATTCAGTTCAGTTACTCATGTTCAGTGTCTATTCATATAGGAGTAGAAATAGCCCCGAGCAAACCCAAGGATGGGAACTCACCTGTTATATGAGGGTGTGATTCTTATAAGCAATCCTCATGTTCCTGAACTAGGTAGCCAGCGTAGGTTGAGACATCATAGACTGTTATATGAGGGTAGATGACGTGGTTTATCCTGTTATATAAGGGTTCCCACCATTCTCACTAGAGTTACCTGTTATATGAGGGTTACTCATAGCTTGTCCTTACCAATGGCACGATATTGACACCTTTCCTATTGGGGTTACTGATTGGACCCCAACTCAGCCATAATGCCAATTAGGGGCATGTTGGTTAGATGACTACTTCCCACAGTTTCAGTATCAGTCTCAGTAAAAGAACTCAGATAGTTCTTCAGATTTTAGGACTGTCAAATACAATTAACTCTGATACAGTACGAAACTCAGCTAGTTCCATTCGATTTAGGTCTGTTAGATAGTCACTCATGTTATCAGTTATATCATTCATCAGAACTCAGTTATCAGTCATGTAGTCATCAGTTAGTTATTAGGTTTAGAAGGTTACAAACATCATGGGGGTTTCTGCTATTGAGAGTGCTGAGCTAGCTGTATATAAGTTATAGAATATTGCTCACACTTGGTACAAGCAGTGAAAGTCAGAAAGGCTAGATGATGCAGGGCCTATAGAGTGGGAGGGGTTTGTCATCGCATTCTTAGAGAGGTTCTTTCCCCTAGAGATGAGAGAAGCTAAGGTGATAGAATTTATCAACCTCATACAGGGAAACATAACGGTGAAAGGGTATTCTTGTAAGTTTTCTTAATTAGCCAGATATGCCCCTCATATAGTTGCAGATAGCAGGGCCAATATGAGTATGTTTGTTTCAGGGGTAAATGATAACATAGTGAACGAGTGTCGGTCTGCAATGCTGTATAGTGACATGACTTTAACAAGGCTTATGACTCATGATCAGCAGATGAGGAGCAAAATATTAAGATGAGGGAGAAGCAGAATTAGAGAGCAAGGTCAGGTAGTTTTAACTTTGCTCGCCTAAGTCAGAGAGAGGAACCATTCTCAGTTTCATCCTAAGTCATCAGTTCCAGCTCCTTCCTCAGCTAGTGCTCTAGTGCCAAAATTTAGAGACGACAATACATATAGAGCACCATGATCTAAGTCTCAGGGTAGTGTTAGCAGTGCCAGTACTCATCCTCATTGTCAGACTTGTGGTAAGCCCCATCAGGGTGTTTGTAGAGCGGGCAGTGGTATTTGTTTCATATGTGGCAAGCCAGGGCACAGAGTCAGAGATTGTCCCCAGCCAGGTCCCTAGGTTCAGCAGAACCATTCCTCAGCTCAGTCCAGTCACCCAACTCAGCAGGGTGCCACCTCCAGTGCTACTAGTGGGCAGCGCCCAAATTGAATCTATGCTCTTCAGTCCCGATAGGATTAAGAAAATTCTCCTAATGTAGTTACGGGTAAATTATAGATCTTTCACTTTCATGTTTATGCTTTGTTAGATTCAAGATCTTCTTTGTCTTTTATCACTCCCTATATAGCAGTGAATTTCAGAGTCAGTCCTGAAATTCTAGCAGAGCCCTTTTCAGTCTCTACCCTAGTGGGTAAAACCATCATAGTCTGATGGATATACAGGAACTGTCCGATTATGATATTTTAGAAAGTCACTTCAGCAAACTTAGTCAAATTAGAGATGACTGATTTTGATGTCATTCTCGGCATGGATTGCCTTCATTCCTGCTATGCCACAGTCGACTGTAAAAATAGAATAATCCAATTTCAGTTTTCAAATAAACCTGTCCTAGAGTGGAGAGGTAGTACTTCAGTTTTTAAAGGTCAACTTGTTTCCTACTTTTGGGCTAGGCAAATGATGTCTAAGGGGTGAGTTTATCATCTTGTTCATGTTAAGAACTCTAGTTTTGAAACTCCCAATTTTGAATTAGTCCCAGTAGTACGTGAATATTTGGATGTCTTTCCCGAAGATTATTCAGGAATTTCTCCCAAAAGGGAAATAGACTTCGGCATTGATCTTCTTCCAAATACTCAGCCTATATCTATTCTGCCATACAGAATGGTACCCAAAAATCTTAAAGAACTGAAAGAGCATCTGAAGGATCACTTAGATAAGGGATTTATCAGACCCAGTATGTCTCCATGAGGTGCTCTAGTCTTATTTGAGCGCAAAAAAGATGGTTCTTTCAGAATGTGCATTGATTACCATCAACTCAATAAAGTTATGGTCAAGAACAAGTATCCTCTTCCCAGAATCGATGACTTATTTCACCAACTTCAGGGTGCTAGTTATTTCTCTAAGATAGACCTCAGATCAGGCTACCATCAGCTCAGAGTTAGGGAATGTGACATTCTAAAAATAGCTTTTCGTACTCGGTATGGTCACTTCAAATTCTTAGTCATGTCCTTTGATCTTAACAATGCCCCAACAACTTTCATGGACTTGATGAACCAGGTGTTCAAGCAGTACTTGGACATGTTCGTCATAGTCTTCATAGATGACATCTCAAAACAGTATTGTAGACTCTCAAAAATCATCAATTATTCATCAAATTCAGTAAGTGTGGATTTTTGCTAAGGTTAGTAGCATTCCTTGGTCATATCATTCCCAGTGATGGCATTAGAGTAAATCCTCATAAGACCAAATCGGTAAAAAATTAGCCTTACCCTATCTCTCCATCAGATATCAGGAGTTTCTTACGTTTGGATGGATATAGCAGATGATTTGTTGAGGTATTTTCATCTATTGCATCCCCTATGTCCAGATTGACTCAGAAAAAAGTCAAGTTTCAGTGGTCAGATCCTTATGAGAAGGGTTTCAGGATTTAAAGATTCGACTCACGTCAGCTCCAGTCTTAGCTCTCCCGAATGGTCCAAATAGGTTTGTAGTATATTGTGATACATCCAGAGTAGGTTTGGGTTGTGTATTCATGCAGCATGATAAGGTCATAGCCTACACCTCCAGACAGTTAAATCCCCATGAGAAAAATTATCTGACTCATAATCTTAAGTTAGAAGCCGTGGTTTTTGCCTTAAAGATTTGGAGGCATTATCTCTATAGATTTTATGTAAATGTCTTCACAGATCATAAGAGCCTTTAGTATGTCTTTTCTCAGAATAATCTCAATCTTCGTCAGAGAAGGTGGTTAGAGCTCTTAAAACATTATGACATGAGTGTCATTTATCACCCGAGCAAGGCCAATATAGTGGTCGATGCTCTTAGTAGACTGTCTATGGGTAGTGTTGCTCATGTTGAGTACATTAAGAAGAAGATAGCTCAGGAAGACATCAGCTTTCTAGACTAGGCATTCGCTTAGTCGATATAGAAGACGGTGACATATGGGTTCACAGTAGTTCAGGATCATCTCTAGTTTTCAAGGTGAAAGAAAAGCAAGATACGGATTCCAGCCTTGCCAAGTTGATAGTGTTTGTTAATGATAAAAAAGTAGAGGTTTTCTTCCAAGGGGGAGATGGTGTCTTGAGACGGTGAATTCTTGTAGAAGCGTATGGTGCGCGCTACTCAATTAATCCAGGGTCCACAAAGATGTACCGTGATCTGCAAGAGATCTATTGGTGGAGTGGGATGAAGAGAGATGTTGCAAAGGTTATGGATAAGTTCTCTACATGTCAGCAGGTTAAGATAGAACATTAGAAGCCTACTAGTTCCATACAGGAGTTCACTATTCCTACTTGTAAGTAGGAAGATGTGAACATGGACTTTGTGACGAGTTTGTCTCGAACTCATCATCAACATAATTTAGTTTGGGTCATTGTAGATGGGATGACTAAGGTAGCTTATTTTCTTCCTGTCTATACTTGTTATTCAGCCGAGGATTATGCCAAACTCTATATCAAAGAGTTGGTTAGATTACACAATGCTTCGCTATCTATTATCTCAAACAGAGATACCCAGTTCACCTCTTATTTCTGAAAAGCATTCCAAAAGGGCCTTGGTATCCAAGTTCATCTCAACACAGCCTTTCATCCTCAGACAGATGGTCAAGCAGAAAGGTCCATTTAGACCCAAGAAGATATGCTAAGGGCATGTGCAATTGATTTCAAGGGTAGTTAGGATGACCACTTGCCTTTGATTGAGTTTGCATACAATAATAGCTATCATTCCAGTATTAAGATGGCTCCATTTGAAGCTCTCTATGGTAGAAGATGTAGATCTCCAGTCAGTTGGTTCGAAGTTTGTGAGGCTTCAGTCATAGGGCCTAACTTAGTTTTTGATACCTTAGAAAAATTCCAGTTGTTCAGTGAAAGACTCTGGGCAACTCAGAGCTGACAAAAGTCTTATGCAGATGTGCGTAGAAAGGACCTCGAGTTCGAGGTTGGTGACTATGTTTATCTAAAGATATCTCCCATGAAGGAAGTGAAGAGGTTCGGCAAGAAGGGAAATCTCATTCCCCGATATGTCGATCCCTTTAAAATTCTCAGTCACTTCATTAAGGTAAAATATGAGCGCGAATTGCCTTTAGATCTAGCCTCAGTTCATTCGGTCTTCCATGTCTCTTTACTCAAGAAGTGCATAGGTGACCCAGCAATTGTAGTCCTTATTCAGAGCAAAGATATTCAGAACAACCTCTCTTTCGAAGAGATTCCAGTCAAAATTCTTGACTATCAGACTCGTAGACTAAGGAACAAAGATGTCCCTCTAGTCAAATTTCTTTGACGGAATAAGTCCGTTGAGGGAGCTACTTAGGAAGAAGAAGTAGATATGCGGGCCAAGTATCCTCGCCTCTTCTCCGTAAACTCAAATTCAGCTCAAGGTAACAGTTCTTCTTAAGATTTTCAGTTTTCATGTCCAAATTTAGTTACAACTTGGTATCAGTCTCATATTTAGGATTCTATTATAAACTTGGTACTAAGTACCATTAAATATTTCATCATATGTTCATGCATCAAATTATTCATATGTTCATACATCAGATTAGTAATGTGTTCATGCATCATACATACATTCTCCTAGTGAGAAACTTGTTATCAAAAATCTCAGTCATGTGTTCATGAGTCAGTTAAGTCATGAAATCATGCATCAGATGTGCATGCTCAGTATAAATCTAAAAAATATCAATCATGTTTCAGTTGTTCATGTTCAGTATATACTTCAGCTCATTGTTTCTTTAACCTCAATTAGTCTCATTCAAGGACGAATGTTCCCAAGGAGGATATATTGTAATACCCCAAAGTTTCCTAACTAATTTCGTTCCAAGAATGTCTAGTATTAGCTTTTAAATTAAATGTTGTTTATTCTATGAGGAATTTTCAAGATTTTCACTTTCGTCATGTGGAAAATTCAATAAGCTTTCCATTGATATAAAATTTGCCTAAATCTGATAATTGGGTAAAAAGTTATGTCTATTTCAAGTCCCCGTTGTAAAACAGCGCCATGATGGTCAGTGGCGCGCCGCGCCACAAGTTAAAATGGCAATTGTCCTTTTTCCAGTGTCTCAACACGATTTTTCCACGTCGGGCTAAACTTTTAGGTTGCAAAAGTGGTAACGGGATGGCTCTGCATCGCGCCATTCCCTAATTTGCCAGTTGTCAAATTCAAGTGATACGGCACGATAGCGCCGCATCATCGAGAGGTCCAGGTCGAGAAATTTTCATAAATTTAAAATACGCATCCAAGGGTTAAAATTGTCAATCTCCTACCCTTATTTAAACCCAATAACACATGATTCAGCCAAGCTAGGGTTTCTCTCAAGAACAAGCTAGGGTTTTCAATTGAGGATTCAAATTCAATGCTCAAATTGAAGAGTCTCTCCGTCAATCTTCGCTAAATCAAGAACTAAGGTATGCATAGTGTTCATTCATGGATTCCTTTCATCCATGAAGCCCAAGAATCCTCTTTTAAATTCTATATTATGATATTTATTTGGTGAATTGATTATGTTCATGTTGTTATGGTTGCATGACTATCAAGATTGAATCTTTACCATGTTTTTTAGTAAACCATGTTAGTATAGGGTTGAAATTCATGCAACGGAGTTAAATGGTGGGATCATATTGTATTTAATTAATGATCATACCTATGCCCTAAATTGTTCGTGCAAGGTGTTTGGTAAAATGCCTAGTATAATATAAATCATGTATAATGACTCAATTGTGGTTTAAATGCTAAATGTGTGCAATTTACTCATATTTAACATGGCTCCTATATTATCAATTATGTATTGTGTTTTCTTGATGAAATGTTCATGATATTAGAAGCATGTAAGCAAGCCATGATTATGTGCTCCTATATCCATGTATTAGATTAAACAATCAAGTGCCTCAAGAAATATTCCCTAATTATTATATGATGAATTGTGGACTCTAGTCATGTGTTCAAGAGTGTCAAGTTGTGTCAGTTTCATTCTATCGAGTCCTGATGGTAATTGTACCCGAAAAATATAGTTGTGTGCCTAGAGCCAGTATTATGTTTTCACGATACCTTAGCGTAGCCATGATCCATAGAACTCAGTCAGTCATGTGACTCAGGAAAACTCAGTAACTCATAAATCTTAGAACTATTTCTTCAGTCAATGAAACTCGATTAGCTCAGTCTATTCAGTTTATTACTCATGTTCAGCATCTATTCAGATGGGAGTAGAAATTAGCATCGAGCGAACTCAAGAATGGAAACTCACCTGTTATACGAGGATGTGATTCTTAGAAGCAATCCTCATGTTCCTGAACTAGGTAGCCAGCATAGGTTGAGACATTGTAGCCTGTTATATGAGGGTAGATGAGGTGGATTAACCTATTATATGAGGGTTCCCACCGTCCTCACTAGAGTTACCTGTTATATGAGGGTTACTCACACCTTGTCCTTACCAGTAGCACGGTATTGACACCTTTCAATTAGGGTTATAGATTATACTCCAACTCAGCCATAATGGCATAATAGGGGCATATCGATTAGATGACTACTTTCCATAATTTTAGTATCAGTCTCAGTAAAAGAACTCAGATAGTTCTTCAAATTTCAGGACTGTTAGATACAATCAACTCAGATATAGTACGGAACTCAGCTAGTTCCATTAGATTCAGGACTATCAAATACAATCACTCATGTTATCAATTATATCAGTCATCAGAACTTAGTTACCAGTCATGTTAGTTATCGTTAAAATCATGTTGTCATGAACTCAGTTACAGTTATTATGTATTCATGCATACATTCTCATGTTCATGTTAGACATTTCGTTAGTATTGTTCATGCATGTGAACCCTTGCATTCAGCCTACCTTACATGCATACCAGTACATTCAATTTTACTGCCGCATTTGCGCTATGGTGTTTTAATACCATAGGTTCAAAAGCAGGAGCTCCAGAGCATCAGTAACAGCCAGATTTAGAAGTGAGTCCTCATCATTCGAGGAGATATTATAATTTATTTCATTAATTTAGTTTAATTTTCAGTAGATAGAGTTAGTTATAGACATATCCCATCAACTCCTTATTGAGACAGTTAGAGGCTTTCTAGACTATTATGTTTTAGATAGTTTATTTCAGTTGTTTTGGGTATTCATACCCCACCCATATATTACGTTTTTATCAATTATGTTACAGTTTTGAACCTTATGGCCTTTCAGCCTTTATTTCTGCATTATTCAGTATATATTATGAAGTGTTTAGATACAGATATCAGTCATGGGTTACCTTATGGTCCTTTGGGGTCATAAGAACCGTGTATCATTCCAAGTACTAGATTCGGGATGTTACAAGTTTTCACCAATGAGACTCTCTTATTTTATTTCTCTCAACTCGTCATCGTCTCACAGTGCTCGTGAGGATTTTCACCAATAAGACTCTCTCATTTTAATCTCTCTCAACTACTATCGTCTTATGGTGCCCGAGAGGATTTTTAATAATAAAACTCTCATTTTATTTTTCTTCTAATTTCTTATGCTGAGGAAGACAAGTAGTTCCCAAAATGTGTCATCATATCCATTGCATGCTTAGCCTTGACATTCTCAAAGATTGATCTAAAGGTCTTTGTTTGGTTACAACTTGGCTTTTGGATAAGGTTATAAAGAAATGATGGCATGAGGTCTAAACGTCACTTGAAGTGGGGTAGGACTTACAACTTTTGGAATTGACCCAAACAATGAGTATTAACTCATGCCCCAGTTTCCTTAATTGGGCAATTCTAAATTGTTCATTTGGTTGGAATGAGGCCAGAGTAGGGAAGCCTACGTATCTCACCCCCGAGAGAGGAGAATCAGGTCACACGTAGTTTCGACAACTTGCTTTGCTTGATTCTAATTTCTTCTTCTTTTTGTCTTTTATTGACTCTTTTTCTCTTTGGGGGTTTTCTGACTCTATTTTTCTTGACATTCTCCTCTTTTCTTTCTTTTTGGACATATTTTTTTCTCTTTTTCTCTTTTGTTGTTGCTTTTTCTTTTTTTTTCTTGAAATTTTTCTGACTATATTCTTTTGCTCGACACCTTTCTTTTGAGATTTGCTAAATCTATCTTTATTCCAAAAGTGGGGTATGAAAGAAAATAAAACTAAGGCTCAAATGGGGTAAACAAAGGATGACACAATATTTGGATAGCAGAATGGAATGCCTTCATCATATCAATCTTTGAAAATACAAGTACATATCATGCAATATGAAATGAAAATGAAGATCATTTGTGACACCTTAACAACACTAAATTTAACTGAGCATGTGTGTCACTTATTCTTCCACACTTGTCAAACATACAACTCCATCTTTGTTGTACATACCTTACATTAAATGATCCATGCTTTGTGGAGCTAATTATCTTCTTGTTTCTCTTGATATAGGGCGCGCATCCACTATGACCTAATTAGGACATGCCTTTCGATTGATAACCAAGTTATTCTCGTGATTCTTAAAATATAATGGCCTTCAATTTCAAATAAGTCTTCAACATGGTCACCAAATGTCTTTAACATTCTACTTATTTCTTAGATGCCTTTTTTCTAACTTTAGTCCTCTGAGCCAATGTTTCATGGTTAAATTGGATTTTAAGATCTGGCTAAAACTTCCACAGGCATGTCATAACACTAGAATCAACCTAAAATGTATTGTGTACAAAAAAAAACAATTTGAAATAAGACACAATGACAAGGGGCACTATATTTCATTGAAAGAAAAGTTAGAAGTGTTTAAACAAAAATGACAATAAAAATAAAACAAGATATATTCCAAACTACAATCCTAAAATAATTCAAAAAATAAAAATAAAAACAAAATAAACTACTAATAATCCTTCCTGGTAAGGAGAGAAGTGACTTCCCAATTGCTGAGGTTGACATCCAAGCCACTGAGTTTCACATCATCATGACTAGAGCTTTCACCGCTATTAGACACATTTTTTGTAAAATTATCCTTTAACTTCCTCCTTTTTACAACCTCCGACCTCGGTTGAAACTTGGACTCAGAAGTTTCTTAGTAAATATATAAGGGTTAAGGATGATGTTGAGGGATCGATGCACACCATTGTGGATATGAAGGTGAATGAGTATACCGTTCTGCATTGTTCCAAGGATACTGAAGAACTGGAACGGAATATATTGGAATTTGTGAAGAGGAACCTTTTTGCAGGTGAGCATGTGGATTTGACATGTAAGATCGAAATTAAGACAGACAATATTGCTGAGTTAGACCTCTCGAGCTCTGATTTTCCCCTGGAACGACATGTTTTCCTTCTGTTTTCCTTCAGTCCTAATCAACTGTTAACAATATCATCCTAAGTGTTTTACAGAATCCTCGTACCCATTATATTTCTCAAATTTTGATACCTCAATTTTAGGAAGGAGGTCAACACTTGGAAATATTTCTCAGTCCTTATATGCAACATCTTCATAATTCGCAAGTCCTAAAGAACTTTTCATAGCCCTTTCTGCATTATTTATTTTCCTAGCCATTTTCTCTCGCTCTATAGCAGATTGGGAAAGCACAATTATTGGATTGATAGTGAAAGTAGAAGCCTCAATAGAAGTTTAAGCAACAAAATCACACACAATATGTGGTGCTGTCAATGTAGTAGAGTTATACTGAAGAGTTAGAGAATGAGTGATGTAATCATTGGGTTGCTTTTGGCTTGGAATGCATTCTGAGGCATGTTTTGATGCATCAACAACACTAGGAAACGGAGTTTGCAACTGTGATGGAAAACTCAAGGTATTTGCATGGTCAATAGTGGGGAATGGAGGAGGAGATAGCCCACTGGCCAAAGCTCGACATATTTCCATCCTTTGTTGCCTTAGTCTCGAAATCTCGTGCTTTTAACTCCTATTTTTCTGACTCTTTGTCTGATCCATGATGTCACTCTCTATATTCTTGTTGCACACAACACTCCTTTTGATTAGGTGTGATGTGAAGAACCGTCCAAAATGCCATAAACTAACTAGACAAAAGATAACCAATGTGTTAGAGCTCCATACTTTTCAATTTTTTTTGTTTTTATCTTTTATTTGGAAAATATCACCGAATCCAAGAAGGGAGCCTACGTATCTCACCCCCGGGAGGGGAGAATCAGATGTGCATAGTTCTTGAAGTTTGGCTACAAAACGATCGATCAACTCTCTTTCTTTTTCTTTTTCTTGAAACTTTAAGAAGAAAAGAAAATAAAAAATTGTCAAAAGAATTGATGAAAATCTTTTTGAATTTTTCAACTTTAACATCCCTATACAAAATGAAATCTATGATTACCAACGATTTTTTTTTTGTTTTGGATTTTCAATTTTGAATTTCATGAGAAAACAAAACTTGAAACTATTAAAGATTTTTTTTTTTGCAGTTTTCTTTTAAAGATGTACATGACACCTACTCTAAATGAAGAGTGAAGAAAATTGTTTTGAATATTTTCAGATTCTCTATACAAAATGAGACCTATGATTGCCAAAGAAAAATCTTTTTGGGGTTTTAGATTTTGAATTTCATATGAACATGAAACTTAAAGCTATTAAAGGAAAATCTTTTTGAAGTTTTCTTTTAAAAATGTATATGACACCTACTCTAAATGAAGAGTGAAGAAAATCTTTTTAAATTTTTTAAATAAGATCTCCGAACCAACAATAGGCTGCCTACATATCTCACTCCCGACTTTTTGAACTTTTTAAATTTTGTTATATGAAATGTACAAAATCTCTACCAATCTTTCTGAATTTTCCTTTTATAAAAGCTCCCATTGAAAAAGAAATATTTTTTTTTGAGTTTATGAATTGTGAATGCTTACTAAAGAAACAAAAAAAAAATCTTTTTGATATTTTTGTTTTTGACAAATGAGTGCAAAAGGTAAAACTCTTTTTGATTTTTTAGATCATGAAAAAAAAGCCATAAAAACTCGAAACAACTACGAAACTATTTTTTGACTCACTTTTCTTTTTTCCTTTTCAAACACGCCTTCCTTTAATTCTAGTACATTTTTTCCCCAAATTAGTCCATCAAATGATCATATTATCCTCAAAGATGCAACAATTAGTACGTTGGGATTCTTTAGTGGCGATTCTCCTACAAAGGACCAAGTGGTTCCCGCTAGGTCTTAATATGATGCAGATAAGCATTACCTAAAGGATGACCTACGCTGGGATCTACTAACAAGGCCGTTCGGGGGAGCATATTGTTGATAATGGCTACTTTGCTTTTAACTTACTCCATACAACCGACGGCTCCCCCTCCTAAGATAAGGGTGACTCAACTAGAGGCCATGGGCACACGTGTATTATGGACTTGTTGCAGAAAGAATTAATCGGGTTTTGAACATGATGTCAGATATAAAGCGGTAACACATAAAAAAGGACGATAAACATGTAGCACGTTGGCACTCAACAATGATAAAATAAACACAAACGATAACACAAACAATGTTTATATACCGCTAATGCAAAACTAATCCGATACAACTCCTAAAAAAATAAGCTCGAATTTTGAAAAGCTCCCTAGCAGAGTTGCTAGAGCTGGCACACCCCTTTTTTAACGAAAAAAAATCATTTTAAGGTTTAAAAGGGTAATCTATTATCAAAGTGACAAAAGATGAAAATTTATTTCAAAAAGTACTATTTACATTTTTTATTCAGAGTCGCCATTTGACATAAACTCAGTGTGCCTAGTCACCTTTGAAAACCCTTTTCAAAAATATTCGACTCATTAAAACTGGTTTACGAATAGAGATTCTGGTTAAGGAATTCTCTTGATCGAGGGAAAGGTGTTAGGTACCCCTCAATCTCGTGATTCGACCTCGGTCGCTTAACAGAGTATATCAGCTATTTTGACACTATGAATGTGTAAACCACACAAAAGAACATTAAAACAATCAATCAAAATACAACGAACCCAAAATATAATGTCTAGTCTAATTATACAGTCCAAAATAGAAAAGTTCAGAAATGTAAATCTACTCTATTCTAAACTAATCCTAAAATACTCCTAAACTAAATTCCACCCGACGTTTTGGGCCTTGATCGTGCACCGTCTTTACGTACATGATACTTCGGGGAATTTCCCAGTGAATAACTAAGATTTCTTTGGCGCATTCCCCGATAAACGAGTACAATTTTGATTTCGTGCAATAAACTAGAAAACATTAAACACATTCAATAATCACAATCCCTATGTTTTGACTACCCCGACCTACCATTTGTCTACTGATTTAATGGCCTAACATATAACACTATCGTGTTCAACAATTAACAAAATAATCAACATTCACCAAATCAATTTTTTCAATTCCCAACCAGAATTTTATTTTTAATACAAACCCAAATTCATATTTTCCTCACATTTATACCATGGATATCAATTATTTAAATGCAAACAACATCAAACATCAACAAATCAATCATAATAGAACAATGATATCGAATCACACCCACAATCACATAAGAATTAATAGGGAGAAGAGAAATAATTGGACCTCAATGCCACTTTCGATCAATTATTATTTAATTAAATGAAATAAAATCAAATCCAGAACCTCAACTCAAACCTCAATACGAAACCCAGCTTCTATATACACCTGCCACTTTGTTTTCCGCTAATTCAAAATAGAATATGCGAAGAATAGAGAAACCCAAACACGTTTTCGGCAGAACTTTGGAATTTTCGGTGATTTTTGATAGAAAACAATCAAATTTGGAAGAATTTGGGTGAACACAGACGTTCTCCGACGAGAAATTGCTGGAGCAATAACAACAGTGACAAAGGTGGGTTTTGGTGGCTAATCTGGCAAATTTTTAATGAGTGTTTTCCTCTTTCTGTTGCTCCAATATCTCTCTGATCAATTCCATTTCACTCTTATCTCTCTTTGTCTATCTCTCTCTCAATTTCTTCTACTTCTTTCTCTCTTATTCCTCTCTTCTCTCTCAATCTCCCTCCATTTCTCACATTTTTTATCCCATTTTTTATTCTTCAATCAGATGTACGAGTGAGTATATTGGTTTAGTTCTGGGTGTTAATGTCTGTTGTTTTCATTCTGTGTGTGTATTATTATAGAAGATGTGAGTGATGTTTGTGAGAGTGACTGCGTAAATGAAAGAAACCCAGATTCTTTTTTTCTCTCCCTCTTAATGTGGATGTGAGTATTTATGTATATAGTAATGGTGCGGTATGATGGAATAATTACTGTGGGCCTCTATTTTTTATTTTTGGTATGAGAAAAGTGTGTAATGGATGGTGAGAGTGTGAGGGGCCACGTGGGTAGGTAGTGGGATAGGGTAGGTGAGCGAATTAGTTAGGATAAAGTTTGTTGGGATTGGGGATTTAATTAGTTAGGATTTGTTGTATTTATTTTCTTGTGGGAAAAGTATAGAATGAGAGAGGGTACATGGTAAGATGAGCTAAAAATGAATAAAAATTCAACTTTGGGAGGGACAAAATAAGGTGTCTACAATAGCGATAATTCCACTAGAGAGAAGTTTTCTAATAGTATTATGTCTCCTTCTTATGTGACGAGATTTATCATTGTATATCATGCTCCCTACCCTACCTATTTCCGCTTGGCTATCACAGTGTATACATACTGGTGCCACTGGTTTGGACCAATAATAAATATCTTCCAAGAAATTTTGGAGTCATTCTGCTTTTTCACAGGCTTTATCCAATGCGATAAATTCAATTTCCATTTTAGAGCGAGCAATATAAGTCTATTTGGAAGATTTCCAAGAGAAAGCTCCTCCACCGATAGTAAATACATATCCTCTTATTGATTTTTCTTTGTTCGATACGATGATCTAATTTGAATCACTATATCCTTCAAGAACCATAGGGTGTTTATTATAATACAAAGCATATACTTGAGTGTATTTAAGATACCCAAAACTCTTTTCATTGCCATCGAATGAGTTTTACTGGGATTACTCGTGTACCGACTCAACTTACTAATAGTGCATGCTATGTATGGTTGTATACAATTCATTATATACATTAAACATCTAATACTCTTGCGTACTACAACTGTGAGTCACTTTCATCTTCATTCTTTCAAAGTGCGAAGCTCACATCCAATGTAGTCTTGGTAATACAAATTCCATATACTTGAATTTGTCAAGTACATTTTCGATATAATGAGACTGTGGCAATGCCAACCCTTGTAGAGTTCTATGGATTCTTATTCCTAAGATCACATCCGCAACTCCAAGATATTTTATATCAAACTTGCTCTCAAACATTCATTTCATTGCTTTTACGTCAGAAATATTTCTAATGATGATCAACCTATCATCCACATATAAACAAACAACGACTTGGTGATTTGGAGTGTCTTTAATGTAAACACATTTATCACATTCATTTATCTTTAACCCGTTTGCCAAAATTGTTTGGTCAAACTTTGTATGCCATTGTTTAGGTGCTTGCTTTAGTCCATAAAATGCTTTTATAAGTTTACACACCTTATTCTTTTTTCCTGGAACCACAAAATCCTCAGGCTATTCCATATAAATTTTTTCCTTCAATTCTCCATTTAGAAATGTTGTTTTCACATCCATTTGATGGATTTCAAGTCCATATACCACTGCCAAAGTAATTAACATTCAAATTGATGTTATCTTTATTACTGGAGAGTATGTATCAAAGTAATCAAGGCTTTCTTTCTGTTTGAAGACTTTTACTACAAGTCTTGCCTTGTGTTTGTCAATAGTAGCATCCACTTTTGAAGATCCATTTAGAACCTAAAGTTTTAATTCCTAGAGAAAGATCAATAAATTATCATGTATGGCTGCTTAAGATTGAATCAATCTCACTATACACTGCCTTTTTCCAAAGGGATGAGTCTGACGACAATATCGTTTCTTTAAAAGTTTGAGGCTCATTTTCTAAGAGAAATATTATAAAATCTGATCCAAACTAAGTTGATGTTCTTTGACATGTACTACATCTTGGATTCTTATCACTATGTACATTCTCACTTGGTTCATCTCAAGGTTGTTTAGACCCCCAACTAGACTGTTCATGTCTAGTTTTATACGGATAAATGTGATCAAATAATTCATCATTATCTGATTCAATTACTATATTTTCATTGATATTCAGAAGTTCAGATTTATGAACCAAAAACTAACATACTTTACTAATTTTAGCATATCTTATGAATACGCATTCCACCGTCTTAGGTCCTATCCTTACCTTTTTAGGCATAGGAATTTGAACCTTCGCTAGACACCCCCCCACACTTTGAAATATTTCAAGTTGAGTTTCCTTCCTTTCTATTTTTCAAATGGAATTGATTGTGTCTTACTATGAGGAACTATATTGAGTATTCGGTTAGCTATAAGGATAACTTCCCCCACAATTTTGTGGTAAACCTGAACTTATAAGTAAGACATTCATTATTTCCTTCAAGGTTTGATTTTTCTTTCTGCAATTCCATTAGATTGAATTGAATACAGGGCCATAGTTTGATGGATGATTCCATTCTCTACATATATTTGCGCAAAGAGAGATTCATATTCTCCGCCCCTATCACTTCTTATAGTTTTGATCTTTTTGTTTAACAGATTTTTCACTTCTTCTTTATATTGCCTAAACACATATATTGTTTCATCCTTACTGTTTAGAAAATAGACATAACAATATCTAGTTCAATCGTCAATAAAAGTTATAAAATACTTTTTTCCACCACGAGATGTGTTGGCTTCATATCACAAATGTCAGTGTGTATTAAGTTTAAGAGATTTGAATTTCTTTCAACAGACTTATACGGATACTTAGTATACTTCGATTCCAAAAATGTTTGACATTTTGATTTATTGCACTCAAAGTTTGGCAAAACTTCTAAGTTAATCAGTTCTTGCAATATTTTGTAATTAATATGGCCTAATCGTTCATGCCACAAATTATGAGACTGAAGCAAGTAAGAAGAAATTGAACTTTTATTGATTTCAACATTCATTACATTCATTTTGAATAGGCACTCATTGAGGTAACCTTTTCCTACATACACTTCTCCTTTACTAAGTACAATTTTACCAAAAATAAATAGACATTTGAATCCATTTTTGTCTAGAAGTGAAATAGAAATCAAGTTCTTCCATAACTCTGAAACATACAAGACATGATTGAGGGCCAACACTTTTTCAGAAGTCATTTTCAAGCACACTTTTCTTGTTCCTCTACCTTTTCAGTAGCAGAGTTTGAAATGTAGATTTTTTCTTCTTCTTGAGCCTGAGTGAACGTGAAAAAAACTCCTTGTTAGGTCAAACATGGCGGGTGGCACCAAAATCCATCCACCATTTACAAGAATTTCCCACCAAGTTTTATTTGAAAAGTATAGCACACAAATCATCCATTTCTTTCTTGCTTAGTCAAATTTGTTTGGTCCTTCTACTTTACTTTCTTCGTGGCACGACGGCCTATAGACTTGTGTCTAATCTCGCCACAGTTGAAGCACTTTCCCTTGAATTTCTTTTTGGGTTGATTGCTATCATTTTTAGCTTTTTTTCATTTTTAGAGTTAATTTAGTCATCTTGTACAATGTTTGCTCCATTCATTACAGAATTTTCTCTTGACCTTCTTTCTGCAGCCTTATTATCTTCTTCAATGCACAGTAGTACAATCAAATCTTCAACTGACATCTCTTTACGTTTGTGTTTCTAATAGTTCTTGAAGTCTTTCTACATAGGTGGTAGCTTTTCTATTATTGTTTTTACTTGAAATGCTTCATTCACGATCAAACCTTCCGCAAGGAGATCATAGATGATCACTTGCATTTCTTGAACTTGAGAAACAACAAACTTGTTGTCTATAATTTTATATTCCAGGAATATTATAGCGAAGAACTTTTTAGTTCCTGCATCCTCCGTCTTGTACTTCCGTTCCAGCGCCCCCCATAACACTTTTGCTGTCTTTGTTCGACTATACATATTGTAAAGGTCATCTTGGAGACCACTTAAAATGTAGATCCTACAAAGGAAATTAGAGTGTTTTCAATCCTCCACAATTACAAATCGCTTTTGTTTGGAGGTTCCCTCGGGCACCTCTAGAACTTCTTCAAATATGAACCTTTGAAGACAAAGAGTTGTGAGGTAGAAAAACATTTTCTGCTTCCACTTTTTGAAGTCAATACCCGTGAACTTTTCGGGTTTCTCCATTAGTGCCATAGCTTTCGGAGCATTAGTACGACTTGTCGTGGCAATACTAGTTACCGCCATAGTTGTTCCAGAATCATACATTTGACTATCGGTAGTCATTTTCTTTTCAGAACAAGACAGTAACTTTAGTATATCAAAATACTATTAATAAAGTTGCAGAAACTTTAAACGCCCCTTGTTTCTAGTTCAACAATGAAGTTTTTATGACTTCCAATCATTAATCAAGTGATCTTTAACTTGTGATAAAGATTTTATGTCTTTAAATCACTAGTTAAGTTCAAACTGAGTAGAAAACGTAAAGCTTTAATCTCCAGAAATCAAGCAGTACAGATTCCGAAAGATCATTCCTTATGATTATTATTTTCAATATTTTTGGGTACAAGAATTTGTATATACTCAACACTAACTTCAACACAAGTTCAAGTCTAAAACAAGAACACTTATGAAGTTCTGTAACACCTTCAACACAAGATTATAAATAATCTATCCAAGAAGTATGTTATATTTCAGAAATAAGTTGAAATAGAAATGTATAGACAAGTCCTCCGACTTCACAGGGCGTCCTTAAGATATAATCCCCAAACTGTACCCGAGGTTTTGGAATCTTCTTCCTAGGATAAAATGGCTTTCAATCCAACTATAGCGGTACCTTAAATAATTGGATTTGTCGAACTCACTCATCAACTTAATGATCACACATAGTTTTTGTATAGAAAAAGAGTATTTTTGCTGTCAAAAATCATATCTATACCTGAGAAATATATCAGGTATTTATAACATTTAATGTATCCTTTCAGAATGATGCATTAATTCAGTAGAAAAGCACCTATTCTATATAGTTATGTCACCTGCGTAGAGTCAGTGCTGGACTTGAGCCTGATCTGTATCCGCAATTGACGTTATGTAAATCCCAGTAGCTTCTATGTTACATCTACGTCTGCAGGTTGCGTATCTGCACTACATCTTTTTTCCTCGAAGGGTCACATCCCTTCGAGATGCATTGTGTATGCATCTGCATGGCATCCGAAATGCGCCCGCACTTGGAGAAAAATAATTTTATCATATTTTTTTTTGGATTAAAATTTCACTTGTAAAACAAGTCTCAAAAGATAGATCTCATCGATTGATCATTTGAAAAATCTAAATCCAAATCCGAGCGACGACGATGACGGTGCTATCCAAAGATAGATTACTTATTAAAATTTCACTTGTAAAACAAGTCTCAAAAGATAGATAATATCGATCAATTGCCAAATCCAAATCCAAAGTGGAGCGACGATGACGGGGCGAGGCACCACCTTGTTCTTGCCTCATTATCCATGTGGAGTAAGTGTTCCTTACTATAAACACTGCAAAGTTATTTTTTCCCACCAATGTGGTTGAATTAGTGAACTTTCCAATATAAGAGTACACTTTCCAATTTGGTGACTCTCTTTCCCTCCACTTTTTTTCCTCCATTTTTCATTCACACATACACCTTGAACCTAACATGTACTGAGGTTCAAAGTAGATTCCTAAACTCCAGAAGTATAACTCAGCCAATCTGTCTCTTGCATAGGGTAATGATTTCACTATTTTCAATTCATTCTACCACCTACAACAAATCAAGTTTTTCTTTAGTAGGCACACTTAATTGGACAATGTTTGATTTAAATTAATAAATTACGGAAAAAAGTACTTGAATTTGAAGTTGGAACATGATATAAATTTGGGATACGATTAATTGTAACTTCGAGAGTAAAAAGACATTATTTTACTTGAAAGACACCTCAAGTAAGTTTTTTAATATTTCACCAAAGGTTAATTACCTTGTGAGATCAGATGGCTCCTTTTTGTGCAACCTTTGCAAGATGTTGAAGTCTAATTTGGTAGTGGATGCGGTTCTATTATAATCTGCATATTCATAGATATTTAAGAATTATTTAGTACTAGTTTTGCCTTTATAAAACTGCAAATTAACTTGTATTCTAAATATGAACTCAAATTTTATTTTAACAAAAATAAATAAATTGAAAAGATACAACAAAAAGAAGAAGATAAATAAAAAAATATCTGGTACCTCTTTTGTTATTGCAAAGAAAACTTTAGATTTAGATATTTCAAGTCGAACCGTGAGATTATCTTAACAAATCAAAATTGTTCTCAAAAGAAATAACTTCGTCGACTCATTGAATGAACAAACATACTAAAGTAAAATCCAGATATGAAGAACTTGAAAGTTGGTAGTGGCTTTTCAATTCTATATAAGTATTTCAGCCGTTTCAAAATACTTGATCCCTTTGCACTTGACACACCCCTTAAGATGTTAGTAATTGAAGGTGTATTTTTAGTTTTTTACTCTTATACTCAAATAACTAAGTTATAATTATGAAGTAGAAATCAAGAAATATTTAACTGATGACATGCACTCCTTAATACACTAATAAATATGCCAGTTCATATTCACTTAAAAATCCAATATAGAATTGACTATCTAGAGTAATTCACTTCGTATTCCATTCCAGTACATAGTAGATTATCTCTATATTCACTTAATACTCCTACTACTCATTCTCATGGATTAAATTTTTTACAAAAATGCATATTTTAACAAAATTATCAAAAATTAGAAAGAGGGAGTACATTTTGGTGAGTCTTTAACTATAGATATATTTTTGATATTTTTCTCCATCTATCAAATACTATGCACAAATATATCAAATAATCAATTCTTTCTTGAAATTTTCTTGGTCGTTGTTGAACTTCCTAAAGACATCTGTTTCATAAAATAGAAAGGAAAGGTTAAATTGAGACAGATCATATTTCCATGAATCAAGTTTTTTCATCCTTTAATTTGAACGATACTTACCACACGAAACATAATAACCTTGTTGTCTAAGTAATTGAAAGCATATGAAGGTCATCTCTACCAACTTCACCAATCCATTCTTCATAATGAGTGTACATATAAATCAATGATTCCTCAATCTCACGTTCAAAATGATAAGCTACGTCATGACGTTAAATTGTGTTGATGAGATTAGGCTTTTGCAAATATTTAGGAGCTATCACTAGCATCTTTCTCATTCTTCGGCTTAAGTCATCGACATGCACTTAAAGTTGTTCCAAAAATTCACTTACACCCCTCATCTAAGGTCTGTACCTATCAGAACCCCAAACCACACTAAATTTGATCCAATCAGGTCTTTTTTGTCAATCAGCTAAAAAGTAAAAAACGTGTGTGATGCACTTTCCATGACATGGCAATTTAACGAATTAAACAGTGACATGTGTTGTGTGGGTTCAAAAAAATATTTTAAAATATATTATAGCAACATAAAAAAAGTTATTTTAAAATTAATTAAAAATGACAATCTTTTGTCTTCGTTGTCGTCTTGTTCACCTCAAATGAACTTAGGATTCACCTCAACGGATTCCAAACTCTTGGCCTATCCAAGTGAAAGATCTTATGCCAAAGGATTACTAGAGACATTGCTAACTTTGGGCCAAGAGTTTGGAATTTAATCACACAACGTACCAGTGAATTTCTACCTCATGCAATGTCTCAAACTTCTTTGCCGTCTTCTTCCCCAATTCTTCACTTTCGAACATCAAACTCAAAAATAAAATCTGATGTCGTCGTTATTTTGGATGAAAAATCACCAATTAAACCAAGTTCATTGGTCAAAGCAGAACAAAATTATAAAAATTGACTGACAATGATTCCTATTAAGGTTGTTATTTTTTTGGTGACACACCACTTTTTCCGGTGACACATCATTTTTCTGGTGCGATTAATATGAATTTGAAGTTTTTTTTAAAAAATAAATTTTTTTACAAGAAAGAATTTGAATCTTTAAAAAGCACCACAGAATAAGAAGGAAAAAATTGTAACAACTCGATGATTGTTATTCTATCACCATACCTTTTTCTATTACCATGGTGGATGCACTGGCGTGGGCGGATCTGAAGCACCAGATGGAGTGCCTCCAAGATGAAGATCCGACAACCCAATAGATCTATCAGAATCACTGAGCAAAGCTTCTTGACTGCCGCAGGAGGGTATCAATGATGGTACATGTCTGGAGGGGCCAACGGCTGTCCGATAGTACTGTGTTGGCAGTGGCACGATCATAGCAGTAGAATGAGTCGGTGCAGACCCATGTAGTGGCCCCACATACATAGGATTAGGTATTGAATCCTCAAATGACCTAGAATATGAGGGTCGTGCTGGCGCATCAGCAAAGCGACCCTCAGATATATGAATGCCTGTCGGTCGTCTATAAGGCAGAGGTTGTCTATTCTTTTTTGGTTTCATAGTATCAACTTTTGCCTTACCTTTGTCACCTTTGCCTGACATCTAAATTATGTTAAGTTATCAAGAAGTTAGTTTCTACAAAATGAATGTATAAGAAAACATTCCAAGTAAATAATTTCAAGTTACTAATTCACATTTCAAATAGCTCCAACAACATGAGATATAGAAAAAAATATTTTTATTAATATATAAATCGTGGAAAAGTTGAAAAAACAAAGTAAAACAGTATATTACATATCAATCTTAAACAAGAAGCATAAAGGTAAATATATAGTACAAAGCATAACGACATCAATACATAATAAATACAACCTACACAACTAATCCTCGTCTTCTGAAGCCTCTCCACTGAACCATTCACCCTCTTTGGAGGCTTCCTCATCTCCTACCCACTCAGCTTCTTCTTCCACAATATTAACTTCTTCAAATATATTTTTCAGGTGATTCAAACCGTCCACTAATTCAACTCCACTGGCTGGTGATCAATCTACATTTCATTTTAATACACAGTCTCCAGCACATTCTCAACTTTCATCTAGCCTATAGGCTTTGTTTTGATTACATCCCACCAATCAGACTTGTCATTGCATAACAGATAAAGATCATAATACACTTGTTTAGCACTTTGCGCTAGAACAAATGAATCATAAATAGGATATGAGCTATTGTGCTTCACTTCAATGATGTTATGCTCCCTATGTATTCTTGTTCTTCTTCTGCTTGGATCAAACCACTTGCATCAAAAGAGGACAATTTTTTTTTGGGAAACCAACATACTCCAGTTCTAAGATCTCGTGTATGACGCCAAAGTAATCAACATCATCATCACCCTTAACTCAAACACCACTATTATTTGTTTTCCTTATTCTGGAGTGTTGTTCGGTGGAAAATTTAAACTCATTTACTTTGTATTGGGACATTACATTATTTTCAACTGGACCTAAAGAAATATCTCTCAAGAGCCAATCGTATGCGGCTGCATTTGGTGAACGGCGTACCTAAAAATATTATGCATTTATATATTTTAGTTGAGGAATGTGTAAATGTTTAAAATTTGTAGAAATATTAATACACTTGCGAACCTCATTTTTAAACCATGTTGCAAAGAATGCATACACTTAATTTTTATGGAATTGAATCTTAAATGAACTAAACATCCAACATGGGAAACACAATTCATTTCTTTAAGGGAATGAGTAAACAAATAAGATATGTTAAACATTTAATCTCCTTACTTCAGAAAGGGCTCAATTTTTGGGCAATTCAGCATGACATACAAAGTTGCTGACTTGTGCTCCATGGGAGTGAGCCGGCGAGGTATGGTCTTTTTAGCCTTACAATCAAATTGATTGAAAATTGATATCGGTTACTAATGAGGCTCATTCATATCGTCCTGATGACAATTTGGTCGGTTTCTTGAACAAGCAACTTCATCACTAAAGTAGTATGAACAAAATTGAGAAATTTCTCTTGCAAGATATGCCTCGACTATAGAGCCTTCCACCCTATGTTTATTTTTGAGACCCTTTTTCAATTTTTCAATTGCCTTGTACAATGTAAAGGTTAGATGTTTACTATATTTAAAAAGATATGTATGAATTAAAATATGTTGCAAATGCTTACCATTCAAATGGATACATCCACCTAGTTTGAACTGGACCGCCTAGCTGAGCTTCGTGCACAAGGTGAATGAGAAGATTTTCCATCACAACGAAGAAAGCTTGCGGGAAAATATTCTCCAGCTTGTTGGTGATAACAAAAATATTACTTTTCATTCGTGCCAAATTTTCTTCTTTTAATGTGGTGGCACATATGTCTTTGAGGAACAAACTAATCTATGCTATTGGTTTTCATATGTTTTTAGGTAAACCAATAAAAGCAATTGGAAGTAATTGTTCAATGAAAACATGACAATCATGGCTTTTCATTCCATGCAAGATTCCTTATGTCATATCAACCCTCTTTCCCAAATTTGAGGCATATCTATCAGGCATCTTTAAACTTTAAACCCACACATATTTGACGCTTTTGGTCCAACTTAAATTTAAAACTAGCCTTAGGATTAAGAACATTGCCATTGGGACCCTTCTGTAAGTGTAATTCTCTGCGGTTGCAATATTCTGGTAAGTCAAGTTTGGCCTTAGGATTATCCTTTGTTTTGCTGGTGACATCCATAACTGTGTTGAATAAGTTGTCAAAATAGTTCGTCTCAGTATGGATGACATCAACATTATGTGTAAGTAAATTATCTGGCCAATAATCTAACTCCCAAAACATACTTTGCTTAGTTCTATTACGCAAAACACCATATCCATCCAGGCCGTATAATCGTTCCTCGCTGGCTTTAGGCAAATCCTGAACTATTTCCCAGACGTCATGACCAGACATCCTTGGAGGTGGACCATCATATGCCCTTCTATTCCTTATAAATACATTCTTGAGTCTCCTAAATTCATGATCAGGTGGCAAGAAACAACGATGACAATCAAACTATGAGTTTTTCCTGCCATGTCTCAATATGAAAGATTTTGTTTTTTCCATGCAGTATGGACAAGCCAGCTTTCCAGCTGTCATCCACCCAGAAAATATTGTATAAGTAGGAAAATCATTAACAGTCCACATAAGCTATGCACGCAGATTGAAATTCTGTTTAAGAGAGATTTCCCAAGTTTCAACCCCCTTATTCGATAAAATTTGAAGTTCATCAATCAAAAGTTGTAAGTAGACGTCTATTCTGTTTTTTGGATTACGCGGGCCAAGAATAAAACAATTCAGAAATACATAGGGACTAGTCATCAACAGTTTAGGGGGAAGATTATAAGGAGTGATAAATACAGACCAACATGAATATGGCGCACCACCAACTAAAAAAGGAGAGAACCCATCCGCACATAATCCCAATCGAATGTTTTGTGGCTCAGCTGCAAAATCTGAATAAGTTGCATCAAAATGCTTCCAAGCCTCTCCATCAGATGGATGACACATAACACCCGTGTTCCTTGTATTTTCACTGTGCCATCTCATTTGAAAAGCTGAGTTATTTGAAATATACAACCTCTTCAACCTTGGTATAAGAGGTAAATAATGCATCGCCTAAATAACAATTTTATTTCTAGTAGAACCACGCTTATATCGAGAGTACTGACAGAGATTACAGAACTCTAGCTTAGCATCTTCCTTAAAGTATAACATGCAACCATTTTCATAACAATTAATTCTAACCAAGGAGAGACCTAACTTTGACACCAGCCTTTTTGCCTTATAGAAAGAATCAGGAACCTCCAAGCCGGGATCAACTAACTCTTTAATAAGGTCTAGCATTGAGTCCATTCCTCCTTCAACAATATTTCTGTCATATTTAATTTTAATAATCTAACAGCAATAGACAAATAAGTGTGCGAAAACCCGTCAAACAGAGGATGACTAGCAACATGCAATTCTTTGTAGAAATTGCCCGCTTCACTATTAGAAACATCTTCAACATTTTCCCTAAACTCAACCCCGTGTTGCATCGCAAAAGCATCGTGCATCATTTCTATCATCCTAGTATCTCAATATTCATTATGCCCTGCTGACTTACTACTTTCTCCAACAACAAAGTTATTTTGCGTAATATCCCCATACATGCCATGCAATCTTAAAAATTCCTCGTGAAACCCCTTTCTATAAAGATGTTTCTTTACATCTTCTTCACTTACAAGATTTATCCCATCACATCTAACACAAGGACAATGAATTACCCGATAACGTGTCCACATATCAAGTGTCATAGCATGTTCAACAAATCTTTTGACACCTTCAATAAATTCCTCCCTAATGCCGATTCTATTATCATTGTTCCATTGATATATCCAACTATAATCAGGTTTCATCTACGTAATCAATAGTATTCAACTAATTAGATCAAGTCACAAAAATTTAACCATTTTCAAGAAATTAAGTCACCAACCAAACCATATTTAAAATAAAAAATTTCTCTTTGAAGTTCCTACACTTAAACCATTTTGAAGCAAATAAATATCAAAACAAAACCACATTCAATACACAAAATCTCCTTCAAAGTCCCTAAACTTAACCATTTTCAAGAAACTAAGTCACCTACCAAACTACATTCAAAACAAAGATATTCCCTTTAAAGTTCCCACACTTAACCATTTTCAAGCAACTAAATATCAAAACAAAACCACATTCAAAACACAAAATCCCCTTCAAAGTCCCTAAACTTAACCATTTTCAAGAAACTAAGTCTTAAAACAAAACCACATTTAAAACAAAAAAAATCCTCTTTAAAGTCCCTAAACATAACCATTTTCAAGCAACTAAGTCTCAAAATAAAATCATATTCAAAACAAAAAAATCCCCTTTAAAGTACCTACACCATTTTAAAGCAACTAAGTCACCTACCAAACCACATTCAAAACAAAAAAAAATTCTTTAAAGTTCCTACACTAACCATTTTTAAGAAACTAAGTCACCTAACAAACCACATTCAAAAAAAAATCCCTTTAAACTTCCTACACTTAACCATTTTCAAGCAACTAAGTCACCAACCAAACCACATTCAAAATAAAAAAATTTCCTTTAAAGTTCTTACACTTAACCATTTACAAGCAACTAAATCACCAGCCAAACCAAATTCAAAATAAAAACTCCCCTTTAAAGTTCCTAGACTTGACAATTTTCAAGCAACTAAGTGACCTACCAAACCACATTCAAAACAACAAAAAAATTCCCTTTAAAGTTCCTACACTTAACAATTTTGAAGCAACTAAGTCACCAACCAAACCACATTCAAAACAAAAAAATTTCCCTTTAAAGTTCCTACACTTAATCATTTTCAAGCAACTAAGTCACCTACCAAACCACATTCAAAACAAGAAAAATTCCTTTAAAGTTCCTACACTTAACTATTTTCAAGCAACTAAGTCACCAACCAAACTATATTCAAAATAAAAAAATTCCCTTTAAAGTTCCTACACTTAACCATTTTCAAGCAACTAAGTATCAAAACAAAACCACATTCAAGACACAAAATCCCCTTCAAAGTCCCTAAACTTAACCATTTTAAAGCAACCAAGTCTCAAAACAAAACCACATTCAAAACGAAAAAATCTCCTTTAAAGTTCCTAAACTTAACCATTT
Organism: Capsicum baccatum var. pendulum; assembly: GCA_030864225.1. Classification (NCBI taxonomy): domain Eukaryota; kingdom Viridiplantae; phylum Streptophyta; class Magnoliopsida; order Solanales; family Solanaceae; genus Capsicum; species Capsicum baccatum. The sequence continues at coordinate 295,115,207 of CM061552.1, forward strand.
TCAAGCAAATAAGTCTCAAAACAAAACCACATTCAAAGCAAAAAAATCCTCTTTAAAGTTCCTAAACTTAACCATTTTCAAGCGACTAAGTCACCTACCAAACCACATTAAAAGCAAAAAAAATTCTCTTTAAAGTTCTTACACTTAACCATTTTCAAGCAATTAAGGCACCTACCAAACACATTCAAAGCAAAAAAATTTCCTATAAAGTTCCTACACTTAACAATTTTCAAGCAACTAATTCACCAACCAAACCACATTCAAAACACAAAATCTCCTTCAAAGTCCCTAAACTTAACCATATTCAAGCAACTAAGTCTCAAAACAAAACCACATTCAAAACAAAAAAATTCTCTTTAAAATTCCAACATTTAACCATTTTCAAGCAACTAAGTATCAAAATAAAACCACATTCAATACATAAAATCCCCTTCCGAGTCCTTAAACTTAACCATTTTCAAGCAACTAAGTCTCTAAACAAAACCACATTCAAAACGAAAAAATCTCCTTTAAAGTCCCTTAACTTGACCATTTTCAACCAACTAAGTCACCTACCAAACCACATTCAAAACAAAAAAATCCTCTTTGAAGTTCCTAGACATAACCATTTTCAAGAAATTAAGTCAGTTACCAAACAACATTCAAAACAAAAAAATCCTCTTTAAAGTCCCTGCACTTAACCATTTTGAAGCAACTAAGTATCAAAATAAAACCACATTCAAAACACAAAATCTCCTTCAAAGTCCCTAAACTTAACCATTTTCAAGTAACTAAGTCTCAAAACAAAACCACATTCAAAACAAAAATATCCCCTTTAAAGTTCCTAGACTTAATCACTTTCAACCTATCATGTTACCCTTAAAGTCCCTACACTTAATCATTTTTAACCTACCAAGTCACCAAATATAAACACATTCAAAACAAAAAAAATGCCTACCAAGTCCCTTCACATTCAAAACCAAGCCTTGACCTTTCATGGCAAATGATACAAGATGAAATTCACAATACAAGAAACAAGCAACAACAAGACTAACAAGATGTCAAGAAAAATGCTAGTGAATTGCACAAGGCCATACACGACTGCACTGGACTTCAATATGAACAATGAAAGAAAGATAACATCAATAGTGAATCGCACAAGGCCCCACATGGCTTCATTATGTCAACATTCTTTTGATATTTTCCTTAATTTCTTGATATTTCAAAATGGCAGCTTCAATCTGCTTATAGATTCTCTCACGGGAAGCTGTAATATCGAAAATGATGAGCTTAGCAAATTAAAAGATAGACTACTACAATTTTCTCCAAAATACCCATCTACTCTATGCAAGATATTACTCATTTCAGTCCACATAACACACACAATCCATACTACATTCAAGTTTATCCCCAATTTCTCCATTTTCAAACAAAACATAATAACTAAGGTTTCAAAAATCAAAATGAAGTGAAGTTAACTCAAAATAAGGTCAACAAATCTCACATTCTTACTTACTTGAGTTGGAGAAACCAAGATTTGCTACGAAAACGCACTTGTTTGACTGATTTCGAGTGTCAATTATGTGTTTGTGTGTGTATACGGGTAGTGTTTTGTGCATATGTTGTTTTCCGTTTCTTTTGTGTATGTATCTAGCAATTGAAAAATTTAATTATTTGGGTGGGTCGGGTTGGGTCAGGTCAGGTTATTAATTATTTATATTTTTTTAAAATTAACAGGAAAATCGACCACGTGTTGTCAGTTTTTACATTTTTTTGATAAATTAAATATTAATAAACTATAATAAATAAATTAATTAATAAATTAAAAATAAATTAATAAATTAAACTTAATTTTTAATTAATTAATTTTTTTAATAAATGCTATAATATTTATAACAATATCCAATTAATTTAATACAATATGTATATATATAAATAAGATAATTACTTATTTTATCATCACATTAACACAAGTTCTATATTTCCTTCAACCCATAATAATATCAATGAATTTCACAAATTACGATAAAGTTTTGGTTCATTATATATATACGTGTTAATCAAATAAATTATCGACGTCTTACATTATTACAACTTCAACAATATACGCTTATCTACATTGACACAAAATAGTATATCTATTTCTACAATAGTATGATATCAATGTATTATTAAAAATATTTTGATATATACATAACATATATTTATTGTAAGGACATATATATTTTACCACCAAAAGTTTCAAGTAGTTAATGAATCATAATTTTTTGCGTTTGTCAGTACCTCTTTTCCTTGCTACTAGAGACTACGAGAGACACATTGATTTAAACTATATTTGTAGTACGAATATTTTTTAAATTTCTTTCTATGTATCATTTTTTTTATTTTCAAAGTTAAATCTTTAGAAAACTTTGATAACTTACTTAAAACTTTTACAAATTGGGTATTTCTTATATTTTTCTTATTCTAACGCTTTCATATTTATTTTTAAATTTTTCAAATTTTCTTAATATCAATTTTAGTTGATTTAGAATTTTGAACTAATGAAAAAGGTCTTAATTGTCACTAATTCTGATTACTTCTAAAAAGGAAAATTTTACTCTAGTTATTTAATTAATTTTCAATCTCTTAAATATTATTCCCACCATTTAAAAATAGAAAAAAGGAAACTCTATAACAATTTTTAAAACAAATAGCCCGAGTTTGATATCTTTTCAAAAAGTGGAATATTTCAATTTATTTTCTATAAAATTTTTAACTGAAAAAATATTCTACTTTTTTTATTGTTTAGAAATAATAATTAAATATAATTATATAAAAAATGATATACTTGTTATATAGAATATGTATCTATATAAGATATATGTATAGAAATTGTATAGTTCTATCAAATATGTATATGTATAAAATCTATGTAAAAAATATGTAGACTGTGTATAAAAATTATATAATTGTTGTATAAAATGTGTAAAAAAAATATACAACTATTGTATAAATTGTGTATCATAATTGTATAATTTTCGTATAGAATATTTATATGCATCAGATATGTATAGAAACTGTATAGAAGATGTCTAGAAACGGTATAGAACAAGCCAGCAAATTAAAATGGCTAGAAAGTGGAATTTAAATTTCATGACCATTTTTGTGGAAATATTTTAATTTGAAGTGTCGTTTCTGTCCTTTCCTCTTTAAAATAATGGCTTACTTTTCCTTTTAGTCCGCTTCAAAAAGAATAACTCTTTTCGTTTTTGGCAATATTTTGATTCCAACTTTCCATTGGCATGTTTAAGACACAAGATTAAAAGACATTCATTTGACACAACTTTAATTTAAAACCATGAGATTCAAAAGTCTTTTTTATTTTCTTAAACTTTGTGCCAAGTTAAACTATGTCATTCTTTTCTAAACGGGGGGAGTAGAAAAATAGTGAAAAGATGAATTTTGTCTAAAGCAGAGACTTTTAATGAAGGGCAAAAAATTCAAGTTCAAATCACTTTTCAAAGAACTTTCACACTTTAATATGTTAATGTAAACATAAACATATATTTATATATTTTAGTGTAAACACATATATATTTTACCACTAGAAGTTTCAATCACTTTTGCACTTATCATATAGTACCTCTTTCTCTTGCTGCCAAATGTTACGCATCAATTTGAACCATATTTGTGGTACAATTATTTTTCTTCTATTCTATATTTAAAATCTTACCTTATTTTTAAAGTCAAATCTTTGTAAAACCATTGATTACATTTATATTACGTACCTAAAACTTTTAAAATTTGGTACTTCTTAATTTTCTTCTTATTCTAATGCTTTTATATTTATTTTAAAATTTTTCAAATCTTCTTAAAATTAAATTTGGTTGATTTAGAATTCTTAAACTAATGAAAAAAATATTAGTTGTCATTAATTCTGATGACTTCTAATAAAGAAAGATTTTATAATAAATATATTTAATTAATTTTTAACTCTTAAGTATTAGGAAAAATAGTGAAAAGATGATTTTATCTAAAATAAAGACTTTTAGTGAAGGGCAAAAAGGTCAAACAACATTTCTAAGGTCCTTCACATTTTAAAGATATTATAGATATAATATATATATATATATATATATATATATATATATATATATATATATATATATATATATATATATATATATATATATATAATTTTACTATATTATCCCTAATTATCTATTATAAGTCATTTACGTATTAAAAAAATTAATAAAAAATTTAAAATAAATATTTATGACAAGATTGCTTCAGCTGCTTCTACCGGGGTTTTACTATATCATTCTTAATTAATTATTATAAGTTATTTGCATATTAGAAAATTAATAATACATAATTAAAAAAAGGAAATAGATATTTATGACATGCTTGCTTCAACTTATCATTCCTAATTAATTAATATAAGTCATTTACGTATTAAAAAATAATAATATTTAATTACAAATATAATAAACATTCATGACATGTCTGTTTCAATTGCTTCAATCGTGATTTTATTATATCACTCTAATTAATTATTATAGATCATCTAAGCATTAAAAAATTGATAATATTTCATAAAAAAAGGGTAATATAGACTAAATTGTTGACGACTTATATGTACTCCACTTACAAATTTTTCCACAAGTTTTTTTTTATAGTAATTTTATTATATCGCTTCTAATTAGTTAGTATTTGATGTTTTAAATTAACTTGACGACTTATACGGGGTTCACTTTAAAAAAAAATCATAAGTAACTTTTAGGGGTTGTTTGGTAGAGTGTATTAGAAAGTTAACGCATGCATTAGTTTAATGTGTATTAGTAGTACCTTGTTTGATATATATTTTTATTCTATGTATAACTAATGCTTGCATTAGTTATACATCCTATTGTGTATTGAGGTGTGTATTACTAATCACTCAAAATCTATGGCGTTAGTAATACAATAAATCTAATGCTGGCATTAACATGCTTAAAGACACTATTATCCCTCAAAAAAAATTTCACATCCTTTTCAACATATATATTGAGGGTATTATGTAATTTTTTTTCTTTGAAATTATGTAATTCATGTTATTTTTAATATATCGAACCAAACAATTCATAAGAAAAATACAAGCATTTTTAATACAGGCATTACTAATACACCATATTTTGCATTATTCTTATACACTTTACCAAACGACCCCTTATAGTATTTTTATTATATCACTTCTAGATAGTTATTATAAGTCATTGAAGTATTATATAATTATTATTATTATAAGTCATTTACGTATTAGAAAATTAATATTATTTAATTAAAAAGGTAAAATAGATATTTATGGCATATTTGCTTCAGCTGCTTCAATCGTGATTTTACTATATCATTTATAATTAATTATATATGTCATTTAAGTATTAAAAATTAATAATATATAATAAAAAAAGTAAAATAAATATTTATGACATGCTTGCTTTAGCTGCTTCAACCGTGATTTTACTATATCATTTCTAATTAATTCGTATAAGTCATTTAAATATTAAAAACTTAATAATATTTAATTAAAAAATACAATAGACATTTATGACATGCCTACTTCAGCTGCTTCAATCGTGATTTTACTATATCACACCTAATTAATTATTATAGATCATCTAAGTATTATAAAATTAATAACATTTCATTAAAAAGATAAAATAGACACAAAATTATAAGTTACTTGATGTTTTAAATTAGCTGGACGACTTATATGGAGTCCACTTAAATTTTTTCCAACAAATATTATTTATAGTAATTTTATTATATCGCTTCTAATTATTTAACCATTGATGTTTTAAATTAACTTGACGACTGATACGAGGTTAACTTAAAAAAAATTCAGAAGTAACTTTTATACTAATTTTATTCAATTCTAAATAGTCATTATAAGTCATTTAAGTATTAAATTATAAATAATATTTAATAACAAGGATAAAATAGATTAAAAAAAATAAAAATTTAAAATGATCGGATAAAGTACTTTGCAATAGTAATATCTGTGTCACAAAAAGATATAAAAGTAGTACACCTATTGAGATCTAAATAATTAAATTCAAACAAAAAATTAAAATATATAGTTATGATGTAGATCTGAGTGATTAAAATATCAATTTTTATCAGGTACAATTAAATGAAGCATAAAACACATAAATAAGGAAATTAAATTTTAATTTTTTTAACAACCTTTTCGTTTAGGTGATCGTCATATTGTCGACCACTATTTTCTCCCTAATTTTACTATATCACCCTTATTTATTATATGTCATTTACGTATTAGGAAATTAATAATAATTAATAAAATAAATGAGTAAAATAGACATTTATAACATGTTTGTTTCAGCTGCTTCAATCATAATTTCCTACATCACCTCTATTTATAAATCATTTAAGTATTAAAAAGTTAATAAATTGGATAACAAAAGCAAAATAGACATAAAATAATTAATTAACTATGTATGTTTTAAATTAACTTGACATCTTATATGAAGCACACTTAAATTATTTTTACAAGTATTTTTTATAGCAATTTTGCTACATCACTTCTAATTAGTTATTATAAGTCATTTAAGACATGTCTGCTTCGCTACTTCAATCGTGATATTTGCTTAACTCTCAAAATTATATCGATATCACTAAAAATAGAATAAAATAAAAAATATTATAAATTAAAATAATTAAAAAATTTAATTATTTAAAATTATTTAATAATAATAATTTATTTCTCTACTTTTATAATAATTTTAAAAATTGAAGCTTAATATGTTGGGCCCGTGCTCAGCATGAGCCTATCACCACTAGTGTATACATATATACTAGAGGAGCATGGCCCCGTGTCAGCACGGATCCAATATTAAGATATTTATTTGTCTTTTCAATCTTTATATATTTAAATAATTTTTTTTAATAAAAGGATTACATATGTTTTCTAGGATTCATCCGGAATCTAGCATGAGTTCAACCTATGTTATTTTAATACGTATTTAGATAATTTAAGTTGTTAACTATTTGAATTTATAATATTTTTTATGTAATTTTCAAATTAATATATGTTACTTTTCTTGTCCAAATTATTGTGGCATAGATAGTCAATTATATTTTAAAAATAATTTAAGTTTTTAATTATTGTGATTTATAATACTTTTTTTCTATTCCAATTTCAGTGACACTAATATAATTTCAATAGTCGATCAAATATTTTATATCTTTTAAATTTTTTAAGTTGTTAATTATTGTGATTTATAGTATTTTTCATGTAATTTTTTTTGAAATATATAACATATTAAATTGTTTTTAGATATTTTAAGTTGTTAACAATGCTAATTTATAATACTTTTTATGTAATTTTTGAATAATATATGCTACTCTCCTTGTCCAGAATTTTGTGTCAACGACAGCCAATTATATTTTTTAAATAATTTAATTTTTTGATCATTGTGATTTATAATATTTTTTCTATCTCAACTTATGTGGCACAATGTTCAAATGACCATAATAATTAATTAGGGGTGATATAGTAAAATCATGACTGAAGCAGCTGAAGTAGAAATCAGTCAATTTTTAATTTTTTTACTGTTAATTATTGTTATTTACAGTACTTTTTATTTCATTTTCAAATAATATATGTTGCTTTATATCTTCTTCTATTCCGTCCCAATTTATGTGGCACTAATATGATTTTGATAGTCAATCAAATATTTTATGTTGACATATCATTTTGTTATTCTTATTTTTCTAATACAAAAGTGACTTATAATAAGGAGTGATATAGTAAAATCATCGTTCGAAAGACGAAAATTTAATTTAAAATATTAAGAGTTAATTTCTTATTTTATGTCTAATTTATTTTTCATTAAATATTATTTATTTTTTTAATACCTAGATGACTCATAATAATTAATTAAGAGCGATTAATTATTTTATTTCTATAAAAATTAATATAGTTTTATCATATCCAAAAGTAATCATCGATAATTCACCGGAATAGTATATTAATTAAATACGGGATGCTGTATTTGCATATGAAAAATATGATATTGTTTAACATTAGTGGATAGTGCATTATATTTATCTTTCACAATAATAAAATTTTACTATATATTTTTCTTTATTTCTTTTTAACTTGATACATATTGACCCAACACAAATTCTAAGAAAATATTCATTAGAAATTTATTTTATTAAATTAAATTTATTAATTTTGTAATTTAAAAATTTAAAGTTAAGTTTAAATATTAGTATTTATATATAAGGAAAAAGTAATTTTAAAATTTAAATTTACTAAAATAAATAAATAAATAAATAAATTATTTTTTTTATATAAAAGTTAATTAAAATAATAAAATTGATTTACTTTAATTATTTAGTTGCAATTAATTAAGATAATTTTTTATTTTGTTATAATTTATGTTGCACCGATAAAATTGAGAGTTGAATAGAACTTTTATCTATTTTTTAAAAAGTATTTTAACTTGTTAATTATTGTAATTTATAATAATTTTTACTTAGCTATTAAATAATATATTTACTCCTTGTGTCCCAATTTATGTGGCTTCGATACAATTTTGAGAGTCAACTAAAATTTTTATATATCTTTTAAATATTTTAAGTTGTTAATTATTATGATTTGCAGTACTTTTTCTTTTATCTCAATTTATATGGCATTTCTAAAATAATGAGAGTCAATAAAAATTTAATATGTCGTTTAAATATTTTAAGTTATTAATTATTGTGATTTGTGGTAACAAATTAGTTTTGAACATGATATCCAATTAAATAAATAAATAAATTTTACTTCCAATATGTAGCTTTAGTTAATTAATATAAATTAATAGAATATATTAAATATTTAAATCATTATGATGAAACAATGGAATTATTATATTGGGGCATAGTATGTAATTAAGTGGAGTAGAGGTTATTTTTGGTAAGAGTCAATAAAATTTCTATATATCTTTTAAATATTTTAAGTTATTAATTATTGTGTTTTGTGGCAACAAATTAATTTTGAACATGATACACAATTAAATAAATATTTTTTTTTTACTTTCAATATGTAGTTATTGTTAATTAATATAAATTAATAAAATATATTAAATATTTAAATCATTATGATAAAATAATAAAATTATTATATAGTAGGACATGATATGTAATTATGTAGAAGTAATTGGATTTTTTGGTAATTGGAAGAGGTGGTTAGAAAAGAAAAGAAATATATGAAGAGACCGCTGAGATATTTATGTGTTGCAAGGATAACTTTAGAAAACCGCTTAAGACTTTACCCTAAAAAATAAAGTAAAAATACTATAATAGGTTTAACTAATATACATATCATTTACTGATAGTATAAAAATATTTATATAACTACGATGTAAGTTAATTAAATCCAAAAGTTATGTGTATACACATTATATACCTCATGTGATACAAGATCGTTGAGTAATCTTGCAATAGCACTAGAAGCAACAAGTACTGGGGGTTCAGTTGCTACCCAATCAAATGCATCTTTAGTTGCTATCTCTCCCATACCTAACGAAGAAGTAGTTGCTATCAATAGGTAAGTGCTTGATGGAATTCCATTCTTTATATACTGCTCCATGGTTGGTAGTATCTTCCCATGATACCATTTTGTCTGTTGAAAATAAGACCTCGCCAGCTTTTTCATCTGAAAAAAATATTAGTAAATAGTTAGTGAAACTTTGCTATAGTAAAGTTATCCTAAAAAATTTAGTGTGATCAATTAATTATAAGATTAGAATGAGATGAATTTAAATAGAACAATATTCTCTTCTCCTATTGAGTAGTGGCTGTGTTGGTCGATGGTAGACTAGGGTCATGTTCAAGGTCGAGATTTGCATTAGGTTCAGGACTAGGGTCTAGGGCGAGGACGGGGTCTGGGGCTGGTGATAGGTTAGGGGCAAGTCTAGGATCGAGTTTGGGGTTGGGGGCAGGGGGTAGTAGGTGTAGGTAGGATAAGGGAGATTGCAAGTTGATATTTGGGTCTTGGAACACAGGGAATCTTCAAAGTAAGTTCATAGAGCTCGTAAAGATTCTTAGAAAGAGGAGGATTAGTATAGCTTGTGTCCAGGAAACCAAACGGGTAGGCACTAACGTGAGAGATGTGGATGGGTATAAGTTATGGTACTTGGGTAGCGTGAAGCATAGGAATGGGGTAGATATCTTTGTAGATGAAGAGCTTATAGGGCAAGTAGTTGAGGTTAAACAGGTTAACGATAGACCGATGTCGATTAGGTTGGTCATTGGAGGGTCTACTTTGGTCGTTATTAATGCCTACACTCCGCAATCAGGATTGGACGAGGAGGAGAAGAGGAACTTCTGGGAGACTTTGGATGAGGTGGTTAGAGGCGTTCCGAGCACAGAGATGCTTTTCATTGGACAGAATTTTAATGGACATATTGGGTCTTTATCGAAAGGTTATGATGATGTGCATAGTAGTTTTGATTTTGGGGATCAGAATGAAGGAGAAGTTTCTCTTTTGGATTTTGCTAGGGATTTTGGGTTGAGGGTGGAGAATTTGAGCTTCCCAAATAGGGAGACGATCCTTTTTACCTTTTGTAGTTTTGTGACTAAGACTCAGATAGACTTTTTTTCTCTTTAAAAAGGGCAATAGAGCGATTTGTAAAGACTGTCACGTCATATCTAGAGAGAATCTTTTGACTCAACATATATTGTTGGTGACAGACATGGTAATCAATAAGGGTAGAAAGAAGAGGAACGTGGAGGGTTGGCCCAGGATTAGGCGGGGTAGATTAACTTTGGTCAGTGCTTTGGAAATGGAGGAAAATTGGTAACTAGGGGGGCTTGGGAGAGTAAAAGAGATGTGGATAGTATGTGAAGACTGATAGTTGCATTAGGGAGAACTCCAAAGAGGTGTTTGGTGTCTCGAGAGACTGATTTGGCAAGCACCGAAGGAATTGGTGGTGGAATAAAGAAGTTAAGAGGAAGGTCGAGACTAAGAAGGTGGCTTATATAATGTAATGACCCTTTAGATCATTAACCGTGTTCTTGCTTATTTTTGCTGATAAAGCTCCTCCATAGCCGTCCCAAGTTATTAGAAACTTGATGAAATCAATAGTTTGGTTACATGATGCTTCGTTTGATTTTTAGAATCATTTTTTCAATTTGAAGTCTTCGTCGATTCCAAATAACCACCAAGCAAAAAATTCAGCAAAATAATTTTGGATGCAAATTTTGACCGCGCCAGCAGCTATGTAATATTAATTTTAGGATAGATAGACCCTTGGTTCGGATCCCACAATACCCGAGCATATTTCTATCCATTAGTCGAAAAGTCAAAAATTAAAATATATGGGTGTGGGACCCACAAGTGACCTAAATGACCTTGGATGGAAAATCCAACTTTACCAATGCATCCGGAATATCGAATTTAGTGAGGTTACATAGTTCATTTGTGAAAAACAAAGTCTTAGTTCATTTGCAAAAAACGGAGTTTGAATGAGTTCGAAAGGTCAAACATAAGTTTTGACCTTGTGGGCCTATCTAAAATGTATAAAAAGGTCTTTTTGGCATATTTTGGGGCATTCTTAATTCTAGTAAAACCCTAGCAGCCATAGGAGATTGGTGACTTAAAAAAATGGGTCTTGTGGGTTGATTAGAAGCTTAGTAACTTGTGTAATCCATCCTTTTGCTACAAATATAAGGTAAAAATTCCTTTAATTTGATATTAATTTCATGGTTTTTGAATCAAAACTCTTAAATCATTGTGAGTCAATTATAGCCCCAAAATAAAGTGATTGACTCAAATTACTTGAGGGTTTTAACTCCCTAAAGATAATTAGGCTATGGGTTGGTCTTGGAAACTTCTTTCCAAGGGTGAAACCCAATTGGGGTTTAGGTGTCCATTTGAAACCCATGGCATAATGGTTCTATAATGGGTATTGTCATTCTTGTTGTAATACTTAGATTGTATTATTGATAGCATTGCTTGTGGAAGGGAAAGCTTTCTGAAAAGAAAAACTCGTTGGTTCGTGAGTTGCTTGGATTCAAGGTAAGTTAGGCTTACCCGTAGTATAGATTGAACTTGTTTGTAATGTAATCATTGATATCTTGTGAGATTGGGTGGAGAATTTAGACGATAGTTGATTACATGGTGAACTTGGGATTCATTAATTGTGATAGGCCATGGATTTGTAAGGTATGATATTTGACCCTTAGTCTAGGACCTTTGTTAGCTTAATTGTGGTGTCATGATTAGTGTGAGAACACTATAGTTGTTCTAAGTAGACATGAATGGTATACTTCTCTATACTTAGGAGTGTATTGACCTATATAATGTCTAGATAGGAGATGACCTTGGTGTTGGGTTGACTTAGGAAGGATTCTTGAAGAGACTTTCCCTATAGACATAGAAAGGAATGGTAAGCCCTTATGGTAAGGTATGGATGAATTATCCTAATTCCGGGCAGAAGCTAGACATATGTTAGAAAGCTTAGTATTCTTGAGATTTAGAAGTGGTACTTGACCCACCTTAATCTTGAACTAAGTAAATGCTTAGTGACCTAGGTACATGGTGATTATCCAAGCTATATACATATGTGTAGGAGTTGTGATGGTTACACTCGATTATCGAATTATCTTGTGATCATGAGTTGAATACCCTTATTTAAGTGATTACTGTGCATGTTTGGTAAATACTCATTCTCTTGTTGATGCTCATATTATGTGTGAAGGTTATTAGTAAGGTAAAAATGACAAGTGTTATTCCACATCCCTCCTTCTTTATATATTGTGATTTTGTGTATGCTTATTGATTTGGCTATGCATGTGGATGTATGTTGTTATATCCGGAGAAATATGTGATATTATAATAATGCTCGGCTCGAGTCTGGAGGAATATATGATATTATGATGATGCCCTGTTCGAGTCCGAAAGAATGTGTGATATTTTTATAATGCCCAATGAATTTGGATAAATACATGATATTATGATGATACTCGGTTCGAGTCTGGAGGAATGTGTGATATTTTGATGATGCTTGATAAATTCAGAGGAATATATTGATATTGTGATGATGCCTAGTGAATCCGAAATAGGTAAGAATATTATGATGCCGTAGGGGGCAAATTTAATTATATGCATTAATATTTGTAAGGTTAGGCCGTGTGAGGCCAACCGCCTATGTGCTTGAATTATGAGATCTCTCTTGGTAAATTGTTATTCGTTTATTATTTCAAATCACAATATAAGATATGTGACCCTTGTTGATGCTAAATTAGCTACTAGAGGAAATTTATGCCTATATTGAGTTAAGGCTTAGCGTTATGTGTAAACTTGCATAAAAATTCAAGGGCTAACCTAATATATATACTTGACTTGAATATGTGGTTATATTATGAAATCTTGCCTAGTAAGGTGGCTTATGTGATAACTATCTACTTCTAAAATATATGATTATTATTTGGTACCTAGAAACCTAGTAAACTAATTGGACTTTACTTGATTAAAATATGAAAACTAGTCGTTAAGGTTATGAAATGTTTAGTGATGATGGATCTAGTATTGTGTGATGGTTAGTTAAATTATCTCCTAACTTGTGAAGTTGCGATGGCTTAGTTGATAACTATGTCATGATGATGCTAGTTAAAGAATGACCTTATGATAGTTGAATAACCTATACTATGGGTTGCTTGTAGTTTTTTCCCAATTTAATGACTAGTGAATTTAAGACTTGTAATCTTTTGGCTTCTGAAAAAATAAGGTTAATTAGTATGGATTTTGCGGTATTTATCAATGAATTATAGAATTAATGATTACATGCCTATGCTATGACAATGTTTCTTTCTTTATGTTGAATTATGGTATGGGTGTTTGGAAGTAGATTTAGGTAATGAGTCATGGTGGGTTGTGCTACCCGCGATTTTTGGTTAATTGATGAAGTAGTTGTGCTTTATGATATTATTGGTTGTATTCTTTGTGTACTCTCCGATGGTATGGGACGCCGTGATGAGTTCTTTATTGTGCTCTCTTTTGTGTACTGTCCTACGGTATGGTACGCGTTGTAAGTTCTTGTGTGTATATTCTAAAGATGGTTGATGATGATTATGGCAAGTAGATGTTTTGCTATTGTGTATGTGGTTGTACACTTTTGAAATGATATTTAGTTGTTATGGTGATTATGTATATTGAAATAGTATGTCATGTTATTACTTTAGTAGTATGATGTTGTTGTCATACCCAATTTTCACCTAGGATCAAAACGAGCACAACATTATGAATTCTAAAAAGAATAAATTATGTACAGAGTCGCCACCTATTTTTTAAGGAAAAATAGGAAACCTATTTATTTATTAACGTGTATGACTTGTGTTGTAATCTACGAACCAGTTTAAATTCTAGGTAAAGGTTCAAATTATTCCAAAGGAAAGGAATTAGGCACCCTTCAGAATCCACAAATGCGATTTCCAACCAGATTAAGATTTATTAAAAAAAATCAATGTTTATAAAAATAAATATATGTATCAAAATGATATAAGCAATTTATATGTAAAGAATGTGTAACAACAAAAGAATATAAGTATATGTATTAAAATAAAATTAAAAAAGATTCAATAAAGTAAAATATATTCTAAGAAAAGTTTTACGTAAAAAGAGTGAATTATTTGAATAAATATCTAAATTGATTTTAATATAAATATTAATGGCCTAAATTTGCCTAACGCGTGAGGAGGATTGCATAATAAATATATCCCGCCAAACACCCCCAAAATAAAGTTTACTATGATGATATTTTGTACAAGTATAAAAATATAAAATATAACAAAAATTTAAAGTCTTCTTTGAATGTCACTCCCGACGAGTATTCTCAATAACCTATATAAACACTTGTAAAAAAATATTAGTAACAAATAAATAATTATCCAAATAAATTAAAATGCTATGTAGATATATATGTATTTTAAAATATATTTTTTGTTAAAAAACGGGATCGAATAAAGTTTTAAAAATATTTTGAAGGTATTCATTATCGCCCAAAATATTTATTTTTTATTACGTAATTGTATACGTAATATTCGTCTTTTTATTTGTGAAGATCTCAAAAATCGACGGAGAATTTCATCTGCCAGATGTTTGATGTTTATAGTGAAATTAATATCAAATCATCAAAAAAAAATAATAATGTTAAAGTAATCCAAAACAAATAGCAAAGAATAGCTAAACCGAGTAAAAATGTGGTCTGTTGGAAAACTCTAAAATAATATATTATGGGTCCAAATAAATAAAAAGAACTAGTCACATGTGAAGAAAAAGTAAAGCAACAGTCAATAAATGAATTAAACACAAAGTCGATGTCATTCATAAAAGTCAAGAAAAAGATAAATAAAGTCATGTACACATTTTCAAAAGATAAATAAAGTCTACACATTTTCAAAAGATACATGAATTCATGTACACATTTTCAAAATCCAAATAAGATATGACCAAAATAAAACGTGAGAATCACTTTCAAAGTCCTTTCCAGTGAGAATCAATCACAAAATCAATAAGAGAATGTAAAAAAAAAAAAAAACATACAAAAAAGTCAAAAAGTAAACATGTTAGTCCTAAAAATAAACAGAACAGGCAACAATTGTTCAAATCAATTTAACAAACTTACAAACAAAAAAATCAAGAAAAGAAGCATATTAGTCCAAAAGTGAATAGAAAATGGCAGGCAATAATAATATTAAATAAGAATTTTAAAAAATAAAGTCCATCTTTTTATAACGGCCTCAAATATTCGGACGGAAAGATAATTTAACTGGCAAAAAATATTAATACTCGTTCTTTGTTAGTTATGTCACAGAACAAGAAAATCAATCAAGACCACAGTCAAAATTATTGCACATCTGAATCCACGTCATGACGTTACTTCTAAAATTAAAGATATAGTAGCAGTGAATCAAGAACCACCAAAAGGTAAAAATAATCACGGAAAAACAACACTAATGACAAATTAGCAAAGTGTATAAAGTCAACTTTAATTAAAGCAGCAACATAAAAATGGATCAAACACTAATATAGAAAAGAACTAAATGTAAACACACAGAGAATGATACATCGTACACCAAAGAAAGAAGAAAGATTAAATAAACCTGCATGTAACAAGGTTATAAAACCAAAAACAAAAAATAAAAAAAATTGGCTACGATGAAGTTCGCCACAAACGGATCTCCTTCGGCCGGATTTGAACATTTCGGATCATTCCCGTAGTAGTTTGATTTCGCCGGAGAAACTAAAAATAATTCAAAACTAAACAAACAAATAAAAATTATGTGATGGGAAAAATGAAATCGGTGAGGTTAGTTGAAGTTTCATTGATTTTAAAGATTTGAGAAGTGAAGAAAAGCAATGTGGATTTTGGTTTGTAGAAGAGAAATGAATTGGAAATGAAGAAAGTACATAGTTAGATGAGTGAATTAGAGTGAGAGAGAAAAAGAAGGGAGCTGATTTTGTGTGATGTACGTGTAGTCCTTGTATGGGGTGTGAATGAGTACATTTAAAAAGAAAAAGTAAGGAGAAAGTAACTCATATCTTCAAAAAAAAAAGTCAAAAAATTAAAAAGTGAGGAGATTTGATTTGACTGATTTATTGTTCTGTATTTTAAAATAATTAAATCAACTTACATTTGTAAATCATATTAAATAATATAAAAAAATATGAATATCGATGTATAATTACAGAAAAAATATAAACAACAAATAAAGATAAAATATAATTTGTTGTGGAGGTGCTTGGAGGCTAGAGAGGTGCCCGTGACGTACATTAGGTCGATTCAGGATATGTATGATGGTGCGAAGAATCGTGTGAGGATGGTAGGTGGAGATTCGGAGCACTTCACAGTTTTGATAGGGTTGCACCAGGGATCAACTCTTAGCTAATTTCTATTTGCCTTGGTGATGGATGTTTTGACGCGACATATTCAAGGGGAGGTGCCTTGGTGTATGCTATATGCAGATGATGTGGTTCTGATCGACGAGACTCGGGGTGAAGTTAATGATTAGTTGGAGGTTTGGAGACAGACGCTTGAATCTAAAGGTTTTCTGTTAAGTAGAATAAAGACGGAGTACTTAGAGTGAAAGTTCAGTAATATGTCGCAAGGAGATGGAGTGGTTGTGAAGCTAGACTCTCAGGCCATCCAGAAGAGGGAGAGTTTCAAGTATCTGGGGTCTATAATTCAGGGTAATGGTGAGATTGATGAGGATGTCACGCATCGTATTGGGCCAGAGTGGTTGAAGTGGAGGCTCGCTTCGGGAGTCCTTTATGATAAGAAGGTGCCACCGAAGCTTAAAGGTAAGTTATACAGAGTGGTAGTTCGGACGGCTATGCTGTATGGAGCGGAGTGTTGGCCAGTTAAGCACTCCCACATCCAAAAGGTGAAGGTGGCGGAGATGCGGATGTTGCGATGGATGTGTGGACATACCAGAAAAGATAGGGTGCGGAATGCGATTATTTAGGAGAAGGTGAGAGTTGCCTCGGTGGAGGATAAGTTGCGAGAAGTGAGGCTACGTTGGTTCGGGTATATGATGAGGAGGGTCCCTGATGCTCTAGTGTAGAGGTCCGAGACTCTAGCTATGGATGGTTTTAGGCGGGCTAGAAGTAGATCGAAGAAATATTGGAGGGAGGTGATTAGGCATGATATGGAGTAATTACAGCTTACAGAGGACATGATCCTTGATAGGAAGGTGTGGAGAATGCGGAGTAGGGTAGAGGGTTAGGGGGTAGGAGCGCGACGGTAGTAATAGGGGAGTGCTCCTTTGGGTTTGGAGTTTCTGGTTCGTAGTTTGAGGGCTGTAGTTTTTGGGGTTAGTGGTGTTGACTTTTTTGCATCCCATATTAGTTATTATGCAATTATTTTTTGTGTTTGTTATACTGTTAGTTTGTTTTGTGTACCATACTAGTTTGTATCCACTTACTTTTTGTATTTGTTATACTGTTATTGGTCCTAAGCTGGGGGTCTATCGGAAACAACCTCTCTACTTCTCTTGAGGTAGTGGGATGGTCTGCATACACTCTACCCTCCTCAAACCCCATTAGGTGGGAATACACTGGGTATGTTGTTGTTGTTATTGTAAAAAATATATTATTCTATAAACAATTATAATTACGTAAAAAAAATTGCAGTGTTATGTTATGTATGTATGCAGATGAATGTGCAAAAAATATTAAAATTATAATAAACTGATAAAAATCCTAAAATTTTAATTCCAAGGGAGCACAAGCTAACCCATGACTGGTAGCTGCTGCAATAATTGAACAATAATACTGTAATATGTGAAAATAGGCGCAAATTGATATAAGGTTCAAGTTTGTAAATAAAACTGAATACGGTATCTCAATACCAAAACTGAACATCAATACTGAAAATTGAATAACTGTCTGAAAATACTGTAGTCTGAAAAACATCTAAAACTGTCTGAACTGTGGAGTTGATGGGACAAGCCCCCAACTAACTCCGACTACTAAAAATGAATTGAAATACTGAAGAATAAATATGTCCTCGAACTATGAGGACTCACCACTACTCTGTCTGCTGAGAATCTAAACTGTTAAGGGTGCTCAGGAGCTCGTGCGTCAGAACCTATGATATAAGACATTATAGCGCAAAGAAAAACATGCGTCAGTACTTTGAATATACTGGTATGATCAGTGAGGTAGGCTGAAATACATGGGTTCATATGCCTGAACAATACTAACTGAATAACATGAGTATGATTGAATGAGAGCACATCCATGAATACGTAAATTGTAACTGAGATTGTGCTAAAATCGAATATACTGATTAACTGATATCTGAGTTTACTGATACTGTATTACTGATAACATAATGAGTGTATCTGACAGTCTTGATTCTATGGAACTATATTGAGTTTCGATCTGAGCTGAGTGACTGTATCTGACAGTCATGAGTTTGTAGAACTGGACTGAGTTCTATAGTTAAACTGAATCTTAAACTGAGGTTGTGGGAGGTAATCATCTAACTGACATGCCCCTTTCTGAATAGAGTGGGGTTCAACCTATAACCCCAGTTGGAAGGGTATAAGTACCGTGCCACGAGTAAAGACAAACTGTGAGTTAACCCTCTCTGATAGAAAGCTCTTTCGTCAACCCTCGCTGGCAGGAAAACTTGTATGAGATATATCAACCCTTATAATATCTGGCAAGAAGATATCTCAACCTACGCTGGATACATAGTTCTGTAATGCAGGGATTGCTACTAAGGGTCAAACCCTCTACTGGCAGGAATGCCCTATCCTTGAGTTCGCTCGGTGATGAATCCTACTCCCAACTGAATAGACACTGAGCTGATTTCCTAGTTCATACTAGGCTTGACTGAACTGTTACTGAGTTTACTGAGTTCCATTGAGTGACGGAATACTACTGAATGAGTTACTGTGGGTTGAATTGAATACTGAACTATACTGGACTAGTACTGAGTCTACTGAGTTTTCCTTAGTCCTGTAACTGACTGAGAGTGCTACTAATTGTGACATGACTGAGATTATCCTATAACTGACACTGGCTCTAAGTAAACAGCTAAATTTTTGGGTATTAAATAGTCCCAGGACTCGATAGCATGAAAAGTAAATCATAGCATAGTCTTGATAAGCATAATCATGTGCACTTGTTCATAGCTCATTCATGGAGGCATTTTATCAAACACTTACATGGTACAACTTGCACATAAGCTAACATGACATGATTTCTTTCTCTTATTAGTTCACATGAGCAATTCTCCAAGCACTTAGTGAGCATGAAATATGTATATAACATTAAACAACAAGTAGGCATCATAATTCAACTCCCACTTCACAATTTCAAGGGTTCAACATGGTTTCACATGATATTACATATATATCAATTAAAAAACATGAAACTTATCATAAATCATGGATTAGAATCCCAATTAAGCACTATAAACATGGATATCCCAACATAAAATTCATGATATCCATACACTTGAAGTTTAAAAATAGTTTCTTGGACCCCAAGGGTGGAAGAAACCCTTGGATGAACACTTCACATACCTTAGTTGGTGAATTCTTGAAAATTAATGGTGGAATCTTGAGCCTTGAATTTGAAATTAAATCACCTAGGGATTTTGTACTTGAGCAATCTGTGAAAGAATGACTATGTTTTGCTAAAAAAGGGCTAAATTTCATGTTATAGGGGCTGAAGGTCATGGGAAAAAGACTGAAATAACCCTGAGGATGCGCTTTTTAATGACTATAAACCGAACCATCGACGCGTATACCGACCCGCTGCATCATTGGTATCGACGCGATGGCCAACGCCCCGCGTCGAGTCTACATCGGTTCACTGGAAATCACATTGAGCTGAGGAAAAATTTATCTGTCGATGCGATGGATGATGCGACACGTTGACTCACTATTTTGGTCACTTAAACATGGTCTAAACGAGGTCTGAAAAATTTGAAACTCGTTCGGAAACACCTATTGACATTCCTGATCATGGATTACTTAAATATCAACATTTAATGGATGTAAAGGTCGTGAAATAAGATTGCCAACTTTCAAAGGCTAAAATAACACTAAGTCTGAATACTTAGCTAGAATTTTCTAAATCTGGGACCCCTTAACAAGCTTAAATTACTGAATTAAGCTAAGAATTTTGCGGGGTCTTAACAACCTGAATTTCATTTTTAATACAAACCCAAATTCATATTATCCTCATATTTATACCATTGGGATCAATTATTCAAACGCAAACAACATCAAACATCAATAAATTAATCACAATAGAATAATGATATCGAATCATACCCACAATTACATTAAATTTAAAAGGGAGAGGAGACATAATTGGACCTCAATACCTCTTTCAATCAATTATTATTTGATTAAACGAGATAAATTCGCGCCGGAACCTCGACCTCAATACAAAACCCTGCTCTGATATGCACCCGTCACTTTATTTTTTGCTAATTTAAAATAGAATACATGAAGAATGGAGAAACTCATACATGTTTCCGGCAGAACTTTGGAATTTTATTCGATTTTTAACATAAAATAGTAGGATTTGGATGAATTTGGGCAAACAGAAACGTTCTTCGGTGAGAAATCGCCGGAGCAGTAATGGCAGCGACAGAGGTGGGTTTCAGTGGCTAATCCAGCGAATTTCTGACAAATATTTTCCCCTTTCTGTTGCTCCACGCTCTCTACGATAAATTCTTTTTCACTCTTATCTCTTTTCATCTATCTCTCTCAATCGCTTCTACCTCTCTCTCTCTTCTGTTTCTCTCTTCTCTCTCAATCTTCCTCTATTTTTTACTTTTTTACCCCATTTTTGATTCTTCGATCAGATGTGCGAGTGAGTATATTGGTTTAATTCTGGGCATTAATGGCTTTTATTTTCATTTCGTGTGTGTATTATTGTAGAAGATGAGAGTGATGTGTGTGAGGGTGATTGAGTGAATGAAAGAAACCTAGATCCTTTTTTTCTTTCCCTCTTAATGAGGATGTGAGTGTGTATGTATATAGTGATGGTGTGGTGTGATGGAATAATTACTGTGGGCCTCTTTTTTCTATTTTTGGTATGAGAAAAGTGTGTAATAAATGATGAGAGTGTGAGGGGCCACGTGGGTGGGTAGTTGGATAGGGTAGGAGGGTGAATTTCTGAGGATAAAGATTATTAGGAAAAGGGAATATTTTGGGATTGGGGATTTAATTTGTTAGGATTTGTTATATTTGTTTTCTTGTGGGAAAAGTATATAATAGGTGAGGTTAAGTGGTAAGATGAGATAAAAATGAATAAAATTCAACTTCGGGAGGGACAAAATACGGTGTATACAGCATGCCCCCTTTGAATGTAAACACAACGTGTTTTCAGACAAAGAAGTAGATAACGAGATAGAATTTTGTCCCAATCATTATTCAAAAAGAATGAAGTAGAAGAAAGAAGGGCAATCGAGTCTTGACTTAGGACATCCTACCTACCCAAGTTATGAGGGAATCAAGTCACAAGTATCTCAAAGAGTTGAAAGGAGAGGGACTATACCGTGTTGGAGAGTTGAGTGAGGGCTTGTTGAGGTTCCGTTCCGCGGCTCTGTCATTACATCCAAAATAAAAATTACAAGTTAAAAACATAAATGAAATTACAAAAATCCTATCTATGCAGCTTCTTTTGGACTCTTGACTTAAGTTTCATCACCTTATTCTTCTGGCGATCTCCTGACTTGCAATTTCTTCACTCTGTTGTCTTTCAATTATTTTACCTTGTTTCTTGAATTTCAATCTCTTCACCTTGTTACTTGATATTCAATTTCTTCACCTTGTTTCTTGACTTTCAATTTCTTAACCTTGTTTCTCGAATTTTAATTTCATCACTCTATTCTCCGAGCGAGCTCCCGACTTTCAATTTTATCAACCCTCTTCTTTGGGCGAGCCTCTCGACTTGTAATTTCTTCACTCTGTTCTCGGGGTGAGCTCCCAACTTTCAATTTTTCATCACCCTTGTTGTTTAGGCGGGCTCCTGACTTTCAGTTTCATCACCCTTGTTCTTTAGGCAGACTCCTGACTTTCAATTTTAATCACCCTTGTTCTTCAGACGGGCTCCTAACTTTCAATTCTCATCACCCTTGTTCTTCAGGCGGGCTTCTGACTTTTAATTTTCATCACCCTTGTTCTTAAGGTGGGCTCCTAACTTTCAATTTTCATCACCCTTGTTCTTCAGGCTGGCTCCTGACTTTCAGTTTCATCACCCTTGTTCTTCAGGCAAGCTCCTAACGTTCAAGTTTCATCACCCTTGTTCTTCAGGATAGCTCCTGACTTTCAGTTTCATCACCCTTGTTCTTCAGGTGGGCTCCTGACTTTCAGTTTTATCACCCTGTTTCTTTAGGCGGGCTCCTGACTTTTAATTTTCTTTACCCTTGTTCTTTAGGAGGTCTCCTAAATTTTAATTTTCATCACCTTGTTCTTCAGGTGGGCTCCTGAATTTCAATTTTCATTACCCTTATTCTTCAGGCGGGCTCCTGACTTTCAGTTTCATTACCTTGTTCTTCAGGAGGGCTCCTGACTTTCAATCTCATCACCCTTGTTCTTCAGGTGGGCTCCTGTCTTGCAACTTCATCATTTTTAATTTCATCACACTGTTCTCCAGGCTAGCTCCTGACTTGCTGTTTTATCACCCTTTTCTTTAGGTGGGTTCCTGAAATCAACATCAAAACTAGAACAAAAATTATCCCAAACAATGATTATGGTAAAGAAAGATTCCATATTTTCAAAAAATAAAGTCTCACTTTCTAGGAGGGTCCTAAAGTTAAGTTCCATATAATATGAATTACTTTTTATTTTTTCCCCAGTTTTCATCAAAAGATTTTGTGGGTGTCAAACTCAATCACAACTATTTGCAACAATACGTAATGCAAAGATGAATCAAGATTCTGATTAACAAGTGCACTTTTGAAGATGAAATTGAACGACTAAGACCTACAAGTTCCTCTCTTAAGAGTGAAAGTGAAAGGTCTTTACTAAAGTGCGTCTTTCAAAATTAACAGTTCAAATTAGGAAGTGCACCTCCTAGACATGAGACATGAAAGACCCAAATTAGATAATTTGTCTCTAAGGGGTACAAGATGATGAGTTTTACCACAATTGGGATTACCAAAATTTTACAATAACACTGCATTTGCATTTGGAGAAATGAGAAATTGTACCACTGGATATTTGTGCTTTGAAGCCCTTGATTAGAAGGTCGAATTTGTTCCTGTTTCATTCAAACAAAACTTGTGAGTTTAAAATAGGGTGGTTGGCTTGCGGATTTGGATTTTTCACGGCAATCGCTCTTTCCCTTGTATCATTTAGATCTTGCTTCCTATCATTAGCATTTGCCATTGCCTTATTGCACCATTGGTCCAAACTCAAAATATTAAGAGTGACTTTGAAACAAATAGAGTATCTCTGCTTTGCTATGTTTCTTAGACAATCGCTTTTAAACCATGGTATTTCCATGAATTCCCCAAATTTGTGTGTTGACAACAACCTTCTGCATGCCTTGTTCTGGCTTGCAATCTTGTTCCTTTCATATGCTGGCCCTTCGTCTTTGCTTTGTACAATTGAAGAAGCCGATATCCAGTTTTGAATTTTTTCCTCACTTATTTTGACATTGACTTGACTAAAAAACAAGAGAAAAAATGATAATGATTTTTTTATTTGGCTAACTGACTCAAGAAAATAAAATAAAAACACATAGAAGAAAGAAAAGACAATGAAAGTCCTAATGTGAAACAAAGAAATAAAAAATTTAACTAAAAATAACAGTTAACTCTGATGATTATGCCATGCATTTTGGATTAATCTGCCTGATCTTTCCATCCACACTTTCTACCCGTTGTTGTTGAGTTAATGGTCTTGAAAATGAGTTGCTTCCTTAGGTCAATTGCATTCAAAACCTCATTCGGCTAGTGACACCTTGAAGGATTTTCGCTAACAATCCTCTCTTATTTTCTTTTTTCACAGCTCACCTTTGCCTTATGATGTCCGAGAGGAGTTTTGTAATACCCCAAAGTTTTCTAACTAATTTCTTCCAAAGAATGTCTAGTAATATATTCTAAATTGAATGATGATTATTCCATGAGGAATTTTTAAGATTTTCACTTTTTGTTATCTGAAAAATTCAATAAGATTTCCATCGATATAAAATTTGCCTAAATCCAATCATCAGGTAAGAAGTTATGATTATTTTAGGTCACCATCGTAAAACAATGCCATAATGGTCAGTGGCGCAATGTGCCACAAGCAAAAATAGAAATTGTCCTTTTTCCAGTGTCTCAGCGCGTTTCTCCGCGTTGCACCAAACTTCCAGGTCGCAAAACAAGTGGCAACACGATAGCTCTGCATCGCGCCATTCCCCAATTTCCCATGCGCCACGTTGCGCTAGGGGTCCAGGTTGGGAAATTTTCATAAATTTAAAACATGTGTCCAATGGTTAAAAAGGTCAATCTCCCACCCCTATTTAAACCCAATAACACATGATTCAGCCATTTTCTACTCAAAATATAGTGTTTCTCTTAAGTTTCTCTCAAGAACAAGCTAGGGTTTTCAATTGAGGATTCAAATTCAATACTCAAATTCAAGAGTCTCTCCATCAATCTTCACTAGATCAAGAACTAAAGTATGAATAGTGTTTATTCATGGATTCCTTCCATCCATGAAACCTAAGAATCCTCTTTTAAATTCTATATTATGATATTTATGTGGTGAATTGATTATGTTCATGTTGTTGTGGTTGTATGACTATCAAGATTGAATCTTTACCATGTTTTTTATGAAACCATGTTAGTATAGGGTTGAAATTCATGTAATGGAGCTAAATGGTGGGATCATATTGTATTTAATTAATGATCATACCTATACCCTAAATTGTGCATGCAAGGTGTTTGGTAAAATGCCTAGTATAATAGAAACCGTGTACAATGACTCAATTGTGGTTTAAACGCTAAATGTTTGCAGTTTACTCATATTTAACATGACTTACATATTATCAATTATGTATTGTGTTTGCTTAATAAAATGTTCATGATATTAGAAGCATGTAAGCAAGCCATGATTATGTGCTCCCATATCCATGTATTAGATTAAACAATCAAGTTCCTCAAGAAATATTCCCTAATTGTTATATGATGAATTGTGGACTCTAGTCATGTGTTCAAGAGTGTCAAGTTGTGTTAGTTTCATTCTATCGAGTCCTGGGGGTACTTATACTCAAAAAATATAGCTGTGTGCCTAGATCCAGTGTCATATTTTCACGATATCCTTAGCCTAGCTATGATCCATAGAACTCAGTCAGTCATGTGACTCAGGAAAGCTCAGTAAATCTCAGAACTATTTCTTCAGTCAACGAAACTCGGTTAGATCAGTCTATTCAGTTCAGTTACTCATGTTCAGTGTCTATTAATATAGGAGTAGAAATATCCCCGAGCGAACCCAAGGATGGGAACTCACCTATTATATGAGGGTGTGATTCTTAAAAGCAATCCTCATATTCCTGAACTATGTAGCCATCATAGGTTGAGACATTATAGACTGTTATATGAGGGTAGATGAGGTGGCTTATCCTGTTATATAAGGGTTCCCACCGTTCTCACTAAAGTTACCTATTATATGAGGGTTACTCATAGCTTGTCCTTACCAATGGCGCGATATTGACACCCTTCCAATTGAGGTTACAAATTGGACCCCAACTTAGCCATAATGTCATATTAGGGGCATATTGGTTAGATGACTACTTCCCACAGTTTCAGTATCAGTCTCAGTAAAAGAACTCAGATAGTTCTTCAGATTTTAGGACTGTCAAATACAATCAACTCAGATACAGTACGGAACTCAGCTAGTTCTATCAGATTTAGGTTTGTCAGATAGTCACTCATGTTATCATTTATATCAATCATCAGAACTCAGTTATCAGTCATGTTAGTTATCAGTTAGATATCAGGTTTAGAAGGTTACAGAAATTATAGGGGTGTCAACTGTTGGGAGTGCTGAGCTAGATGTATATCAGTTACAGGATGTTGCCCACACTTGGTACAAGCAGTGGAAGTCAAAAAGGCCAGATGATGCAGGGCTTATAGAGTGGGAGAAGTTTGTCACCGCATTCTTAAAGAAGTTCTTTCCCTTAGATGAGAGAAGCTAAGGTGCTAAAATTTATCAACCTCATACAGGGAAACATGACGGTGAAAGGGTATTCTCTTAAGTTTACTCAATTATCCAGATATGCCCCTCATATAGTTGCAGATAGTAGGACCAAGATGAGTATGTTTGTTTCAGGGGTAAATGATAGCATAGTGAACGAGTGTAGGTCTGCGATGTTGAATAGTGATATGACTTTAACAAGGCTTATGAATTATGCTCAGCAGATAAGGAGCAAAAAAATAAAATGAGGGAGAAGCAGAATTAGAGAGCAAGGTCAAGTAGTTTTAACTTTGCTCAGCCTAAGTTAGAGGGAGGAACCGTTCTCAGTTTCGTACTAAGTTATCAGTTCCAGCTCCTTCCTCAGCTAGTACTCTAATACCAAAATTCAAAGACGGCAATAGAGATAGAGCGCCAGGATCTAAGTCTCAGGGCAGTGTTAGCAGTGCCAGCACTCATCTTCTTTGTCATACTTTTGTTAAGCACCATTAGGGTATTTGTAGAGCGGGAAGTGGTATTTGTTTCGTATGTGGCAAGCCAGATCACAGAGTCAGAGATTATCCCCATACAGGTCCCCAGGTTTAGCAGAGCCATTCCTCAGCTTAGTCCGTTCATCCAACTCAGCAGGGTGCCACCTCCAGTGCTACTAGTAGGCAACGCCCAAATTGACTCTATGCTCTTCTGTCCCGACAGGATCAAGGAAATTCTCTGGATGTAGCTACTGGTAAATTACAGATCTTTCACTTGTATGTTTACTCTTTGCTAGATCCGGGAGCTTTTTTATCTTTTGTCATTCCCTATATAGCAGTGGATTTTAGAGTCAGTCCCAAAATTTTAGCAGAGCGCTTTTCATTCTCTACCCTAGTGGGTAAAACTATCATAGTCCGATGGGTATACAGGAACTGTCCGGTTATGATATTTTAGAAAGTCACTTTAACAAACTTAGTCGAATTAGAGATGACTGATTTTGATGTCATTCTCAGCATGGATTGGATTCATTCCTGGTATGCCACAGTCGACTGCAAAAATAGAATAGTTCTGTTTCAGTTTTCAAATAAACCTGTCCTAAAGTGGAGAGGTAGTACTTCAGTTTTCAAAGGTCATCTTGTTTCCTACCTTCAGGCTAGGAAAATGATGTCTAAGGGGTGCCTTTATCATCTTGTTCATGTTAAGGACTCTAGTTATGAAACTCCCAATTTTGAATCAGTCCCAGTAGTACGTGAATATTTGGATGTCTTTCCCAAAGATTATTCAGGAATTTCTCCTGAAAGGGAAATAGACTTCGGCATTGATTATCTTCTAAATACTGAGCCTATATCTATTCCTCCATATAGAATGGTACCCACAGAACTCAAAAAACTAAAAGAGCAGCTGAAGGATCACTTAGATAAGGGATTCATTAGACCCAGTGTGTCCCCATGGGGTGCTCCAGTCTTATTTGAGCGCAAAAAAGACGGTTCTTTCAGAATGTGCATTGATTACCATCATCTCAATAAAGTTACAGTCAAGAACAAGTATCCTCTTCCCAGAATCGATGACTTGTTTCACCAACTTCAGGGTGCTAGTTATTTCTCTAAGATAGACCTCAGATCAGGTTACCATCATCTCAGAGTCAGGGAATGTGATGTTCCAAAAGTAGCTTTTTGTACTCGGTATGGTCACTTCAAATTCTTAGTCATGTCCTTTGGTCTTACCAATGCCCTAGCAACTTTCATGGACTTGATGAACTAGGTGTTCAAGCAGTACTTGGACATGTTCGT
This sequence comes from Capsicum baccatum var. pendulum, assembly GCA_030864225.1. Lineage (NCBI taxonomy): Eukaryota > Viridiplantae > Streptophyta > Magnoliopsida > Solanales > Solanaceae > Capsicum > Capsicum baccatum. Next base: position 295,143,637 of record CM061552.1, read on the forward strand.
CATAGCCTTCATAGATGACATCCTTGTTTACTCCCACAGTGAGTAAGATCATTCAGACCATCTCAGAGCAGTATTGCAGACTCTCAGAAATCATCAGTTATTCTTCAAATTCAGTAAGTGTGAATTTTATCTAAGGTCAGTAGAATTTCTTGGTCATATCATTCCCAGTGATGGCATTAGAGTAGATCCTCAAAAGACCAAATTAGTAAAAAACTGGCCTCACCCTATCTCTCTTTCAGATATCAGGAGTTTTTTGGGTTTCGCTTGCTATTACAGACGGTTTGTTGAGGGATTTTCATCTATTGCATCCCCTATGTCTAGATTGACTCAGAAGAAAGTCAAGTTTCAGTGGTCAGATCCTTACAAGAAGAGTTTTTAGGATTTAAGGACTTGACTCACCTCAGCTCCAATCTTAGCTCTCCCGGATGGTCCAAATGGGTTTGTAGTATATGGTGATGCATCCAGAGTAGGTTTGGGTTGTGTATTCATGCAGCATGGTAAGGTCATAGCCTACGCCTTGAGACAGTCAAAGCCCCATGAGAAGAATTATCCGACTCATAATCTTGAGTTAGAAGCTGTGGTTTTTGCCTTAAAAATTTGGAGGCATTATCTATATGGATTTTATGTAGATGTCTTCACAGATCATAAGAGCCTTTAGTATGTCTTTTCTCAGAATGATCTCAATCTTTGTCTGAGAAGGTGGTTAGAGCTCTTAAAAAATTATAACATGAGTATCCTTTATTACCCGGGCAAAGGCAATATAGTGGCCAACGCTCTCAGTAGACTGTCTATGGGTAGTGTTGCTTATGTTGAGGACAGTAAGAAGAAGCTATCTCAGGAAGTCCATCAGTTTTCCAGACTAGGAGTTTGCTTAGTCGATATAAAAAAGGGTGGCATATGGGTTCAAAGTAGTTCAGGATCATATCTAGTTTTTAAGGTAAAAGAAAAGCAAGATAGGGATTCCAGCCTTGTCAAGTTGATAGTGTCAGTCAAGGATAAAAAAAGTAGAGGTTTTCTCCCAAGGGGGAGATGGTGTCTTATTTTGTCAGGGTCGTCTCCGATTTCCAGGCGTAGATGACTTGAGGCGGCTAATTCTTGTAGAAGCGCATGGTGCACTCTACTCAATTAATCCAGGGTCCACAAAGATGTACCGCGATCTGCGGGAGATCTATTGGCAGAGTGGGATAAAGAGAGATGTTACAGAGCTTGTGGATAAGCGTTCTACATATTAGCAGGTTAAGATAGAACATTAGAAGCCTAGTAGTTCCATGCAGGATTTCACTATTCCTACTTGGAAGTAGGAAGAAGTGAACATGGACTTTGTGATGGGTTTGCCTTAAACTCGTCATCAGCATGATTCAGTTTGGATCATTGTAGACAGGATGACCAAGTCAGCTTATTTTCTTTCTGTCCATACTTCTTATTCAGCCGAGGACTATGCCAAACTCTACATCAAAGTGTTAGTCAAATTGCATGATGTTCCGCTATCTATTATTTTAGATAGAGGTACCCAGTTCACCTCTCATTTCTGGAAAGCATTCCAAAAAGGCCTTGGTATCCAAGTTTATCTTAATACAACCTTTCATCCTCAGACAGATAGTCAAGCAGAAAGGTCCATTCAGACCCTAGAAGATATGCTAAGGGCATGTGCAATTGATTTCAAGGGTAGTTGGGATGACCACTTGCCTTTGATTGAGTTTGCATACAACAATAGCTATCATTCTAGTATTGATATGGATCCATTTGAAGCTTTCTATGGTAGAAGATGCAGATCTCCAGTTGGTTGGTTCAAAGTTAGTGAGGCTTTAGTCATAGGGCCTGACTTAGTTTTTGATGCCTTAGAAAAAGTCCAGTTGATCAGAGAAAGACTCCGGGCTGCTCAGAGCCGACAGAAGTTTTATGCAGATGCGCGTAGAAAAGACCTCGAGTTCGAGGTTGGTGACTATGTTTATCTAAATATATCTCCCATGAAGGGAGTGAAAAGGTTCGAAAAGAAGGGAAATCTCAGTCCCCGATATATCGGTCCCTTCAAAATTCTCAGTCGCTTCTGTAAGGTAACATATGAGCTCGAATTGCCTTTAGATCTAGCCTCAGTTCATCTAGTCTTCAATGTCTCTTTGCTCAAGAAGTGTGTAGGTGACCCAGCAGTTGTAGTCCCTATTTAGAGCATAGATATTCAGAACAACACCTCTCTCAAAGAGATTCCAATCAAAATTCTTGACTATCAGACTCGTAGACTGAGGAACAAATATGTTCCTCTAGTCAAATTTCTTTGGCAGAATTAGTCCGTTGAGGGAGATACTTGGGAAAAAGAAGCATATATGCGGGCCAAGTATCCTCACCTCTTCTCTACAAACTCAGATTCAGCTCAATGTAATAGTTCTCCTTAAGCTTTTCAATTTTCATGTCCAGATTTCAGTTAAAACTTGGTATCAGTCTCATGTTCAGGATTCTATTATAAACTTGGTACTAAGTACCATTAAATATTTCATATGTTCATGCATCAGATTAGTCATATGTTCATACATCAGATTAGTCATGTGTTTATGCATCAGACATGCATTCTCCTAGTGAGAAACTTGTTATCAGAAATTTCAGTCATGTGTTCATGAGTCAGTTAAGTCATGAAATTATGCATCAGATGTGCACGCTCAGTATAAATCTAAAAAATGTCAGTCATGTTTCAGTTGTTCAGTATATACTTCAACTCATCATTTCTTTAACCTCAATTAGTCTCATTCAAGGACGAATGTTCCCAAGGAGGATATATTGTAATACCCCAAAGTTTCCTAACTAGTTTCATTCCAAGAATGTCTAATATTAGCTTCTAAATTGAATACTGTTTATTCTATGAGGAATTTTTAAGATTTTCACTTTTTTTCATGTGGGAAATTCAATAATCTTTCCATTGATATAAAATTCGCCTAAATTCGATAATCGGGTAAGAAGTTATGACTATTTCAAGTCCCCGTTGTAAAACAGCGCCATGATGGTCAGTGGTGCGCCGCGCCACAAGAGAAAATGACAATTTTCCTTTTTCCAGTGTCTCAACGCAATTTTTCCACGTCGCGCCAAACTTTCAGGTCGCAAAAGTGGCAACGCGATGGCTCCGCGTCTGGCCATTCCCTAATTTGCCGGTTGTCAAATTCCAGTGACGTGATGCTGCGGCGCGATAGTGCCACGTAGCCTGGGGGTCCAGGTTGGGAAATTTTCATAAATTTAAAACACGCGTCCAAGGGTTAAAATGGTCAATCACCCACCCCTATTTAAACCCAATAACACATGATTCAGCTAAGCTAGGTTTTCTCTCAAGAATAAGCTAGGGTTTTCAATTGAGGATTCAAATTCAATGCTTAAATTCAAGAGTCTCTCCGTCAATCTTCGCTAAATCAAGAACTAAGGAATGCATTGTGTTCATTCATGGATTCCTTTCATCCATGAAACCCAAGAATCCTCTTTTAAATTCTATATTATGATATTTATGTGGTCAATTGATTATGTTTATGTTGTTATGGTTGCATGACTATCAAGATTGAATCTTTACCATGTTTTTTATTAAACCATGTTAGTATAGGGTTGAAATTCATGCAATGGAGTTAAATGGTGGGATCATACTGTATTTAATTAATGATCATACCTATGCCCTAAATTGTGCGTGCAAGGTGTTTGGTAAAATACTTGGTATAATAGAAATCATGTATAATGACTCAATTGTGGTTTAAATGCTAAATGTGTGCAATTTACTCATATTTAACATGGCTCCCATATTATCAATTATGTATTGTGTTTTCTTGATGAAATGTTCATGATATTAGAAGCATGTAAGCAAGCCATGATTATGTGCTCCTATATCCATGTATTAGATTAAACAATCAAGTGCCTCAAGAAATATTCCCTAATTGTTATATGATAAATTGTGGACTCTAGTGATGTGTTCAAGAGTGTCAAGTTGTGTCAGTTTCATTCTATCGAGTCCTGGTGGTACTTGTACCCAAAAAATATAGTTGTGTGCCTAGAGCCAGTATTATGTTTTCACGATACCTTAGCCTAGCTATGATCCATAGAACTCAGTCAATCATGTGACTCAAGAAAACTCAGTAACTCAGAAATCTCAGAACTATTTCTTCAGTCAACGAAACTTGGTTAGCTCAGTCTGTTCAGTTCAATTACTCATGTTCAACGTCTATTCAAATGGGTGTAGAAATTAGCATCGAGCGAACTCGAGGATGGAAACTCACCTGTTATACGAGGGTGTGATTCTTAGAAGCAATCCTCGTGTTCCTGAACTACGTAGCCAGTGTAGGTTTAGACATCATAGCCTATTATATGAGGGTAGATGAGGTGGATTAACCTGTTATATGTGGGTTCCCACTGTCCTCACTAGAGTTGCCTGTTATATGAGGGTTACTCACAGCTTGTCCTTACCAGTAGCATAGTATTGATACCCTTCCAATTAGGGTTATAGATTGGACCCCAACTCAGCCATAATGGCATATTAGGGGCATATCAGTTAGATGACTACTTTCCATAATTTTAGTATCAGTCTCAGTAAAAGAACTCAGATAGTTCTTCAAATTTCAGAACTGTCAGATACAGTCAACTCAGATATAATACGGAACTCATCTAGTTCCATCAGATTCAGGAATATCAAATACAGTCACTCATGTTATCAATTATATCAGTCATTAGAACTTAGTTATCAGTCATGTTAGTTATCAGTAAAATTATGTTGTCATGAACTCAGTTACAGTTATTATGTATTCATGCATATATTCTCACATTCATGTTAGACAGTCCGTTAGTATTGTTCATGCATGTGAATCCTTGCATTCATCCTACTTCACATGTATACCAGTACATTCAATTGTACTGCCACATTTGTGTGATGGTGTTTTAATACCATAGGTTCAAAAGCACGAGCTCAGAGTATCAGTAGCAGCCAAATTTAGAAGTGAGTCCTCATCATTTGAGGATGATATTATGAGTTATTTCATTAATTTAGTTTAACTTTCAGTAGATGGAGTTCGTTGTGGACATTTTTCATCAACTCCTTATTCAGACAGTTAGAGGCTTTCTAGACTATTATGTTTCAGACAGTTTATTTCAGTTGTTTTGGGTATTCATACCCCACCCAGATGTTATGTTTTTATCAGTTATGTTACAGTTTTAAACCTTATGGCCTTTCAGCCTTTATTTCTGCATTATACAGTAAATATTGTGCAGTGTTTAGGTACAGATATCAGTCATGGGATAGCTTGTGGTCCTTTAGGGTCATGAACACCGTGTAGCGTTTCGGGTACCAGATTCAGGACGTTACAAGTTTTCACCAATGAGACTCTCTTATTTTTATTTTTCTCAACTCGTCGTCGTCTTACAGTTCCCGTGAGGGTTTTCACCGATAAGACTCTTTCATTTTTATCTCTCTCTACTACTATCATCTTATGGTGCCCGAGAGGATTTTCAATAATAAGACTCTCATTTTATTTCTCTTCTAATTCCTTATGCTGAGAAAGACAAATAGTTCCCAAAATGTGTCATCATATCCATTGCATGCTTAGCCTTAACATTCTCAAAGATTGATCTAAAGGTCTTTGTTTGGTTGCAACTTGGATTTTGGATAAGGTTATAAAGAAATGATGGCATGAGGTCCAAACGTCACTTGAAGTGGGGAGAGACTTACAAGTTTTGGAATCATCCCAAACAATGAGGATTACTCATGGCAATTCTAAATTGTTCATTTGGTTGGAACGAGCCCAGAGTAGGGAAGCCTGCGTATCTAACCCCCGAGAGAGGAGAATCAGGTCACACGTAGTTCCGATAACTTGCTTTACTTGATTCTAATTTCTTCTTCTTTTTGTCCTTTATTGACTCTTTTTCTCTTTGGGGTTTTCTGACTCTATTTTTCTTGACATTCTCCTATTTTCTTTCTTTTTGGACATATTTTTTTTCCCTTTTTCTCTTTTGTTGTTCCTTTTTCTTTTTGTTTTTGAAATTTTTCTGACTATATTCTTTTGCTCGACACCTTTCTTTTGAGCTTTGCTAAATCAATCTTTATTCCAAAAGCGGGGTATGAAAGAAAATAAAACTAAGGCTAAAATGGGGTAAACAAAGGATGACACAATGTTTGGATAGAAGAATGAAATGCCTTCGTCATATCAATCTTTAAAAATGCAAGTACATATCATGCAATATGAAATGAAAATGAAGATCATTTGTGACACCTTAACAACACTAACTTTAACTGAGCATGTGTGTCACTTATTCTTCCATACTTGTCAAACATACAACTCCATCTTTGTTGTACATCCCTCACATTAAATGATTCATGCTTTTGTGGAGCTAATTATCTTCTTGTTTCTCTTGATATAGGGCGCGCATCCACTATTTGACCTAATTGGGACATGCCTTTCGATTGATGACCAAGTTATTCTTGAGATTCTAAAAAGATAATGGCCTTAATTTCCAAATAAGGCTTCAAAATGGTCACCAAATGTCTTAACATTCTACTTATTTCTTAGATGCCTTTTTCTAACTTTAGTCCTCTGATCCAATGTTTCATGGTTAAATTAGATTTTAAGATCTGACTGAAAATTCCGCAGGCATGTCATAACACTAGAATTAACCTAAAATGTATTGTGTAAAAAAGACAAACAAACAATTTGAAATAAGACACAACGACAAGGGGCACCATATTTCATTGAAAGAAAATATAGAAGTTTTTAAACAAAAATGACAGAAAAACAAAACAAGATAGATTCCAAACTACAACCCTAAAATACTTCAAAAAATAGAAATAAAAACAAAACAAACTACTAATAATCTTTCCTGGTAAGGATAGAAGTGACTTTCCAATTGCTGAGCTTGACATCCAAGCCACTGAGTTGCACATCATCGTGACTAGAGCTTTCACCGCTATTAGACACATTTTATGTAAACTGATCCTTTAACTTCCTCTTTTTTGCAACTTCCGACCTCGGTTGAAACTCGAAATTTCCTTAGTAAATATATAAGGGTTGAGGATGATGTTAAGGGATTGATGCACACCATTGCGGATATGAAGGCGGATGAGTATACCGTTGTGCATTGTTCTAAGGATACTGAGGAACTGGAATGGAATATCTTGGATTTTGTGAATATGAACCTTGTTGTAGGTGAGCATGTGGATTTGACGTGTAAGCTCAGAATTGAGATAGACAATATTGCTGAGTTGGACCTCTCGAGCTTTGCTTTGCCCCTGGAATTACATATTTTCCTTTTTTTTTTCCTTCAGTCCCCCTCAACTGATAAAAATATCATCCTAAGTGTTTTACATAAATCTCGTACCCATTATATTTCACAAATTTTGATACCTCAAAGTTAGGAGGGTGGTCAACACTTGAAAATATTCCCTAGTCCTTATATGTAACATCTTCATAATTCGCAAGTCCCAGAGAAATTTTCATAGCTCTTTCTGCATTATTTATTTTTTTGGGCATTTTCTCTCGCTCTATAGCAGATTGGGGAAGCACAATTGTTGGATTGATAGCCAAAGTAGAAGCCTCAGTAGAAGTTTAAGCAACAAAATCACACACAATATGTGGTGCTGTTAATTTCAGTAGATTTATACTGAAGAGTTAAAGAATGAGTGATGTAATCATAGGGTTGCTTTTGGCTTGGAATGAATTCTGAGGCATGTTTTGATGCATCAACAAAATTAGGAAATGGAGTTTGCAATTGTGATGGAAAACTCAAAGTATTTGCATGGTCAATAGTGGGGAATGGAAGAGGAGATAGCCCACTGGCCAAAGCTCGATATATTTCCATCCTTTGTTGCCTTAGTCTCGAAATCTCTTGCTTTAAACTCCTATTTTCTCGACTCTTTGTCTGATCCATGATATCACTCTCTATATTCTTATTGGACACAACTCTCCTTTTGATTGAGTGTGATTTGAAGGACCAGCCAGAATGCCACAAACTAACTACCTTAAACTAACTGGACAAGAGATAACTAATGTGTTAGAGCTCAATACTTTCCAATTTTTTTTATTTTGTCCTTTTATTTGGAAAAGAACACCGAATCCAAGAAGGGAGCCTACGTATCTCATCCCCGAGAGGGGAGACTTAGATGTGCATAGTTCTTGAAGTTTGGCTACAAAACGATCAATCAACTCTCTTTCTTTTTCTTTTTCTTGAAACTTTAAGAAGAAAAGAAAATAAAAAATTGTCAAAAGAATTGACGAAAATCTTTCTGAATTTTTCAGCTTTAACATCCCTATACAAAATGAAATCTATGATTACCAACAATTGTTTTTTGTTTTGGATTTTTGATTTTGAATTTCATGCGAAAATGAAACTTGAAACTATTAAAGATTGTTTTTTTTGCAGTTTTCTTTTAAAGATGTACATGACACCTACTCTAAATGAAGAGTGAAGAAAATCTTTTTGTATTGTTTCAGATTCCTATACAAAATGAGACCTATGATTGCCAAAGAAAAATCTTTTTGGGGTTTTAGATTTTGAATTTCATATGAAAATGAAACTTAAAACTATTAAAGGAAAATCTTTTTGAAGTTTTCTTTTAAAAATGTATATGACACCTACTCTAAATAAAGAGTGAAGAAAATCTTTTTGAAATTTTTAAATAAGATCTCCGAACCAACAATAGGCTGCCTACTTATCTCACTCCCGACTTTTTTGAATTTTTTAAATTTCGTCATATGAAATGTACAAAATCTTTATCAATTTTCCTTTTATAAAAGCTCCTATTGAAAAAAAATATTTTTTTTTTGAGTTTACGAATTGTGAATGCTTACTAAAGAAATAAAAGAAAAATCTTTTTGATATTTTTGCTTTTGACAAATGAGTGCAAAAGGTAAAACTATTTTTGATTTTTTATATCATGATAAAAAAAGCCATAAAAACTCTAAACAACTACGAAACTCTTTTTTGACTCACTTTTCTTTTTTCCTTTTCAAACACGCCTTCCTTTAATTCTAGTACATGTTTTCCCTAAATAAGTCCATCAAATGATCATTTTACCGTCAAAGATGCAACAATTAGCACAATGGAATGCTCTAGTGGCGATTCTCCTACAAAAGACCAAGTGGGTCCTGCTAGGTCTTAATATGATGCAGATAAGCATGACCTAAAGGATGACCTATGCTGGGGTCTACTAACAAGGTCGTTCGGGGGAGCATATGGTCGATAATGACTGCTTTACTTTCAAATTACTCCATACAACCGATGACTCCCTCTCCTAAGATAAGGGTGACTCAACTAAAGGCCATGGGCACACATGTATTATGGACTTGTTGCAGAAAGAATGACTCGGGTTATGCACATGATACCAGATATAAAGCGGTAACACATAAAAGAAATGGTAAACACGTAGCACGTTGGCACTCAACAATGATAAAATAAACACAAACGATAACACAAAAAAATGTTTATATACCGCTAATGCCAAACTAATCCGATACAACTCAAAAAAAATAAGCTCTAATTCTAAAAAGCTCCCTAGCAGAATTGCTAGAGCTGGCACACCCCTTTTTTAACCAAAAAGATTCATTTTAAGGTTCAAAAGGGTAATCTATTATCAAAGTGACAAAATATGAAAATTTGTTTCAAAAAGTACTATTTACATTTTTTATTCAGAGTCACCACTTGACATAAACTCAGTGTGCCAAGTCACCTTTGAAAATCCTTTTCAAAACTATTCGACTCTTTGAAACTGGTTGGCGAACAAAGATTCCGATTAAGGAATTCTCTTGACTGAGGGGAAGGTGTTAGGAACCCCTCAATCCCGTGGTTCGACCACGGTCACTTAATGGAGTATATCGGCTATTTGGAACTAAGAATATGTAAACCACACAAAAGCACATAAAAACAATCAATCAAAATAAAACGAACCCAAAATGTAATGTCTAGTCTAATATACAGTTTGAAATAGAAAAGTGCGGAAATGTAAATCTACTCTATGCTAAACTAATCCTAAACTACTCCAAAACTAAATTTCGCCCGACGTTTTGGGCCTTGACCGTGCGTCGTCTTTAAGTACATGATACTTCGGAGAATTTCCTGGTGAATAACTATAATTTCTTCGGGGCATTCCCCGATAAATGAGTACAAGTTTGATTTCGTGCAATAAACAAAATAATCAATATTCACCAAATTAATTTATTCAATTCCCAACCCGAATTTTATTTTTAATACAAATCCAAATTCATATTGTCCTTACATTTATACCATTGGGATCAATTATTCAAATGCAAACAACATCAAACATCAACAAATCAATCATAATAGAACAATGATATCAAATCACACCCACAATTACATAAGAATTAAAATAGAACAATGATATCAACATCAACTCTCTTATTCTTCTCTTCTCTCTCAATCTCTCTCCATTTCTCACCTTTTTACCCTAATTTTTATTCCTCAATCAGATTACAAGTGAGTATATTGGTTTAATTCTGGGTGTTAATGGCTGTTTTTTTTATTTTGTATGTGTATTATTGTAGAAGATGAGAGTGATGTTTGTGAGAGTGACTGCGTGAATGAAAGAAACCCAGTTCCTTTTTTTCTCTCCCTCTTAATGCGAGTGTTTATGTATATAGTGATGGTGCGGTATGATGGAATAATTACTGTGGGCCTCTCTTTTCTATTTTTGGTATGAGAAAAGTGTTTAATGGATGGTGAAAGTGTGAGGGGCCACGAGGGTGGGGAGTGGGGTAGGGTAGGTGGGAGAATTAGTTAGGATAAAATTTGTTAGGATAAGGGAATATTTTGGGATTGGGGATTTAATTTGTTAGGATTTGTTGTATTTATTTTCTTGTGGGAAAAGTATAGAATGGGCGAGGGTACATGGTAAGATGAGCTAAAAATGAATAAAATTCAACTTTGGGAGGGACAAAATAAGGTGTCTACAATAGCGATAATTCCACTAGAGAGAAGTTTTCTAACGGTATTATGTCTCCTTATTATGTGACGAGACTTATCATTGTATATAATGCACCCTGCCCTACCTATTTCTGCTTGGCTATCACAGTGTATACATACTGTGCCACTGGTTTGGACCAATAATAAATATCTTCCAAGAAATTTCAGAGCCATTCTGCTTCTTCACAGGCTTTATCCAATGCGATAAATTCAATTTCCATTGTAGAGTGAGCAATACAAGTCTATTTGGAAGATTTCCAAGAGAACGCTCCTCCACTGATAGTAAATACATATCCTCTTATTGATTTTTCTTCGTTCGATACGATGATCTAATTTGAATCACTATATCCTTCAAGTACTGCAGGGTATTTATTATATTACAAAGCATAGTATTGAGTGTATTTAAGATACCCCAAAACTCTTTTCATTACCATCCAACGAGTTTTACTGGAATTACTCATGTACTGACTCAACTTACTAATAGCGCATGCTATGTATGGTCATGTACAATTTATTATATACATTAAACATCCCAATACTCCTACGCACTCCAATTGTGAGTCATTTTCATCTTCATTCTTTCGAAGTGCAAAGCTCACATCCATTGTAGTCTTGGTAATACGAATTCTATATACTTGAATTTGTCAAGTACATTTTTGATATAATGCGACTGTGCCAATGCCAACCCTTATAGAGTTCTATGGATTCTTATTCCTAAGATCACATCCGTAACTTCAAGATATTTCATATCAAACTTGCTCTCAAACATTCGTTTCATTGCTTTTATGTCAGAAATGTTTCAAATGATGATCAACCTATCATCCACATATAAACAAACAATGACTTGGTGATTTGGAGTGTCTTTAATGTAAATACATTTATCACATTCATTTATCTTTAACCCGTTTGCAAACATGGTTTGGTCATATCAAACTTGCTCTCAAACATTCGTTTAATTGCTTTTATGTCAGAAATGTTTCAAATGATGATCAACCTATCATCCACATATAAACAAATAATGACTTGGTGATTTGGAGTGTCTTTAATGTAAATACATTTATCACATTCATTTATCTTTAACCCGTTTGCAAACATGGTTGGGTTAAACTTTGCATGCCATTGTTTAGGTGCTTGCTTTATTTCATACAATGCTTTTATAAGTTTACACACCTTATTCTCTTTTCCTGAAACCAAAAAACCCTCAGGCTGTTCCATGTAAATTTATTCCTCCAATTCTCCATTTAGAAATGTTGTTTTCACATTCATTTGATGGATGTCAAGTCCATATACCACTGCCAAAGCAATTAACATTCGAATCAATGTTATCCATGTTACTGGAGAGTATGTATCAAAGTAATCAAGACTTTCTTTTTGTTTGAAGTCTTTTATTACAAGTCTTGCCTTGTATTTGTCAATAGTAGCATCCACTTTCATTTTTGTTTTGAAAATCCATTTAGAACCTAAAGTTTTATTTCCTAGAGAAAGATCAACCAATTATCATGTATGGATGCTTAAGATTGAATCAATCTCACTATTCACTGCCTCTTTCCAAAGGGATGAGTTTGACGACGACATCATTTTTTTAAAAGTTTGAGGCTCATTTTCTAAGAGAAATATTACAAAATCTGATCCAAACGAAGTTGATGTTCTTTTACATGTACTACATCTTGGATTCTTATCATTATGTACATTCTCACTTGGTTCATTTCAAGGTCGTTTAGACCCCCAACTAGACTGTTCATGTCTAGTTCTATACGGATAAATGTGATCAAATAATTCATCACTGTCTGATTCAATTACTGTATTTTTATCGATATTCGAAAGTTCAGATTTATGAACCAAAAACTGACATACTTTACTAATTTTAGCATATTATATGAACACGCATTCCACCATCTTAGGTCCTATCCTTATCCTTTTAGGCATAGGAACTTGAACCTTCACTAGACACCCCCTACACTTTGAAATATTTCAAGTGGAGTTTCCTTCCTTTCTATTTTTCATATATAATTAATTGTGTCTTACTATGAGGAACTATATTGAGTATTCGATTAGCTATAAGGATAGCTTCCCCCACAAGTTTTGTGGTAAACTTGAACTTATAAGTAAGATATTCATTATTTCAATCAAGGTTCGATTTTTCTTTCTGCAATTCCATTAGATTGAATTAAATACGGGGCTATAGTTTGATGGACGATTCCATTCTCTACATATATTTGCGCAAAGAGAGATTCATATTCTCTGCCCCTATCACTTCTTATAGTTTTGATCTTTTTCTTTAACTGATTTTCAACTTCTTCTTGATATTGCCTAAACACATCTATTGCTTCATCCTTACTGTTTAGAAAATAGACATAACAATATCTAGTGCAATAGTCAATAAAAGTTATAAAATACTTTTTTCTACCACGAGATGTGTTGACTTCCTATCAGAAATGTCAGTGTGTATTAAGTCTAAGAGATTGGAATTTCTTTCAACAGACTTATACGGATACTTAGTATACTTATATTCCAAAAATGTTTGACATTTTGATTTATTGCACTCAAATTTTGGCAAAAACTTTTAAGTTAATCAGTTTTTGTAATATTTTGTAATTAACATGGCCTAATCGTTCATGCCACAAATTATGAGTCTCAATCAAGTAAGAAGAAATTGAACTTTTATTGATTTCAACATTCATTACATTCATTTTGAATAGGCCCTCATTGAGGTAACCTTTTCCTACATACACTTCTCCTTTACTAAGTACAATTTTACCAAAAATAAACACATATTTGAATCCGTTTTTGTCTAGAAGTGAAATAGAAATCAAGTTCTTCCGTAACTCTGGAATATACAAGACATTATTGAGGGTCAACAATTTTCCAGAAGTCATTTTCAAGAATACTTTTCTTGTTTCTTCTACCTTTGCAGTAGCGGAGTTTGACATATAGATTTTTTTTCTTTTTGAGCCGGAGCGAACGTCAAAAATAACTCCTTGTTAGGTCAAATATGACGGGTGGCACCAGAATCCATCCACCATTTGCAAGAATTTCCCATCAAGTTTTATTCAAAAATTATAGCTCACAGATCATCCATTTCTTTCTTGGACTTAGTCAAATTTGCTTGGTCATTCTACTTTACTTTCTTTGGGGCACGATAGCCCGCAGACTTGTAGCCAATCCTGCCACAGTTGAAGCACTTTCTCTTGAATTTCTTTTTAGGTTGATTGCTATCATTTTTAGCTTTTTTTCATTTTTAGAGTTAATTTGGTCATCTTCTACAATGTTTGCTCCATTCATCGCAAAATTTCCTCTTGACCTTCTTTCCGCAGCCTTATTATCTTCTTCAATGAACAGTCGTACAATCAGATCTTCGACTAAAATCTTCTTACATTTATGTTTCAAATAGTTCTTGAAGTATTTCTACATAGGTGGTAGCTTCTCTATTATTGTTTTTACTTGAAACGCTTCATTCACAATCAAACCTGCCACAAGGAGATCATGAATGATCACTTGCAGTTCCTGCACTTGAGAAACAACAGACTTGTTGTCTATCATTTTATATTCCAGGAATATTGCAGCAAAGAACATTTTAGTTCCTGCATCCTCCATCTTGTACTTCCGTTCTAGCGCCCCCATAACTCTTGTGCTGTCTTTGTTCCACTATACACATTGTAAAGGTCATCTTGAAGACCACTTAAAATGTATTTTCTGCAAAGGAAATTGGAGTGTTTTCAAGCCTCCACAATCACAAATCGCACTTGTTTGGAGGTTCCCTCTGGTACCTCTGGAACTTCTTCAAACGTGAACCTTTGAAGACAAAGAGTTGTGAGGTAGAAAAACATTTTCTGCTGCCATATTTTCAAGTCAATACCCATGAACTTTTCGAGTTTCTCCATCGGCGCCATAGCTTGCGGAACATTAGTACGACTTATCGTGGCAATACTAGTTGCCACCATAGTTGTTCCATCATCATACATTTGACTATCGGTAGTCATTTTCTTGTCAGAACAAGATAATAACTTTAGTATATCAAAATACTATTAATAAAGTTGCAGCAACTTTAAACACCCCTTGTTTCTAGTTCAACAATGAAGTTTTTATGACTTCCAATCATCAATCAAGTGATCTTTAACTTGTGATGAAGATTTTATGTCTTTAAATCACTAGTTAAGTTCAAACTGAGTAGAAAATTTAAAGCTTTAATCTCCAAAAATCAAGCAATACAGATTCCGAAAGAATATTCCTTAAGATTGTTGTTTTCAATGTTTTTGGGTACAAGAATCTGTATATATGCAACACTAACTTCAACACAAGTTCAAGTCTAAAACAAGAACACTTATGCATTTCTGTAACATCTTCAACACAAGATTATAAATAATCTATCCAAGAAGTATGTTATATTTTAGAAATAAGATAAAATAGAAATGTAAAGCCAAGTCCTCCGACTTCACAGGGTGTCCTTAAGAAATAATCCCCAAATTGTACTCGAGGTTTTGGAATCTTCTTCCTAGGATAAAATGACTTTCAATCCAACTATAGCGGTACCTCAAATAATTGGATTTGTCGAACTCACTCATCAACTTAATGATCACACATAGTTTTTGTATAGAAGAAGAGTATTTTTGCTGTCAAAAATCATATCTATACCTGAGAAATATATCAAGTATTTATAACATTTAATGTATCCTTTCAGAATGATGCATTGGTTCAGCAGAAAAGCACCTATTCTGTACAGTCATGTCATCTGCGTCCAGTATGTGCTGGACTTGCGCCTGATCTGCATCCGCAGTTGACGTTATGTAAATTCCAGTAGCTTCTGTGTTATATCTGCGTCTGTAGGTCGCATATCTGCACTACATCCTTTTGCCTCGAAGGGTTACATCCCTTTGAGATGCGTTGTGTATGCGTCTGCATGGCATCCGAAATGTGCCCGCAACTAGAGAAAAATAATTTTATCATATTTTTTTTTGGATTAAAATTTCACTTGTAAAACAAGTCTCAAAAGATAGATCTCATCGATCAATCATTTGACAAATCCAAATCCAAATTCGAGCGATGACGATGACAGTTCGATCCAAAGATAGATTCCTTATTAAAATTTCACTTGTAAAACAGGTCTCAAAAGATAGATATCATCGATCATTTGCTAAATCCAAATTCGAAGCCGAGCGACGACAACGGGAAGAGGCACCACCTTCTCTTGTCTCATTATCCATGTGGAGTAAGTGTTCCTTATTATAAACACTCCAAAGTTCTTTTTTTCCTCCAATGTGGAAGAATTAGTGAACTTTCCAATATAAGAGTACACTTTCCAATTTGGTGACTTTCTTTTCCTCCACTATTTTTCCTCCATTTTCCCTTCACCCAACATGTACTGAGGTTCAAAGTAGATTCCTAAACTCCAGAAGTATAACTTAGCCAATCTATCTCTTGCATAGGGTAATGATTTCCCTATTTTCAATTCATTCCACCACCTACAACAAATCAAGTGTTTCTTTAGTAGGCACACTTAATTGGACAATATTTGATTTAAATTAATAAATTATGGAAAAAGGTACTTAAATTTGAAGTTGAAACATAATATAAATTTGGGATAAGATTAATTGTAACTTTGAGAGTAAAAAAATATTATTTTACTTGAAAGACACCTCAAGTAAGTTTTTTAACATTTAACCAAAGTTTAATTACCTTGTGAGATCAGATGGCTCCTTTTTATGCAACCTTTGCAAGATGTTGAAGTCTAATTTGGTAGTGGATGTGGTTCCATTATAATCTGCATATTCATAGATATTTAAGAATTATTTAGTACTAATTTTGCCTTTATAAAACTGCAAATTAACTTGTATTCTAAATATGAACTCAAACTTTATTTTAACAAAAAAAAAAAAATTGAAAAGATACAACAAAAAGAAGAAGATAAATAAAAAATATGTGTTACCTCTTTTGTTATTGCAAAAAAAAAAAAACTTTAGATTTAGATATTTCAAATCGAACCATGAGATTATCTTAACAAATCAAAATTTTTTTCAAAAGAAATAACTTCGTCGACTCCTTGAATGAACAAACATACCAAAATAAAAGCCAGATATGAAGAACTTGAAAGTTGGTAGTGACTTTTCAATTCTATACAAGTATTTCAGCCATTTCAAAATACTTGATCCCTTTGCACTTGACACACCCCTTAAGATGTTAGTAATTGAAGGTGTATCTTTAGTTTTTTACTCTTGTACTCTAATAACTAAGTTATAATTATGAAGTAGAAATCAAGAAATATTTAACTGATGACATGCACTCCTTAATACACTAATAAATATGACGGTTCATATTCACTTAAAAATCTAATATATAATTGATTATCTAGAGTAATTCACTTCGTATTTCACTCCAGTACATAATAGAATATCTCTATATTCACTTAATACTCCTACTACTCATTCTCATGGATTAAATTTTTTTACAAAAGTGCATATTTTAACAAAATTATCAAAAATGAGAAAGAGGGAGTACATTTTGGTGAGTCTTTTAACTATAGATATATTTTTGATATTTTTCTCCATCTATCAAATACTATGCACAAACATATCAAATAATCAATTCTTTCTTGAAATTTTCTTGGTCGTTGTTGAACTTCCTAAAAACATCTGTTTCATAAAAGAGAAAGGAAAGGTTAAATTGAGACAGATCATATTTCCATGAATCAAGTTTTGTCGTCCTTTAATTTGAACGATACTTACCACACGAAACATAATAACCTTGTTGTCTAAGTAATTGAAAGCATATGAAGGTCATCTCCACCAACTTCACCAATCCATTCTTCATAATGAGTGTACATATAAATCAATGATTCCTCAATCTCACGTTCAAAATGATAAGCTACGCCATGACGTTGGATTGTGTTGATGAGATCAGGCTTTTGCAAAGATTTTGAAGGAGCCATCACTAGCATCTTTCTTATTCTTCGGCTTAAGTCATCGACATGCACTTAAAGTTGTCTCGAAAATTCACTTTGACCCCTCAACTAAGGCTTGTACCTATCAGGTCCCTAACCCACCCGAATTTTGATCCAATCAGACCTTTTTTTGTCAATCAGCTAAAAAGATAAAATGTGTGTGATGCACTTTCCATGGCATGGCAATTTAACAAATTAAATAGTGACATGTGTCGTGTGGGTCCAAAAAAATATTTTAAAAGATATCATAGCAACATAAAAAATGTTATTTTAAAATTAATTAAAAATGACAATCCTTTGTCTTCTTTGTCGTTTTCTTCACCTCAAATGAACTTAGGATTCACCTCAAAATAACATTTCTCCCAATGCTTAAGTGTCTCTCCAAGTGAAAGACCTTATGCCAAAGGATTACTAGAGACATTGCTAACTTTGGGCAAAGAGTTTGGAATTTAATCACACATCGTACCAGTGAATTTCTACCTCATGCAATGTCTCAAACTTCTTTGCCGTCTTCTTCCCCAATTCTTCACTTTCGAACATCAAACTCAAAAATAAAATTTGGTATCGTCGTTATTTTGGATGGAAAAGCACCAATTAAATCAAGTTCATTGGTCAAAGCAGAAAAAATTATAAAAATTGACTGACAATGATTTCTATTAAGGTTGTTATTTTTTCGGTGACACACCACTTTTTTCGTTGACACATCATTTTTTCTGGCGCGATTAATATGAATTTGAAGTTTTTTTTTTTAAATAATTTTTTTTTAAAAGAAAGAATTTGAATCTTTAAAAAGCACCACAGAATAAGAAAGAAAAAATTGTAACAACTCGATGATTGTTTTTCTATCACCATACCTTTTTCTTTCTTTGTCATCTCTTCTACCAAACATATATTGAACAGACAAAAATAGTATAAGTAGTTGAAACAAAAAGCAAGGAAGTCATGTCGTTCAGTGGTGAAGTAAGAAGGAACACTGGAATCACTAATCAAATAAAAACAAAGCTCGTGATTAGAGCAACTTCCAATGAACAAAACAAATTCAAAAAGAAAGAAAAAATTGAAAACAAAAGAAGAAGAATCAAAATGAGGAAGAAGAGAGAAGTAAGAATAGAGAAAAGATAAGAATGCCATGAAAGAATTTTAATTTTTCAAAAATATATTTTTATGTTTGGCTTTATTATTTTGTTGATGCGTCATTTTTTATTTGGCTTTGTAAATCATTTTTTTTTATTTCACGCGCGTCTGAAATGTTTAATGCACTTATGGTGCCATGTCAGCAAAAAATGTCTAATTGGATCAAAATTCGGGTAGGTTAGGGGTCTGATAGGTACATGTCTTAATTGAGGGGTTTTAGTGAATTTTCGAGACAAGTTAAAGTGCCTATCAATGACTTAAGCCCACTTCTTCTTTTAAGTCTTCATGTTTTTTTCTCTTCCCCTCATTGGCTTCCTACTTGGGAATGTATATGTTACTTAAATGGATTAATTCATAAATATATATATGCAAGAAAATGATCTCCCCAAACAGTAGGATGATGATTGTCAGAGTGACGTGTAATTTTAACCTCATCAGTCACAACGGTTTGTGCAAACAACTCCATTTTTCAGCTTGAAGGATTTAAAAAAACTGTTTTGACAAGGGGTAGCAACATAAATCAAATGGTGGTTAATTTGAGCAATATCATTTGTAAGAAGATTAGGATTATGTAGAGAAATTATACAACATATATAGGTCAAAACTTATTTTTTACGTATATGTACTAAATCTTTAAAACCAATGAAATTTCTAATTTTGCCACTAGGTCACTATGATGCAACCATCAAAAGTTTCATAACTCTTTTTAAGATGATCGAGAAATCACCTAGCTAGGCTCCTAGGGAGTATAGAGGATTTTTTGTCTATATATGAAATTTTGAACGGACTATTTGTGTATACTTGCTACTAGTAACTTTTTAAGAAGAAAAAGTAATATTACTCCACTTATTTATAAGCTAATTCTCTGCAAAATTAAAATGTTACACGAAATGATGAGTTTGATTAATTTTTTTTTAAAAAAATTAAAAATAGGGGATAACTGATAATGATCTTGGCCAAGTTGCAAATTAAATTTTTCTTCGACTTATCAATACACTGAACCATGATGAGAAGTCAATGAGCACCGCACTGTTTTCGTACTTTTGACATTTGTTGTGTTGCGGTTTGATGCTCGATCTTTTTTGTTGTGCTTCTCTGTTCCTTGTTTTATAATTGCTTCGACTTTGTTTGAATCTTATACTGGAGCTTTTCCCCTTTTCTTTTCGATAAATGTATTTGTTCTTTTTTTTTATTCTCCATGTTTGTTGGAGTTTTTTTTTAATGGGGGGTTTTTGCTTCTTCTTCTTTGAAGTTGTCTTTTATTTGTTGTTCTCTTGGGGCTATACGTTCTTTTCTTTTGGCGCCTTTGATCTTGAATCTTCATTCGCAACTTGTACGTATTTAGTGCACTAAAAGAAGTGGGCCAAAAAAGGGATAGTGCATATAAGCACTCGAAAGGTATAGGCTCAGATATGGTTATCCAAGGAAAAGGTTTCAGGCTCAAAGGGGAAAGTTTGGAGATTAAATTTTATTCGGTAGGCTTTAAAGGCACAATCGAGTCAAAGAAAGCCTACAATTCTCTCCCAAGTTAAGTGTTGCTCAAAATTTCGCCTAAACAAACATTCAACCCAAGTTCTAGACCAACGGAACGATGCCTTTGAATTTTCAATCTAAAGCTCACCACACAATGAACATGAAACAGTGAGGTAAGACTTATTTTAAACTTGACTTAGAGCAAGAAAATTTTACAAGCGCAACTTTAGTATAATTAGAAGTACCAAAAGAATCTAGAATTCACAACCAAGTTGGTCCACTCTATCATGTCTTATAAGCTAGAGTTCACAATCAAGTTGGTCCACTCTATCATGTCTTATAATCTAGAGTTCACAACCAAGCTGGTCCACTCTATCATGTCTTATAATTTAACACTTTTTTTTTAATTCATATTTTTAAGTATGTTGGTACCAATTATTAAGTCAAGATTTTTTTATTTTTTTTTTAATTCATATTTTTAAGTATGTTGGTACCAATTATCCCAAAGAAGAGTTGCCTATGTATCTTGTTGAAACAAGAATCAGGTTAGACGTAATTCAGGAAACTTAAAATATGAAGCAAGAATTTTTTTTTTCTTTTTGAATTTTGAATAGGGAGGAAAAACTTTCTTTCTCTTTTATTATTATTATTATTATTTGAAATTTAACAAGGACATTTTTTTCGTAATTTTGTATAAGGATTCCTTTTTGAAGAAGACTAACGTCCTTTATTTTATTTTTTATTTTTTTAAAAAAAAATCAATAAATTATTTTTTCCAAATTTAATGAGGATCATCGAACCCAAGAAAGGTTGCCTACGTATCTCATTAAGATGAGAATCAGGTGTGCATAGTTCGTGCAACTGGAGACATGAAGAAACCCACTTTTTATTTGACTAATGAAAAGAAAATGATTTTTTTTTTGAATTTATTAATAATGATTTTTTTTAATTTTTGAAAACAAATTGATTGATTGACTTTTTTTTATAAAGATCAAAATTCCTTTTTTTTCTCTCTTTAAGAAAAAAAATAACCTTCATTTTTTAAGGATCACCGTACCCATAGAGGGTTGCCTACGTATCTCACTGAGATAAGAATCAGGTGTGCGTAGTTCGTACAACTGAAGACATGAAGAAACCCGTATTTTATTTGAATAATGAAAATTAAAATGGTTTTTTTTTTTAATTTTTGAAAACAAATTGATTGATTTTTTTATAAGGATAAAAACTCTTCCTTATTTTTTTCTTTAAAAAAATATAACTTTCATTTTTGAAGGATCACCGAACTCGTAGAGGGCTACCTATGTATCTCACTGAGATAAGAATCAAGTGTGAGTAGTTTGTTCAACTGGAAACTTGAAGAAACCCGCTTTTTATTTGGAGAATAAAAAGAAAAATGATTTCTTTTTTAATTTTTGAAAACAAATTGATTGTTACTTTTAATAAAGATAAAAACTCTTCCTTTTCTTTTCTTTTAAGAAAATACAACCTTCATTTTTTAAGGATCACCGAACTCGTGGAGGGCTGCCTAAGTATCTCATTAAGATGAGAATCAGGTGTGTGTAGTTCACCCATATTGGGGCAAACTCGATAATTTAGGAAAATAATTTATTGTGAAAGCAAATCTCACACCTCATTTTGGTTACGAAAAAGAATAGGTTTTAGAGAGAAATTTTCAGCCTCTCTTACATTAATGGATTCCAAAGCCGACCAACATTCAAAACAGCCTGATAGTTAATGCAACTAGTAGCATAGAAAATGAATGGTTTTAAAAGAGGGTACTTTTAGACATTCAAATCTTTGTCGAACTTTCACTAAGTCAAAAATGCACGTAATGAAAATAAAGCGGTGCCTAATAGGGATAACCATGTCTAAGTTCAGTTCTACTAGATTTCATCTAATTGAGAAAGGTGTCTAGGTTGGCTGTAAAGCAAGCGGACAACTTGAGTCGGGCAGGGACAGCTTTACCGACAGCAGATTTTTTCGGCCTCACTGTTGGTCCTTCCCGTCCTAAATCATTCTGACTATAGAATTCTTCCCAGGAGCGTTGCCGCATCTCTGTTATCTCAAGTCTCGGGAGCGTATACCACATCTCCGAATATAAAGTATCTTAAAAGACTTAGATGGATGCGCGAGAGAAGACAGTTTATATTACAATTCAAATAATATCAAAGCAGTTAACATGTAGGCAAAGAAAACATTTAGGCCAGCAATATACAATATCAAAATTAAATAAAGCCAAACAAGTCAATATAAAAGCTCGAATTCTGGTTATCCCCAGCAGAGTCCCCTCTGTCATGCCCCTATTTTTACCGCCCCAACCCCGCTAGGGAGTTGGTTTTAGAGAAAATTATTTTTTCCAATTAAAGTGACGTTTTGAATAGAGATTATTTTATTTACAGAGTCGCCACTTGGAATTGAGTTTGGATGTTTCAAGTCACCTTATTGAATCTCCATTAAAAAGAAAATGACCCTTTATTATTGGTCTACGAAGTAGAAATCCGGATAAGGATTTCTATTGACCGAGGAGAAGGTGTGAGGCACCCCTCGAATCCTGTGGTTCTAGCACGGTCACTTAAATGACTTATGTCTGGCTTTAATTAATCTTTTGGATATAGAGGATTTGTTAACCTAAAAGTTACTTATATCCCGTTTCTATTTATTTTTGAATATATTTAAAACTATATTGATGTGTGGTTTACCGATAGTAGTACTTTTCGGCCTTAGCGCAAGTTTGGTATATTTCTTGCGCTTTTTTGGCATTTATGGATCGTTCCCATTTTTTTCAAATCTAAGTGAACACCTAACATGTTTAAGAATCTACCCAACCTCAATTATATAGGCTTCAAATGATAGATTAAATTTTATTATAAGGAATGGTCGATAGCAGGGCTTTCCAACTTCATCATTAACTTTCTCTTGTATTAAACTTTAAAAATTACTTTCGATCAAGAAACTAAACTTATTCTTTTAATAATTATTCTCTAATTTACATACGATTTTACAATTCTTAATCCAACTGTATTTGTCTATTATTATTATCGACCTAATCATACTCCTAATGATTCAATTATATTACAAAGTAATGAAAATCTTATGTATAAAATCCAACTTCATTAGTCATAAATTTCATATATTCATCACCCAATTTATACGACAATATTATCAAGGTAACACAAACTTTAAATAAATACATTCAATAAAATAGTAAGGAAAATTGAATGAAATATCATAAATAAATAAAAAAATAGCAGAGACAAATTCAAAGGACCACTAATTTAATAAATTATTCGTAAACCCATTTGGAATTTCATCTCTAACATATTACTATATATATATTTTTTTAAATCTTTTCTTTCTTTTTTCTAATCTCTCTCTCCCAGGTATCTTTTCGTTCCACCCCACTTTCTTTAACCCCTTTTTGTGTTCTGTGTTTCCTGATACCAAACGGTATCTAAATGAGAACAAAATAGTCCACAATATTCGCAAAACAGTCCACACGACAAGACACCAACGGAAACAACAAACACAAACTTAAACGAAACAGAAGATAGGTAATTTGACACAAAGAGAACACATAATGTAGCACCTAAAGAGTAAATTAAAATCTAAAATCTCTACAAAATACGTTAACAAGCACCAAGTTCTTACGGTGACCGCCAAGGGAATCAACTCACCTCAAGATCCACCGTTTCCAAGCAAAGAACAATATTGACTTTTCCAAGCCCTAAGCTACAATGGCTAGTCCAAGCCCTAACTAAGAACTACACTAAGGTGGTCTACTCTTAAGAGAGAGGATTTTCAATGTCTCATATTTTCATCATTAAACAACAAAAGAGAAAAAACCAAATAAGAGACTATATATAGCCTAACTTATTACATAGTATAATGGACCAAAATACCCTTAATGAAAGGAGAGGTCATAGGTTGTTTCTTTAACATGTGCACAACCCAAAATACCCTTAATGAAGAGTGCTTCTTCAATTCTCTAAAACCATGGGGTCACACTTCTAAACTTGTAGTCTTGAATTGGCATCAAATGTAAGCCCCCACATAATCTTACACACATGGGTTTGTTTAATGGCATGCTCTAAACGGGTCCTCCATGCATGTTTTCGTATCCTCAAGGTGACCAAGTCTTGAGCTTTTATGTGTTGGCCTCTAAAGATATCATCAAAAGATAAGATGGTCATTTTTCCCATATCATTTCCACCCTTTGTTTACTAACGATTTCTTCTTCCCATGTTACAATCCGAGTGCGTGCATGTGTTATGCGGTTTTTCCTTTTTCTAATTAATTTTTTTTTCTTTTTGTTGCATGCATGCATGCATGAGTCGTAACTTATAGTTTATAACACAATTACATGGATTGCATATCAATTGAATGTGATGTTATAAGACAAACCAAATCTAGCACATACATCTAACACATTGATATTATTTTAAAGATTAATCACAATAGGAAGAAAGAAATCCAACTAACCCAAGATAGGAAGCATTCACCATCTTATACGTGCTGGAAAAAAAATAATATAGAAACATTTAGAAAAGAAAAATAAAATAAAAATGTCACCCAAACTTCAATTAATTGCATAATATATAATACAACATCTCACGAATTATTTAAAGCCAAGGTGACAATTGAACTTTATGCATGTCATTATACCAAACAACTTACTTTAAATTTATCTACATAAAAAAGGGAATATATCTTATGTTGAAACATCGTATATAAAAATAAACAACTTTGTAAATTAGAATCAAATCTTGCATAATTACGATGTATTCTAAAAAGAAGAATTGAGGTTTACCTCTTAAAAAGATAACTCACAAACAAAGTTAATGTAATTTACTGATTTAGTAGCGACGACCATGAAACCGTGAATGAAAATCACGAAACTCTCACTTTTTCCTCTCTCGTAAACTTTGTTTTCCCCTTTTTTTTTCTTTCTCTGGCTTGGTGTTTGTCAATGTTGTTGTGTTCTCTTGTAGATTTTCTCACTGTCCGTGTATGTCTAGTGCATGTGTGTGTCGTGTGTTAAATATATGATGTTTGTGTTTGTGCATGTGTAGGAGGAAAATGTGGGAAAATGGGGTAATGGCTGTTGGTTATGGGGAAAGTGGGGGGAAGTGGGGGAATGTGGGAATTGGGGTAGCTTCAGTTTTTTTTTTTTTTTTTGATATTTTTTTTAATATATTAAATAAAATAAAAATAATAAAATCTATTTAAAATTAATAAAATACAAATAAGTTAAATAACTAGTCTTAGAAATATGATTAAGAAATATTAACATCACTAAATTCTTTATTAAAAGTTAAAAGAAGAAGACAAATATAATTTAAATTTATTTTTTTAAAATTTTTAAAAATAATAATAAAAATAAAAGCTTATTTAAAATGTGATTCTCTTTTTGTTGTTTCAAAACTATTAAACCGAACCTTGTAAAACAGGATGAAATTGAAGCATCTAATATAGACCTAAAAATAAAATATGTGTATTAAATATTAAAAAATGACGTAACATATTAGGTTTTGGTAAAAAATTAGGTATTTATAATAGCCGTCGTTTAAGTATCATAACATTTTAAATGAAGAATACATATAATTTTAGGTAAATCACAAAAATAGTATTAATTTTTAACTTTTTTTAATTTAAACCCACATATACCCACAATCTGTCCCACTCCACATTATTTTTTTAAAAAACTTATTTAAACCCCCTACGCACTCATTCTACATTCACATAATTTAAAATTCTACATTCATATTTCTCTGTCCAACACCTAATGAGGCGTGATTTTTTCGTTCTAAGGTTTGATTTTAAATATATTTGGCATAATATAAACGTGTTATTAAGTTTGATTTTTAGGCTGTTAGTTACTCATTTTAATTTTGAGTGTTTATACGTAAATATTTAAATTTGTATAAAATTAAATAAATAGGTATATATGTCTTATGTGACATATTATATATCAGTTATTATTTGTGCACATAAAATATGTAATTCTACTTGTTCAACTTTATGAAATTTAAGTGTCTACTGATTATATCTACAGACATATAAATCAGTTGAGATCAAGTTAATAAAAAGTGTTTATGTATTATTATTCAATATATTTTTATCCTTCATTTGAATTCACGAGCTATTATTTTGAAGCTATGTAACAAATGGCTTTTAAAACACAATTGTTTCTTGTTTTCTAGTGACGTTGTTGGATAGTAATGTTGGACGATAGACTAAATCTAAATAATTATTTATATATTCTCAATTTATTTATTTTTATTTGTTTCCTATTTTAGTCACGTCTAGTAAACAATTTAGCATCAATAATTTTATTGTCTGGTCATCTCAATCTGCATGTTCTTAAAACAGTATAATAGAAATTTGCATCGATTTAAGGGTAAATATGAGGTCTTTTCAAAAAAGTAAAAAAAATTAAATAGCACGAGTTAGGTGTTGACACTCAATTTTATTTCGTCCTTTTTCTAATTTATTTCTCTTGAGCTTACGAGTTACTAATAATTTAAATAAATTTATTTATCTAGTTTTAATTAATTAAGAGTCAATACTAGTTATTTATACAACAATAACATACTAATATAATCGCACAAGCAGGTTGAGAGAGATAGAATATACATAAACTTTATCCCTATATTTTTGAATTAGAAAGACGATTTTCGATAGACTCTTGACTCGTTACACAAGTCATTCAAATGAGAGTAAGTTCCAATCTTAGTTTGTTATCTAAGAAAATGAGAACTTTGATGAGAATGTCACTCATCATATTGTATAGAGTGGATGAATAAAGACTTGCATTTGGATGCTTATGTGATTAGAAGGTGTAGTCAAAAGTTAAAAACAAATGTATGTCCTGTAGGTCATACATGGAAGACGTGGTCTAAGATTTGGTTATAAATATATTTGGTAATATATAAACGTGTTTTTTAGTTTGGCCTTTAGACTGTCATTTACTCACTTCTAGTTTTTTTTAGGTGCGACTTCATTAATTACTTTTTTTTTATAACTGATTTGTCCTAGTAGTTCGAGTCAATCCCACTTTATCCTCCTAACATTTAAGTTTTGAAAAATGATACCCCATCAATATATTGAAAGCAAGCGATGACTCCCTTATGCAATATTTTCTAATGAAATTTTCTTCTTTTTTTTGAAATAAATATTGTTTTTTAAAAAATTACTAAAATAATGATATTTCATATTATAATAAAATTAGTTGAAGATAGTTTGGTGACCTTTAAAGGAGAATTGGTAACCTTAAAAAATGAGTTGAAGCTTCTGAAAAAGTTGATAACTAGTTTACTAGGTCAATGAAAAAGTAAAATAGATATGAACATCAAAGTTTGAAGATGGCATTAAGAAGATAAAAGTAAAGGAGATTCAATGAAGTTTCCATAAGCTTTTGGTGTAATTGTTTTTTGTCGTATAAATTTGACTATTGTTTTAAAAATTGATTAATTAATAATAAGAAAAAAATTAGAAGAAAATTATTAACTCTCTTAATATGCTAAAGTTGACAAGATTTTAATATATTGAACACATAAGAAACGTGAATAAAAAATTATATTGATACACTACTAAAAAAAAAAGAAAAAACCAATCACAAAAACCGACCATAAAACCGACCAAAGTGTGTGGTCGGTAAAGTTGTGGTAGGTTTTTAAAAACCGACCACAAGTGGTCGATTTTTTTAAAATATATATATATTTTAAAAATTCATTATTATTTTATTAAAATTGAAAAAAATAATTTCAGAAAAAAACGACCACAAGTGGTCGGTTTTTTATTAAATTAACTAATTAATTTAAATACTAAACCGACCACAAGTGGTCGGTTTTATATTAAATTTAATTAATTAATTTAATAAAAACCGACCAATTGTATTTTTTTTTTTAAAATAAAAATCAAAACTCAAATACACAATGCAACAACAACAATCCAATATAGTAGTAACCAAATCAATACAACAACAAAAACAACAAAAAATTAAACATAAATACTTTCAAAAGTCTACAACACGTACAAAATGACCTACAAAAGTGAGTATGAAAAAACTACAACAATACTTTCAAACAACAAAATGTCTAAATAATAAATACAACACATACAAAAATAAAAACTAAAAGTCATCATCATCGAATTCGTCCTTGTCTTCCATATCATCATCCGTGCTAAAATCATCCAGGGGGCCTAGACCTTTCGCAGCCCGAATTGCATCACCAGGACACGGAGGAATAACCCCCTCATTCTGAATGAAAGAGCTGAACTGCTGCTGCAGCATCTTGATTTGTGATGTTGTTGCCTTCTCAGTTTTCTTCTGCCTCTCTCTCTGTTCAGCAAACTCTTCAGTGAGTTGAGAAACCATATTTTGTAGTCTTTCAATGGTTTCTCTTTCAACTGAAGAGCTAGAGTATGCATTGCCGGAAGAACACCTAATATCATGGCTAAAAAATTTTGTGTGGAATCCGTAGAAATGATCTCTATTTGCAGGACCCACAGCTTTTGTCTACAACTCCTCCTCTACATTCCCGGGTATTGGGTCACCCTGACTTTCAGGAGGCTGACTACTACGATACTCAACAACAAGACGCGTATATTCGTCCTATATTTAAAGTAAAGTTAATACTAAAAGTAAAAAAATACTAAAGTAGTTATAATTCAAAATTCGTTTCTTACATGGACAACTTTTGCACGAGTTTCAACCCAGACACCTTCATCAGTCGGGTCCTTTTTCTTTTTCGTATGAGTCTTCTCGAATAGCTCATCAGTTGATATTCACCTACCCTTATCTTTTTTGTAAGACCTCACAAAATCCTAAGCTTAATTCAGTCTACTTGTGCTTGTTAAGGGGGTCCCCTACTTAAAAGATTCTAGCTAAGTTTATAGACTTAGTTTATTTTTGGCCTTCAAGAGTTCGCAACATTATTTCGCGACCTCAATGTTCTTTAAGGGTCCACATCTTTAGTAATTCATGATCAGGAAGTCAATTAGTGTTCCCGGATAAGTTTTTGACTTTTCGAAACACATTTAAACCAAGTTTAGAGTTGCAAAACAGTGGAACAACGCGATCTTGGCACATCATGTCGCCTATCGCGCTGGTCAACATTTATGCAGAGTTGCAGAGCCAAAAGTACTGAGGCTTGGCAGGATCATGGTGACGCATCAACCATCGCGTCGATGGGACAACGAGTTGCATCTCCTGTAGCGTTGATGCCCAGTTTTCCAGTCATTAAATATCCACATTTTTTAGGACAAATGGGTCATTTTTCCACCCCTATATAAGTTCCAAACACAGGATTTAGCCCTAATTAAACCAAATTATACCCAATTCTCTCAAATTCACCCAAGAACAAGTTAGGGAATCTATTGAGGATTCAAATTTAAGAAGATTTCACCGTCAATCTTCCCGAAATCACGAACTAAAGTATGCCAAGTGTTCATCAAAGGGTCCCTTCCACCCTTGGAGTTCAAGTAACCTTTTGAAAACATCAAAGTTGATGAATTTATGAATTCCATGATTTGAATTGAAAGTATTCATGTTAATTATGTTATTAGGGTTATTAATCCTTGTTTAATTGCAAGATTCACGAGAGACCAATTATTAGGTTGTAGTACCATGTAAATTCATGCTAGAATCTTGAAGAATTGAATGTCCATGTGTTGAATTATATTGTGTGCATATGCTATGCCTTTCATGTGTTTGATGAATTGGTTATGTGATCTAGACAAGAGAAATTATATCATGTAAACATGTATGCTAGTTCATGCCATTCAAGTATTTGATAAAATGTCTTTATAGCTATATTATGAACAAAAGTGCATTGTAGTGCCTTGCAAGTGTTTGTTGAATTATCCATGTGAAATTAATATATTGTCCCATGATATGATAGTATGGATTCTATTTATATACAATTTCATGATTTCCAAGTACTTGATGAAATATCCACAACTTATGGTATTATGGATTGTTGATGTTGGTCATGTATTCAAGACGTGTCATGTCTTTTCAGTTTCCTTCTATCGAGTCCTGGGGTACTTGTACCCAAAAAATATAGCTGCGTGCCTAGAGCCAGTGTCATGTTTTCAAGATACTCTCAGTCAAGCCATGATCCGTAGAACTCAGTCAGTCATGTAACTCAGGAAAACTTAGAAATCTCAGTAATCCTAGTAATCTCAGTAACTTCAGTACTCTCAGTCAGCTTTCAGATCTTAGTAGTGTTCTGTCAGTCAACGGAACTTAGCGAACTCAGCTCAACTAAGCAATTTCTTCAGTTCAGTTCAGTGTCTATTAAGTTGGGAGTAGGATTCAGGACTGAGTGGACCCAGGGATGAGGATACACACTATCAGCCAGTAGAGGGTGCGATCCTTAGTAGCAATCCCTACATTCCAGAACAATGTAGACAGTGTAGGTAGAGATGCACCCTACACGTTTAGGGATTTATACATATCATTTGAGTTTTCTACCAGGAGGGGTTGATGGAAGAGCTCCCTATCATAGAGGATATACTCATAGCTTATATTTACCCGTGGCACGGTACTGATACCTTTCCAGCTGGGATTATAGGTTGGACCCCACCAGTTCAATTTCGGTGTATGTCGGTTAGATGATTACTTTCCACCGTTTTAGTTTAAGCCTCATTCTCAGTCTTAGTAAAAGAACTCAGATAGTTCTTCAGATTCAAGGCTATCAGATACAGTCAACTCAGAATAGTATGAAACTCAGTTAGTTCCATCAGAATATAGACTGTCAGATATAGTCACTCAGTATTATCTATATGATAACGCTCAATCTACAGCTCTCATAGGAGTGTAAAGCGGTCGTTAGTCAAATATAGAACCCAACAGGGTTGGGTATCGATCCCTCAGGGAATAGCTTGGTCAACAAGTAAACAACTATTACTAGAATTTTAGTGCAAGTCTCGTGAAAGGGGGGAATGGTATTGTGAAAGTAATGTAACCAAAATAAGAGAGTAAAACAGAAAATAGCAAAGTAAAAGAACCAATGTTTTGTAGGTTGTAAAACAATGAAAATTGAGGAGTTGGGGTTATGTCCACCTTCTGAGTTATACATCTCTATTGACTATGAGTGTGTTGAATTCAGAAATGCATGTGCTTATAGAGAATTGTATTCGATGGTAAATCCAGGTGTCTTTCGACCTATTCGAGGATTATTTCACTTTAACTCTTTCGATCTTAAAGCGTGTCTAACGGTACGAATTCTCCAAGAGGTTAATCCACTTACGACAATAAATTTTTAATAGGGGATGGGACCCTATTACCTTGACATTATCTCTTTTCCAGACATATAACCTTTCTTTCGAACAAGTTAAATGTTATACTGGCGTATTCTTGTGTTTGCGACCACAAAGAATTTAGATTAAGATGAAGAGAATAATGATATAAGCAGTATACGTGTCACGAACTCACAAACTCACAGCAATAGATAGTATCTCATTCGGCTTCCATAACCCCAACAGAGAAGTTTAGTTACCCATGAGTGCGAAGGAAATCACAATTGACATTGTTGTTGTACCACAAGAGCGATTTCACGTTTATAATGGTGTGGTAGGCGTTTAGGCGTGAATTCCTAGGCAAAGTAACGTTTCTCTTATTGCGGAAATTAAGAATTGATGTATAGAAGAAGAATAAAAAGTAGAATTAATGGGAGAATTAGAATAAGAGTTGTAGAGTAATAGAATTAATGAGGAATAGAAGAATGAATAAAAATCTCTAGCAAGATAGGGTATTTATAATACCCATATCCTATTCCTACTAAGCTAATGAAATACTTAACCAATTCCTACTAAGCTAGTGAAATACTTAACCCAATTGTACTAGGTTAATGTATCATTGTCCTAATCCTAATAAGTTACTGCTAGTCCCCAAAGTCTTCAGAATTGCTGTTTTAGCCCGAGACAGATTTTCCATGCGCCACTTTTGGTCCTTGGCGTGCAAGACTCCCTTTTCTCTTTTTGTGAAGCTTTCTTTGGCGTCAAGTTATCCATAAAATGCTGAATTATGCATATTTTATTCCTTAAACTTTGCTAATCATGTTCGTTAGCTCACTTACAGGAAAAGGACTAAAAGTGCATGAAATATATAATTTGTCCTCAAAACTTCGCTAAAATATGGGTAAAATATAGCACTATAGGCGTGTAAATTCGCCTATCATCAACACCCCACACTTGAAGCTTTGTTCATCCTCGAACAAAATATCATATCCCTCTAAACATCAACTTAGGGTTTCACAGCAACAACATAAAATATCCGTCAAGACAAGCACAACAATTATCAACAAAGAGTAGTTTTCCGATCATTAGTAGAAACAATTTAACCTCTAGCATAGACTCGTGATGGTAGTCAACTCGTATTCAAAATTTAAAGCACAAAGAATCATACACAACTTCCCAAGACTGATCAACCATGTGTGTCTCACAATATATTACCCATAATCACTCACAAGTATAGCATCTTTTTCAAGCATGGGTATAAAAATATCCTTGCTCTCTGTCAAAAAGAATTCATATGCTGCAACTGATGACCATAGGCTTGCCCTTAGTATAATGCTCCATTAAATGTCAGAATGCTAAGCTTAGGATCAAATAGGTCTTTTACTGGTTGTAATGTAGGCTAAGGGACGGGTAAGACTATTTTGGCCAGGAATAGTGACTATGTTCCTAAGCACTTTAATACATCACATTGTATCATTAACATTTTTCTTTCAAACAACCTTTCTACTTTCTTTTATTCTACCACCCTTTTTCTCCTCTTTTGTTTTTCAATTTTAAACATGACTAACTTTTCAGTTTTTTCTTCCTTTTTCTTTTCATAACATACCTCTTATGATAGCACTTCTTTTTTCATAACAAATTCAAGCACCAATTCATTCTAAAGCATCATACTCACCCAATTTCCTCTTATTTTGTCACATGACTTTACACTTTAAAGCACTTAGGAATTTGGATCAAATTATGGTCTTAAAAAAAATGGAGTAGGATTACATATGAGGCTGTCAAAGAAAATAGGCTAAAGGCTCAAAAGGGTTTAACTAGGATGATGTCCATGGGTAGGTAAAAAGAAGGTAAACAAGTGTAGGTTGCCAAAGAAATGCCTAAATCATCTCCTAGACTTACACTCTTTATTTTTGCTTTACATACATACCAGGCAAGTTCTAGCATCAGCCACAAACATAGCATATACTATCAGCTCACACACACAAGGCACATGGTCGACTTTATTGAGAGTAGTATAGACCCTTGACCCAACAGATGAAGGAATTGAACCACACAGTATCACATAGTGAGTCACAATTAGAGCCTAAATGTCTCAATAGTCATGATTCTATCACAAACTCTTGTCATAATCTCATGCTGCCTATCAGAATAATTTCATGCGAAGCTAAGTAAAAAAAACTTAACTACTAAAAAAACTTAACTTAAAAAAATGAAACAAAAATAAAACAAAGCAAACAAATATAGATGCGAATAGAGAAGTATAGCATGCAATACCACCACCCCATACTTAGTCGGGACACTGTCCTCAGTGGAAACTAAATACGAAAAACCTGGTCAGTCGGACTCCTCCTCTATGTCTGGGGTCATACCCCCTTCATCGAAATCATCATAGGAGTTGTCGTCATCAGAATTCTCCACGTTGGAGTCTGGCAAGCGTCGATCATCATCAGTTGGCACATCATCATCAAGAGTTCCTCAAAGTATGTACCTACTCCACACATCTCCCGTGCATTCATATTCATTGGATAGTCATGGTCCAGCTGTTGGAGCTCTGCAGCAGTTGGAACACGACCTTCGCTCATTATTGTAAACCGTGTCATGCCATAAAGATGGTGAAAGAAACTCTCATCTCGAGCATGTCTCTCTGCCGTAGTAAGGTTGAAACTATGTGTTGTTTCAGTATCTTTGACCTTTGTGAGGTCAACCTTCTTCGGGTTGTGTGGGAGTTTGTGATCAGTCGGTTCCTCTTCGATATCCTCCTTCCACAAGATTGCAGTCAACAGATTACCAAAGGTGAAGTGGGACCGCTTTTGTAGTCTAGCTTTCCGCATTGTAGAACGAATGATGGCCCCAATGTTGATAGGGACATTCGTCATCAATGCGTAGACCAGGCACACTCTATCTCTTATTATCTTGGTATACTGGGTCCCTGGTATGAGGCATGAGTTGACAATACGCAACCATATCCTTTGCTTCCCTATTCAGAGGATCATAGGGGAAGGTGTAGTGTCGACCGGAGTCTTTATATCTGCTCCATCTTGCCATGGATCTTGTACCACAAAGTGTGTGTCGGATTGATCTATATGGAGGTCTACTATACAGCTCTTTGAATGGTGTTGCATCGACTGAAGGTAAGCCAAGAAAGATGTTGAAGAAATCCGCATTGAGTTGTACAACTTGTCCCCGAATCTTGACTTCGCTGACTGTGGTTTTCGGCGACCAGTTGGCATAAAATTCCCTTGTCAAATCAAGATTGCATTCTCCCATGTCTCGAAAGATGAATTCCAGATTTAATGCTATGATCTTTGCCAACATGCGCGACTCCTTCTTCGCTAGGCTTTCCTTATTGATCAAGTCGACATGAACATATTTTCTTTCCTTGTTGTTCCTATACCATTCCTTCGCTTCCTCCTTAAGAAACCATTTTATTCCAAACATGCGGCGTGGTACTTGCATTGAGGATGATTCTCCGTGCTCTTTTCGTCCTCTTTTCTTGCTCTTTTGGGAAGTGGTAGCCTTATCTTTGCCTTGTCTTGCTTTGGTTGCCATTGTACCTGAGACACCTTTACCATGCACTACGTCTAAATCGACATTTGAAATCGATCTTCTCGTTTTATACCTCTTGCACCTACATTTGCTCAAAACCAATGAAAACGGTTAGTACGATGGGTTGCCTCCCACCAAGCGCCTTAGTTTTGGTCGTGGCACAACTCTTATTTTTGGATTTTTATTTATCAAAATCAAAACACGTACTAAAACAAAGGACGTCAAAAAATAAAAAACGATGGGTTGCCTCCCATCTAGCGCTTGATTTATTGTTGTGGCACGACATAGTTACCTTGAGTACTTAGACTTCATCGAGATAAGTGATGGCCATGAAATTTATCGAATCAAGAGGACCGATATAAGGTTTCACATGTTGGCCATTCACCTTGAAGAGAACACCATCATTATCTTCCAATTCAACTACTCCAGAAGAGTAGAATTGGATGACTTTGTATGGACCGACATTAACTTACCTGGGAAGAGCTTCAATATGGAGTTGAAGAGAAGTACCATATCATCCTTTTGAAAGTTTCATCGAACAATCCGCTGATCATGATACTTTTTCATCCGCTCCTTGTATAGGTCCGATTTCTCGTAAGCATAAAGACGGAATTCATCCATCTCGTTCAGTTGCTCCAACCTCAGCTTCATTGCATCATCCCAATTCAAATTCAATCGCTTCAGCGCCCATAGTGCCTTATGCTCGAGCTCAATGGGTAGATGGCAAGCCTTCCCATAAACTAGTTGGTAAGGGGACATTCCAATTGGCATTTTGAATGCATTCCTATATGCCCAGAGTGCATCGTCCAGCTTTCGAGACCAATCCTTCCTATTAGAATTTACCGTCTTCGCAAGTATTTTCTTGATCTCTTGGTTGGAAACCTCTACCTGTCCACTAGTTTATGGGTGATAAGTTGTGGCTACCTTGTGTTTCTTGACACCATATTTGACCAACACGGATTTGAATAGCTTGTTGCAAAAGTGAGACCCTCCATCGCTTATGATAGTACGTGGTACTCCAAAGCGAGAGAAGATATTCTTCTTTAAGAACGCTACATCACGCTTTCCCTCATTGTCGGCCAATGCTACTGCTTCAACCCATTTCGAAACATAGTCTACAACAACTAGGATATACTTTATTCCAAATGAGTTGATAAATGGACCCATGAAATTAATACCTCATACATCAAATAACTCTACCTCAAGGATTTTCGACATGGGCATCTCATGGTGTTTCAAAATAGCACCTTGTCGCTGGCATTGGTCGCATCTTCTCACAAAGTCCTGAGCATCTCTAAATATTGAAGGCCAATAATATCCACTTTGCAATACCTTTCTTGCTGTCCGATTACCTGCGTGATGACCCCCAACTTGGGAAATGTGGCATGCTTCCAATATATTAGGCACATATACATGGGATATACATCATCGGATAACACCATCCGCGCATCATCGAAACAAATATGGCTCATCCCAAAAGTAGTGTTGTACATCATGCATAAACTTCCTTCTTTGATGGAAAGATAAATTTGCAGGTATCACATTACTCACCACAAAGTTTGCAAAGTCGGTATACCATGGTAACTCTTCTATTATCGTGGCTAGTATCTCCTCATCAGGGAATACATCATCAATCTCGATTTCAGGTTGTGCTACATGCTCTTTTTTAAGTCTAGACAGATGATCAGCCACTTGGTTCTTGCAACCTCTTCTATCTTTAACTTCGAAATCAAACTCTTGCAGCAGCAATACGCATCGACTAAGACTTGGTTTTGCATCCTTATTAGTCATTAGATACCTTAGAGATGCATGGTCTGTATGAACGATCACTTTGGTTCCCAACAAATAAGCTCGAAACTTCTCAAACGCATACACAACCGCTAGGAGCTCTTGTTCTGTCATAGTGTAGTTCTTTTGGGATTCGTTTAGGACCTTACTCGTATAGTAGATAGGATGAAATAGCTTCTCCTTTCTCTGGCCAAGTACAGCACCAACGGCTACACCACTAGCATC
The DNA here is from genome assembly GCA_030864225.1 of Capsicum baccatum var. pendulum. Lineage (NCBI taxonomy): Eukaryota > Viridiplantae > Streptophyta > Magnoliopsida > Solanales > Solanaceae > Capsicum > Capsicum baccatum. The sequence goes on from CM061552.1 coordinate 295,180,904, forward strand.
ACACATGACTTCGAACGGGAGAGACCAATCTGGTGCTACCATGATAGGAGATTCAACTAGTTTTTCTTTGAGGCATTCGAATGCCTTCAAACAATCTTCATTGAAGTCGAGCTTTGCATCTTTCTCCAAGAGTTTGCACAATGGACTAGCAATTTTGGAGAAGTCTTTGATGAATCGTCGATAGAAACCTGCATACCGAGAAAACTACGAACTCCCTTCACCAAAATTGGAGGAGGTAGCTTCTCAATAACTTCTATCTTGGCGCAATCAACCTCAATTCCTCTCTCGGAAATCTTGTGCCCAAGAACGATACCTTCTATAACCATGAAGTGGCACTTTTCCCAATTCAGCACTAAGTTGAATTCTACACATCTTTGCAACGCCATACTTAGGTTTGCCAAACACGCTTCGAAAGACTCACCAACAATTGAAAAATCGTCCATAAATACCTCCAAAGTGTCTTCAACCATATCAGAAAAAATGGACATCATACAACGTTGAAAGGTGGCTGGTGCGTTACATAGTCCGAATGGCATACGTTTGAAGGCAAATGTACCATATGGGCATGTGAAAGTTGTTTTCTCTTGGTCTTTGGGGGCAATACAAATCTGATTATAGCCTGAATAACCGTCTAGGAAACAAAACCATCCTTTCCCCGCTAATCGATCTAGCATTTGGTCCATAAATGGCATTGGGAAGTGATCTTTAAGTGTCCAAGCATTCAACTTACGGTAGTCCATGCATACTCTCCATCCAGTGACGGGTCTGAGTGGAATAAGTTTATTTTTTTTCGTTCGCGACCACCGTCATGCCTCCTTTCTTGGGAACACATTGTACCGGGCTTACCCATGTACTGTCAGAGATTGGATACACAACCCCCGCGTCTAACCACTTGATGATTTCTTTCTTCACCACTTCTTGCATAGATGGGTTTAGACGTCTTTGATGCTCAATGGTGGGTGTACAATTCTCTTCAAGCTGAATCTTGTGTGTACAAATCCCAGGTGGAATACCAATAATATCCGCAATGGTCCATCCAATGGATCTAATATACTTCCGTAGAATAGTAAAGAGAGCTGCAACTTGTTGCTCTCCCAAATCTGCTGCCACAATGACTGGAAGTGTGTTTCCGCTTCCTAAGAATACGTACTTTAAATGACTTGGCAGCTCCTTCAATTCTAACGTGGGTGGATCTTCAATAGATGTCTTAGCTGGCGGTGCGGGAGATTTTTGAGATTGAGGTCCAGCTTCTTGGGAGCATGGTGATATGTCCCTAATCCTGATAGAGCACAAATAGCTTCTTCACAATTTTCAGCATCCTTACTCTCTCTATTTATGAGCACAACCGCCAATGGATCGTCAATAATTTGCTCTTCTTCAAGTAATTCTTTCTCATCATCAAAGTAAACATCAGCCACCGAAAATACGTTCAGCTCTTTGGGTTGCCTCATTGATTTACACACATCAAAGCGAACTACTTCGTTATTTATTCGGAATAAAAGCTCATTAGCTCTCAAATCAATAAGCACACTTCCTGTAGCAAGGAAAGGGCGCCCCAAGATTATGGGAACCTCTGAGTCTACCTCACAATCCAAAATAACAAAGTCTGTCGTAAAAATGAATGAAGAAACCTTTACCAAGACATCACATAGAATACCAACAAGTTGTTTTACCGACCTATCCGCCATGACGAGCCTCATATTGGTTGGAGTAGGATCACCTAACCCCAACTTTTTATAGATAGATAAGGGCATCAAATTGATGCTGGCTCCTAAATCGCATAATGCCTTGGCAAAATTCAAAGATTCAACGGTGCAAGGAATAGTGAAAGCACCGGGGTCAGCCTTCTTCTGAACTATTGATCGGGTAGCGATTGCGCTGCAGTGATGAATATCATCTTGCAACTCATAGCTTGCTGCCCGCTTCTTTGTCAAAAGATCCTTCATAAATTTCGCATATCCAGGCATTTGTTCAAGTGCCTCCACCAATGGAACATTAATGGTCAGCTGCTTTAACATAGTCATGAATTTGCTGAACTTTGTATCATCCGCCACCTTTTCAATCTTTGAGGAAAAGGTGGAGGTGGGTATGGAATTGTTCTCTCCACGTCTTCTCCTCTTGCTTCCGTTTTTCAGCTTTTTCAGGTTGCAAATCGTGAGGGGTGACGTTTTGGACATCAGGATCAGGTGCTGCAGTATCTTCCCCTTTCGCCTTATCATCAATCTCCACTACTTTGTCAACCACTTGCTTGCCTTTTGCTGAAGTTTCCAGCACCTTACCACTTCGGGTAGTAATGGCCATGCATGACCCATCATTCCTTGGGTTTTGCACAATATCACTAGGTAAAGTGCCAGCCTTTCTTTGATTGAGTGCTGCTGAAAGTTGGCTCAATTGCTGCTCTATTTGCTTGATTGAAGTGGAATGAGAATCAACTAATTGCTTTATAGAGGACAAATCATTAATTACCTCCGTTACTCCCGCGCTCGTTGCTTCCACTCCTTTCAATAGTTTAGCCATCATGTCTTCCATACTTCCAGAACTAGATGTGGTGGTGTCACGTCTTCCAGGGGGAACATACAAACCACTCTTTTCATTCTTTTTCTTCCAACTACCTTGGTCTTTGCTTCCAGATTTATAATAGTAGTTCCGACCTTGGTTTCCTTGGGCATTGCCTCGGAAACCCCCCTGATTGTTCAAGTAGTTGGCCTCTTCTTCTGAATCAGATTCGTCTCTTCCTTTTAGCGCCACAACTTTGACTTTTTCGGTCTTCCCTGATAATAGATGCTTTGTAAGAAGATCCACTTGTGTTTTCATGTGCGCCATATATTGATCACGTTCTTCTTCTCTTCTCCTTTGGTCTGCAGTCATGCCAATAGATAAAGTGGGGCTTGCTACCTCAGAATCCCTGGTATGCCAAGCTCTACTTTGCTTCGTCATACGATCTAGCATATTGCTTGCCTGACCAAAGGTGAGATCCATAAAAGATCCTCCATCCGCATTATCCACCACTGGTTTAGTTATTGAATTCAAGGCTCTATATAAAATCTCCATTAGGTGAACATTAGTCATATGATGGTTTGGGCACCGTGCTAGCTTCGTCTTGAACCTCTCCCATGTTTCATGAAGAGCTTCAGTTGGAAATTGATGAAAGTTGTTGATTTCATCTCTTAATTGTGCTCTTTTGGATGACGGAAAGAATTTTTCTAGGAAAGCGTCTCTCAATTGCCTCCAATTTGTAATAGAATCAGGAGTCAGCCCATTCAACCATAGAGTTGCCTCCCCAGACAGAGACAATGGAAATAAGCGTAACCGAATTGCATTCTGACCAACGCCAGGATTGTCAAACGACTTGCATGTAGAAATAAAGTTGATGAGATGCATATTCGGATCATCGCCTGCTAGTCCACCAAATAATCCCTTGAGTTGTAATAACTGAATCATGGTGCTTATGATGTTGAACTTGGCTCCGGGCGCTAATGGTGGAGGAATAATGGCTCTTGTGGCTCCGACTCCATCAAGATCATCATCATCATCGTCGAAAGCTGGTTGCATGGGTTGGCGATCATACCTAAACCGAGCTTGTCGACCTCTTCTATTGGCAGGTGTTGTGATTTTAGCATCATGCCTTGGGTTTAGTAACTCGTCATCACCTAAATCCTCATCGTCAGGATTTGTTGCTCGCCCAGGATTATCAATGTTTTGCTGGTGTACTTGGGCGGTGGCAAGAGCAGCTAGTCTTGCCTGCTCGTGTTGAGCATCCATTCTTTCGATTTCCGTTTGTGCCTCCATTCTGCCAATACGTTGTGGTTCAGGATTGATAGGTAATAACGGTTGACCAGAACTTCGAGTATGGGGCATGCACTGAATAAAATCCTGCAGAAAACAAAAACAACAAACTAAAAGTAAAGTACGAGAATCTTTGACCAAAGGGTCTAGTAATTATCACAAACTTAATTAACACTTGTACTCCCCAACAACGACGCCAATTTTTGATAACGCTCAATTTACAGCTCTTGTAAGAGTGTAAAGCGGTCGTTAGTCAAATATAGAACCCAACAGGGTTGGGTATCGATCCCTCAGGGAATAGCTTGGTCAACAAGTAAGCAACTATTACTAGACTTTTAGTGCAAGTCTCGTGAAAGGGGGGAATAGTATTGTGAAAGTATTGTAACCAAAATAAGAGAGTAAAACAGAAAATAGCAAAGTAAAAGAACGAATGTTTTGTAGGTTGTAAAACAACGAGAATTGAGGAGTTGGGGTTATGTCCACCTTCTGAGTTATACGTCTCTATTGACTATGAGTGTGTTGAATTCAGACATGCATGTGCTTATAGAGAATTGTATTCGATGGTAAATCTAGGCATCTTTTGACCTATTCGAGGATTATTTCACTTTAACTCTTTCGAGCTTAAAGCGTGTCTAACGGTACGAATTCTACAAGAGGTTAATCCAGTTACGACACTAACTTTTTAATAGGGGATGGGACCCTATTACCTTGACATTATCTCTTTTCCAGACATATAACCTTTCTTTTGAACAAGTTAAATGTTATACTGGCGTATTCTTGTGTTTGCGGCCACAAAGAATTTAGATTAAGATGAAGAGAATAATAATATAAGCAGTATACGTGTCATGAAATCACAAACTCACAGCAATAGATAGTATCTCATTCGGCTTCCATAACCCCAACAGAGAAGTTTAGTTACCCATGAGTGCGAAGGAAATCACAATTGGCATTGTTGTTGTACCACAAGAGCGATTTCACGTTTATAATGGTGTGGTAGGCGTTTAGGCATGAACTCCTAGGCAAAGTAACGTTTCTCTTGTTGCGGAAATTAAGAATTGATGAATAGAAGAAGAATAAAAAGTAGAATTAATGGGAGAATTAGAAGAAGAGTTGTAGAGTAATAGAATTAATGAGGAATAGAAGAATGAATAAAAATCTCTAGCAAGATAGGGTATTTATAATGCCCATATCCTATTCCTACTAAGCTAATGAAATACTTAACCAGTTCCTACTAAGCTAATGAAATACTTAACCCAATTGTACTAGGTTAATGTATCATCGTCCTAATCCTAATAAGTTACTGCTAGTCCCCAAAGTCTTCAGAATTGCTGTTTTAGCCCGGGATAGATTTTCCATGCGCCACTTTTGGTCCTTGGCATGCAAGACTCCCTTTTCTCCTTTCGTGAAGCTTTCTTTGGCGTCAAGTTATCCATAAAATGTTGAATTCTGCATCATTTATACCTGAAACTTTGCTAATCATGTTCGTTAGCTCACTTACAGGAAAAAGGACTAAAAGTGCATGAAATATATAATTTGTCCTCAAAACTTAGCTAAAATATGGGTAAAATATAGCACTATAGGCGTGTAAATTCGCCTATCATCACTATACCAGTTATTAGTAACTCATGTTATATATATATGTTCAGATGCGCGAATGTCGGGTACAGTCAACTAGACCAGTTTTTTTTATAATCAGAACTATCAGAAAAAATTATTCATTTATCACTAATATAACATCAGTCCCTTAGTATTCAGTAATACAGTACTAGTCCTCGTTTTATCAGTAAACTCAGTTTTTTAGTATCCTAGTATTCGTAAACTCAGATGACAGTGAATCTATGTTATCAGTAGACTCAGTAGTCAGAACTTAGTATTCAGCCATATGACGATCTCAGTTTCATTTATGTATTCATGCATGTATTCTCATGTTCATATCATTCAGTCAGTTAGTATTGTTCATGCATATGAAACCTTTGCATTCATCCTACCTTATTTGCATACCATTACATTCCAAAGTATTGACGCATTTCCGCTATGGTGTTTTATCTTACGCCATAGGTTTAGAAGCACGGGATCCAGAGCGTCAGTAACATTCCAGATTTTAGTGGATAGAGTTAGCAGTGAGTCTTTATTATTCAAGGATGTTATTATTTGATTATGTCATTCTTTCAGTACTTATTTATTTCTATAAATGGAGTTAGTTAGGGATATATCCCATCAACTCCTTATTTAGATAGTCAATTTTAGAGGCTTTCAGACTACATTATGTTCAGACAATATTTTCGTTATTTTGGGTATTCAATACTCCATACTTATGTTGTGTTTTATCAACTATTCAATTTTGAACCTTACGGCCTTACAACTTCTATTCCATATCTTTTTTATAGTGTATGTATATATATATATACAACATATTATATTGTGTACAGGTACACATATCAGTCGTGGGTTAGCTTGTTGTCCTTCGGGGTCATGAGCACAGTATAGCATTTTGGGTACCAGATTTGGCGCGTTACATTTTTCCTACATATGAAAACATTATATATCAATGTTCAAATAATAAATAAATTTAAATAGAAACAAACAATTAACACTGTAAAAGTTACATACCATTTTTTCCTTTACAACAAGAGTACTTCTGGCACCGCAGTATGTAGGGAGCCACCCTTGGATGATACCCGGGCTTTCTTTTCTTTTTTTCACTCAACAATTGATATTCTGCGCTACTCCAATGGCGAATTTACATTTGCCATTCGCCTTCAGGAATCCACTTAGGTTTTACCAATTTCTTTCGGGAATAATCCAAGAGATTGGTAAATCTGGTTCTACATCTTATAAAAAAGTTCTTCTTTATAAGAAATGTATTTGCATCATCCCACCAGTAAAATTTCTACAACAAAAATATAATATTCAATTTTTCGTTCTAACAAAATGCTAATAAGTAGTTGATAATTTAAATTCTTACCTTAAATTCTTCAAACATTCTCTCCTTGTCAAGTTTTGGAACCTTTTTCCAGCTGGTCAAGTAGCCGTTGAAGTGCCGAGTAATGCATATTCACACCTTTTATCCAACTCCAGTATCCGGCCTAAACCTACGACACAAGATCAAACGGTAATTTCAAAGAGCATAATAATATAGTAATGAAAAAATGAGTAACGTTATTATATTTAGAAATCTTACCCTCTCGCAACTGGAACAAGATAAATCCTCCCAGAATTATCTCTGTCTCCTGGCTGCCTAGTAAGTGATGGTAGATGTACTGGCGTGGGCGGATCTGAAGCACCAGATGGAGTGCCTCTAAGCTGAAGATCTAACAACCCAATAGATCCAGCAGCTGCGTTACTGCTGCAGGAGGGTATCGATGATGGTACATGTTTGGAAGGGCCAATGGCTGTCCGATAGTACTGTGTTAGCGGTGGCACGGTCATAGCAGTAGAATGAGTCGATGCAGACCTATTTAGTGGCCCCACATACATAGGAGTGGGTATCAAATCCTCGAACGACCTAGAATATGAGGGTTGTGCTGGCGCATCAGCAAAGCGACCCTCAGATATATGAATGCCTGTCGGTCGTCTATAAGGCGGAGGTTGTCTATTTTTTTTAATTTCGTAGTATCAACTTTTGCCTTACCTTTGTCACCTCTGCCTGACATCTAAATTATGTTAAGTTAACAAGTAGTTAGTTTCTACAAAATGAATGTATAAGAAAACATTCCAAGTAAATAATTTCAAGTTACTAATTCACATTTCAAATTGCTCCAACAACACGAGATATAGACAAAAATATTTTTATTACTATATAAATCGTGGAAAAGTTGAAAAAACAAAGTAAAACATTATATTACATATCAATCTTAAACAAGAAAGATAAAGGTAAATATATAGTACAAAGCATAAAGACATCAATACATAATAAATACAACCTACACAACTAATCCTCCTCTTCTGAAGACTCTCCACTAAACCATTCACCCTCTTCGGAGGTTTCCTTATCTCCTACCCACTCAGCCTTTTCTTCCACAATATTAACTTCTTCAAATATATTTTTCAGGCGATTCAAACCGTCCACTAATTCAACTCCACTAGCTGGTGATGAATCTATATTTCATTTTGATACACAATCTCCACCACATTCTCAACTTCCACCTAGCCTATAGGCTTTGTTTTGATTATATCCCTCCAATCAGACTTGTCATTGCATAACGGATAAGGAGCATAATACACTTATTTAGCATTTTGCGCTAGAACAAATAAATCGTAAATAGGATACGAGCTATTGTGCTTCACTTCAATGCTGTTATGCTCCCTATGTACTCTTGTGCTTCTTGTGCTTGGATCAAACCACTAACATTAAAAGAGACAATTTTTTTATTGGGAAACCAGCATACTCCAGTTCTAAGATATCGTGTATGATGCCAAAGTAATCAACATCATCATCACCCTTAATCCAAACACCACTATTATTTCTTTTCCTTATTCTGGAGTGTTGTTCGGTCAAAAATTTAAACCCATTTACTTTGTATTGGGACATTGCATTATCAACTGGACCTAAAGAAATATCTCGCAAGAGCCGATCGTATGAGGCTTTATTTGGTGAACGGTGTACCTAAAAACATTATACATTTATATATTTTAGTTGAGGAATGTGTAAATGTTTAAAATTTGTAGAAATATTAATACACTTAATAACCTCATTTTTAAACCATGTTGCAAAGGATCCATACACTTAATTTTTATGGAATTGAGTCTTAAATGAACTGAACATCCAACATGGGAAACACAATTCGTTTCTTTAAGGGAATCAGTAAACAAATAAGATATGTTAAAAATTTAATCTCCTTACTTCAGAAAGGGCTCAATTTTCGGGCAATTCAGCATGACATACAAAGTTGCTGACTTGTGCTCCATGGGAGTGAGCCGGCGAGGTGTGATCTTTTTAGCCTTACAACCAAATTGATTGAAAATTGATATCGGTTGCAAATGAGGCTCATTCACATCGTCCTGATGACGATTCGGTTGGTTTCTTGAACAAGCAACTTCATCACTAAAGTAGTATGAACAAAATTGAGAAGTTTCTCTTGCAAGATATGCCTCGACTATAGAGCCTTACACCCTATGATTATTTTTGGGACCCTTTTTCAATTTTTTAATTGGCCTGTACAATGTTAAGGTTAGATGTTTACTATATTTAAAAAAGATATGTATGAATTAAAATATGTTGCAAATGCTTACCGTTCGAATGGATACATCTACCTAGTTTGAACTGGAACGCCTAGACGAGATTCGTGCACAAGGTGAAGGGGAAGATGTTCTATCACACCGAAGAAAGCTTGTGGGAAAATATTCTCCAGCTTGTTGGTGATAACAACAATATTACTTTCCATTTGTGCCAAATTTTCTTCTTTTAATGTGGTGGCACATATGTTTTTTAAGAACAAATTGATCTATGCTATTGGTTTTCATATGTTTTCAGGCAAACCAATAAAAGCAATTGGAAGTAATTGTTCAATGAAAACATGACAATCATGGCTTTTCATTCCATTCAAGATTCCTTATGTCATATCAACCCTCTTTCCCAAACTTGAGGCATATCCATCGGGCATCTTCAAACTTTAAACCTACACACATATTTGACGCTTTTGGTCCAACTTGAATGTAAAACTAGCCTTAGGCTTAAGATCATTGCCGTTGGGACCCTGTTGTAAGTGTAATTCTCTGCGGTTGTAATTTCTGATAAGTCAAGTCTGGCCTTAGGATTATCCTTTGTTTTGCTGGTGACATCCAGAACTGTGTTGAATAAGTTGTCAAAATAGTTCTAATCAGTATGCATGACATCAATATTATGTGTAAGTAAATTATCTGGCCAATAATCTAACTCCTAAAATATACTTTGCTTAGTCCTGTTATGCAAAACACCATATCCATCCATCTTGTATAATCGTTCCTCGCTGGCTTTAGGCAAATATTGAACTATTTTCCAGACGTCATGAACATACATCCTTGGAGGTGGACCATCATATGCCCTTCTGTTACTTATAGCATTCTTGAGTCTCCTAAATTCATGATAAGGTGGCAAGAAACAACGATAACAATCAAACTATGAGTTTTTCCTGCCATGTCTCAATATGAAAGATTTTATTTTTTCCATGCAGTATGAACAAGCCAGCTTTCTGGCTGTCATCCACCCAGACAATATTCTATAAATAGGAAAATTATTAACAATCCATATTAGATATGCACGCAGATTGAAATTCTGTTTAAGAGAGATGTCCCAAGTTTCAACCCCCTCATACCATAAAATTTGAAGTTCATCAATCAAAGGTTGCAAGTAGACATCTATTCTACTTTTTAGATTACGCGGACCAAGAATAACACAATTAAGAAATATATAGGGACTAGTCATCAACAGTTCAGGGGGAAGATTATAAGGAGTGATAAATATAGGCCAACATGAATATGGAGCACCACCAACTAAAAAAGGATAGAACCCATCCGCACATAATTCCAATAGAATATTTTGTGGCTCAGCTGGAAAATCTGAATAAATTGCATCAAAATGCTTCCAAGCCTCTCCATTAGATGGATGACGCATAACACCAGTGGGCCTTCTATTTTCACTGTGTCATCTCATATGAGGAGCTGAGCTGTTTGAAGTATACAACCTCTTCAACCTTGGTATAAGAGGTAACTAAGGCATCGCCTAAATAAAAATTTTATTTCTAGTAGAACCACGCTTATATTGAGAGTACTGACAGAGATTACAGAACTCTGTCTTAGCATTTTCCTTAAAGTATAACATGCAACCATTTTCATAACAATCAATTCTAACCGAGGAGAGACCTAACTTTGACACCAGCCTTTTTACCTTATAGAAAGAATCAGGAACCTCCAAGCCGGGATCAACTAACTCTTTAATAAGGTCTATCATTGAGTCCATTCCTCCTTCAACAATATTCAAGTCATATTTAATACTTAATAATCTAACAGCAACAGACAAACGAGAGTGCGAACACCCTTCAAACAAAGGATGACTAGCAGCATACAATTCTTTGTAGAAATTGCCCGCTTCGCTATTAGAAACATCTTCAACATTTTTCCTAAACTCAACCCCGTGTTGCATCCCAAAAGCATCGTGCATCATTTCTATCATCCTAGTATCTCGATATTCATTATGCCCTGCAGAACTACTACTTTCTCCAACAACAAAGTTATTTTGCGCAATATCCCCATGAATGCCACACAATATTAGAAAGTCCTTATGAAACCCTTTTCTATAAAGATGTTCCTTTACATATTCTTTACTTACAAGATTTATCCCATCACATCTAACACAAGGACAATGAATAACCCGATAACATGTCCACATATCAAGTGTCTTAGCATGTTCAACAAATCTTTTGACACCTTTAATAAATTCCTCCCTAATACCCATTCTATTATCATTGTTCCATTGATATATCCAACTATAATCAGGTTCCATCTACGCAATCAATCGAATTCAACTAATTAGATCAAGTCACAAAAATTTAACCATTTTCAATCAACTAAGTCACCAACCAAACCACATTTAAAATAAAAAAGTTCTCTTTGAAGTCCCTACACTTAACCATTTTGAAGCAAATAAATATCAAAACAAAACCACATTCAATACACAAAATCTCCTTCAAAGTCCCTAAACTTAACCATTTTCAAGAAACTAAGTCACCTACCAAACCATATTCAAAACAAAAAAAATCCCTTTAAAGTTCTTACACTTAACCATTTTGAAGCAACTAAGTCACCTACCAAACCACATTCACAACAAAAAAATTCCCTTTAAAGTTCCTACACTTAACCATTTTCAAGCAACTAAGTCACCAACCAAACCACATTCAAAACAAAAATATTCCCTTTAAAGTTTCCACTCTTAACCATTTTCAAGCAATTAAGTATCAAAACAAAACCACATTCAAAACACAAAATCCCCTTCAAAGTCCCTAAACTTAACCATTTTGAAGCAACTAAGTCTTAAAACAAAACCACATCTAAAACAAAAAAAAAATCCTCTTTAAAGTCCCTAAACTTAACCATTTTCAAGCAACTAAGTCTCAAAATAAAATCATATTCAAAACAAAAAAATCTCCTTTAAAGTACCTACACCATTTTCAAGCAACTAAGTCACCTACCAAACCACATTCAAAATAAAAAAAAATTCTTTAAAGTTCCTACACTTAACCATTTTTAAGCAACTAAGTCATCTACCAAACCACATTCAAAAAACAAAAATTCCCTTTAAACTTCCTACACTTAACCATTTTCAAGCAACTAAGTCACCAACCGAACCACATTCAAAATAAAAAAATTCTCTTTAAAGTTCCTACACTTAACCATTTACAAGCAACTAAGTCACCAACCAAACCACATTCAAAACAAAAACTCCCCTTTAAAGTTCCTAGACTTAACCATTTTCAAGCAACTAAGTCACCTACCAAACCACATTCAAAACAAAAAAAAAATTCCTTTAAAGTTCCTACACTTAACCACTTTGAAGCAACTAAGCCACCAACCAAACCACATTCAAAACAAAAAAAAATTCCTTTAAAGTTCCTACACTTAACCATTTTCAAGCAACTAGGTCACCTACCAAACAACAATCAAAAAAAAAAAAATTCCTTTAATGTTCCTATACTTAACTATTTTCAAGCAACTAAGTCACCAACCAAACGACATTCAAAATAAAAACAATTTCCTTTAAAGTTCCTACACTTAACCATTTTCAAGCAACTAAGTATCAAAACAAAACCACATTCAAAACACAAAATCCCCTTCAAAGTCCCTAAACTTAACCATTTTCAAGAAACTAAGTCTCAAAATAAAACCACATTCAAAACGAAAAAATCTCCTTTAATGTCCCTAAACTTAACCATTTTCAAGCAACTAAGTCTCAAAATAAAACCACATTCAAAACGAAAAAATCTCCTTTAATGTCCCTAAACTTAACCATTTTCAAGCAACTAAGTCTCAAAACAAAACCACATTCAAAACAAAAAAATTCTCTTTAAAGTTCTTACACTTAACCATTTTCAAGCAACTAAGTCACCTACCAAACCACATACAAAGCAAAAAAAATTCCCTATAAAGTTCCTACACTTACCAATTTTCAAGCAACTAAGTCACCAACCAAACCACATTCAAAACACAAAATGTCCTTCAAAGTCCCTAAACTTAACCACTTTCAAGCAACTAAGTCTCAAAACAAAACCACATTCAAAACAAAAAAATTCTCTTTAAATTTCCTACACTTAACCATTTTCAAGCAACTAAGTATCAAAACAAAACAACATTCAATATCCAAAATCCCCTTCCAAGTCCCTAAACTTAACCATTTTCAAGCAACTAAGTCTCAAAACAACACCACATTCAAAACGAAAAAATCCCCTTTAAAGTCCCTTAACTTGACCATTTTCAACCAACTAAGTCACCTACCAAAGCACATTCAAAATAAAAAAAATCCTCTTTAAAGTTCCTAGACTTAACCATTTTCAAGCAACTAAGTCACTTACCAAGCAACATTCAAAACAAAAAAATCCTCTATAAACTCCCTACACTTAACAATTTTCAAGCAACTAAGTGTCAAAACAAAACCACATTCAAAACACAAAATCTCCTTCAAAGTCCCTAAACTTAACCATTTTCAAGCAACTAAGTCTCAAAACAAAACCACATTCAAAACAAAAATATCCCCTTTAAAGTTCCTAGACTTAACCACTTTCAACCTATCATGTTACCCTTAAAGTCCCTACACTTAATCATTTTCAACCTACCAAGTCACCAAATATAATCACATTCAAAACAAAAAAACACCTACCAAATCCCTACACATTCAAAACCAAGCCTTGACCTTTCATGCCAAATGATACAAGATCAAATTCACAATACAAGAAACAAGCAACAGCAAGACCAACAAGATGTCAAGAATAATTCTAGTTTACTGCACAAGGCCACACATGACTGCACTGGACTTCAATATGAACAATGAAAGAAAGATAACATCAATAGTGAATCGGACAAGGCCCCACACGGCTTCACTATGTCAACATTCCTTTGATATTATCCTTAATTATTTGATATTTCAAAATGGCAGCTTCAATCTTCTTATAGATTCTCTCACGAGAAGCTGCAATATTGAAAATGATGAGCTTAGCAAACTAAAAGATAGACTACTACAATTTTCTCCAAAATACCCTTCTACTCTATGCAAGATATTACTCATTTCAGTCCATCTAACACACACAATCCATACTACATTCAAGTTTATCCCCAATTTTCCCATTTTCAACCAAAACATAAGAACTAAGGTTTCAAAAATCAAAATGAAGTGAAGTTAACTCAATATAAGGTCAACAAATCTCACATTCTTACTTACTTGAGTCAGAGAAACCAAGATTTGCTACGAAAACGCACTTGTTTGACTGATTTCGAGTGTCAAGTATGTTTGTGTGTGTATACGGGTAGTGTTTTGTGCATATATTGTTTTTCGTTTCTTTTGTGTATGTATCTAGCAATTGGAAAATTTAATTATTTGGGTGGTCAGGTTGGGTCAGGTCAGGCTATTAATTGTTTTTTATTTTTTTAAATTAACAGGAAAATCGACCACGTGTGGTCAGTTTTTACACTTTTTTTGATAAATTAAATTTTAATAAACTACAATTAATAAATTAAAATAAATTAATAAATTAAAATTAATTTTTAATTAATTAATTTTTTTAATAAATGCTATAATATTTACTACAATATCTAATTAATTTAATACAATGTGTATATATATAAATAAGATAATTAGTTATTTTATCATCACATTAACACGAGTTCTATATTTCCTCCAACCCATAATAATATCAATGAATTTCACAAATTACGATAAAATTGTGGTTCATTAGCTTTTAATTACGATATTTTATATACATACATACAAATGAATACATACATACATACATACATACATATATATATATATATATATATATATATATATATATATATATATATATATATATATATATATATATATATATATATATATATATATATATATATTTCTTCTTACGTTATTACAACTTCAACAATATACACTTATCTACATTGACACAAAATAGTATATCTATTTCTTCAATAGTATGATATCAATGTATTATTAAAAATATTTTGATATATAGATTCAGTTATCGAGCTTTCAATTACTGCATATGTCACTACACAAGATATAAATACTACATACACGATTTTTCCACCCCATAATAATATTCAACGTATTTCACATACTCATATACAAAATTTTTAAGTGAAAAAACTTAAATTCACCGCCAAAATTTGGGTGTCGTTCAAAATTCAAAACTCAAAGCAAATGGTAAGTATATGCCAGTTTCATGATTCAATTTTCTGTCTCCCTCCCCTACTTCCTCCCCCCTCCATATACGTAATACTTGCCTTACGTTATTACAACTTCAACAATATACGTGTGTCTACATTATATTGACACACAATAGTATATCTATTTCATCACTACATGAGATATACATATATATAAATATATTTAATTGGCTATCAACATTCAAATACGTATTATATACATCACATACCCAATTTTACTACCCTATAATAATATATAACCTATTTCACAGAAACTCAATCGAATTACTGGTTGGTTTATCTTATGTCATTAATATATATATATATATATATATATATATATATATATATATACCCACACATATGTACATACCTATATATACACACACACATATATATACACATTATTGACTATATCAATACGTACTATATACATCATATATGTACACGAGTATCTTATCCAATAATATAATGCGACATATTTCATATACATACTATATACATCACATACCCGATTTTACTACCCCATTGTATTTCACATATACTCAAATAAATTATCGGTTGATTTATCTTATGTCATTAATATACCATTGCTATATAATATGTATATGTTATGTATATACATATACATACACATACATATACACACTATCGACTATGTAAAGTTCAAAATACGTACTATATACATCACATACGTATACAAGTATATTATCCAATAATGTAATGCGATGTGTTTCTTATACATATTTAGATTAGTGATCCATTAATCATATTGAATTAGCTTAATAAATTAGGTTTTGATTATATATATAATTAGGTGTTACTTAAAATTATTTAATTTTTTTACATCAAAAACTGGCCATAAGTGGTCGGTTTTTTTAAATTATTTTTTTATTTTAATTAGAAAACTGACCCTTTGTGGTCGATTTTTTAAAAGTATTTTTTTTATATATAAACCGACCACTTGTGGTAAGTTTTTTTAAAATTAAATTAAAAAAGAATTTTAAAAAATCGACCACTTGTGGTCCGTTTTTATAAATATTTTTTTAAGACCGACCACTGGTGGTCGGTTTTGTTATTTTTAAAATTTTTATTTGTTAAATAAATAATAATTTATTATTAAAATTATTGTAATAATTATTTTGATTTTTAAAATATAAAACCGACCATTTCTGGTCGTTTTTTTTTTTAAATAATTTTTTTAAAAAAAATTAAAAACCGACCACGTGTGATCGGTTTTTTCCGACCACAAATTGTGGTCGGTTTTACCAATTTTTTTTAGTAATGCTAACACAACAATAGTTATTTCATACAACTGTAATATGAAATTTACAACATAATTCATGTGGATATTGTTATTGTAGAGATAAACACCTCTTTATTAATGCAAAACTTAACATTGAAATATTTATTTATTTATTTATTATTATACTAGTAATACAGGTAACTAAACAACTCTTAATTAACTTATCCAAATATAAGCATTCTAAAGAAATGGAATTCTTCATTTTCTTATTCCTCCTCTTCCTTTTTGAAACTATCTATATGATAGGATCAACTAACATTGCAGAAATGACGTCTTTCAAGTTATTTTTGGAAAAAGTAAAAGCATCTTCATCTTTATATAGGAACTCCACTGTTCTTGTAAAATTAACTATAGACATGAGCAAAACCCTTGGTATAACGCCAGTGAGTTTGAGATATTCTTCATTCAAAATCTTCCAATAATTCTCTATCATATTCCTTATTTTCATGTATGCTTCTTCTTTCGTAACATTATATTCTTTCATATAACATTCGATAGCTGTAGCTACATCTCCTCTTTTTTGTTCTTCCTGCATCCACAATATAAACAAACAAATAAAATAAAAAACAAATTAATAGGTAGACATTTACTAAAATTGAAGTGTCTAATGGACAAAAATGTCTGTTGCGTGAACAATTTTAACATACTCATAGTATAAAATAAGTATCATTATAAATAAATTAATTCAATAATTACATAGTATAAAATAAATGTACCTCATGTGATTGAAGATCATTGAGTAATCTTCCAATGAGAGAGGCAGCAACAAGTATTGGTGGTTCAGTTGCCATCCAATCAAATGCATCTTTAGTTGCTATTTCTCCAATGCCTAACCAAAAAGTACTTGCCAGCAATAGGAGACCACCTGTTATAATTCCATTCTTCACATACTGCTCCATTGTTGGTATTTTCTTCTCATGATACCATTTTGCCTCTTCAAAGTAAACTCTTGTCGCCTTTTTCATCTGAAAAAAGTATAGTAATATCCTCATTTGTAAAAATTAGAATGAATTGAACTTAAATAGAACGATACATATAGTGAAAAATTCATTTAGTCCACTACAACTTGCATGAAATTAGTTAAATCAGTTAGGTAGATTGGAAAAGAAACACGAGCAGTTACGTATATAATAATGTTACATTACATTGTAGATTCAAATCTTCATAGAATATTTATAAGTACCTCTATTATCGAATAGTTGACTAGAAATGACTTGTTTTCATTTGCCAACTCTTTCTCAATTTCATTGTAAACATCTAGAAGATTGCGGTAAATAATCTGCATATATAATGGTAATTGTTCTGAAGCATCAATATTCCACCTACATATATATACGACAAACATCAAATTTAACACATCAATGTTAAAATGTTGTTAAGAGCCATATATATATAGAGGTTAAAAAATTACTACCTTTCAATTGCCTCTGTGAAGAGTGTAAGTTCATTCAGTGTCCCATAGATATCATATGTGTCATCAATATTAGTAATAATGTATGTAATTTTTGTTAATAATTTTCTTGCAACATTGTACTGAGGCTCAAAGTAGACACTTAAACTCCAAAAGTAACACTCTGTCAATCTGTCTCTTACATAAGGTAATGATTTCATTATTTCCAATTCTTTCCACCACCTACAACAAATTATGTGATTCGTTAGTAGACACGCTTAGCTAAGGCAATGTTTAGTTTAAATTGATACATTAAAAAAAAGAATACTTAAATTTGAAGTTATAATATAATATAATTTTGGGAGCAGAGATTATGTTTGATCACAATAAATTTTACTTGAAAAAAAGTTGAAGCTTAACTGCAATTTCTTGAGTAAAACATTATTTTACTTGAAAGAGTATACTTAAACAAGTTTTACAAACAAAAGTGAGTTACCTTGTGATTTCACATAGCTCCTTTTTATGAAACCTTTGCAAGATGTTGAAGTCTAATTTGGCAAAGTTTAGTAACACCTCATTTTCATGATAAAATGATATAAATTTCCTTGTTTCTACCCTCACTATACCATCTTTAATTGGAAACTTCAGTGCGTTGCTGACTTGTTGTGCAAGCCTGGAATCGGTCAATTTAGGTAAAATTAGTTTCAATTGAGTGATAGTGAAATTCAATGCTTTATCCAGGATTTCTTCGTCATGTACTCTATATTGTGATGCCTCATATAAACTCAACATTCCATGTACGTCGTTAACCAATTCTTTCTTGAAATCTCCTTCGTCGTCAGTGAACTTCCTAAAAGCATCTGCTTCAAATTTTGGACGAATTAGATTAAATAATATTTTTTCATGAAACTAGTTTTTTCATCCTTTAATTTGAACGATACTTACCACATGAGACATGATAACCTTGTTGCCTAAGTAATCGAAAGCATAGTGCAATAGCATGAAGGTCATCACCATCAACTTCCCCAATCCATTCTTCATAATGAGTGTACATATAACTCAATGATTCCTCAATCTCACGTTCAAAATGATAAGCTACACCAAGACGTTGAATTGTGTTGATGAGATCAAGCTTTTGCAAAGATTTTGAAGGAGACATCACTAGCATCTTTCTCACTTCTTCTTTTAGGTCTTCATGTTGCTTCTCCTCCTCCTCATTAGCTACCTATTTGAGAATATATAAGTTACTCATATGAGTTTGTTCAGTATGTAGATTGGCGGTATAAAAAATATTTATTTATTACCGGTAGATCAGTATATGCAAGAAAATGGTCTTCCCAAACAGTAGGATGATGATTGCCAGCACGACGTGTAATTATAACCTCATCAGTTGCAATGGTTTGTGTGCATAACTCCATCTTTCAGCTTCTCCTCTTGAGTGGTCAATTGAACACGATTGAAAGACTTTATTTTCTATAGAGAAAATTATATGCATATATGCGTAAAAACTACTTTATAAACATACATATATTGTTATCGATATATGGAGTTTTGAACATATTCCATACCTACTACCAGTAATTTTCTAAGAAAAATTAATAGTACTCCATTTCCATACTTTTCTGCAAAATTAGACTGTTACATGAAATGATCTCGATGTAAAAAATAAAAAATTAGAGCATACCTTAAATTGATCTTAGTAACACTTCCAAGTTGCAAATTATCCAATACACTGAAGCATGATGAGTACTCAATTCCTACTTATAAGCTTTAGAGGTTTTGTAAAGTGGCCAAATAGCTATATATTGTGGGATCCATCCACATTCGTGAGGTGGTTTGATTGGAAAATAAGTTATTACTTAATTAATAATTTCGATATTTGTTATCTATTTTTAAAATGAGATAAAATAACACTATAATTTCAGGATAATTAATATTGAAATGAGTTATTTCATGTGATTTATTTCAACGCAATATGAAATAAATTTATCTTAAAATTAATTATCTATTATACCAAACGAGTCCTAATTAAAGGGTAGCGGTTTATGCAGGTGCAGTGGAGGAGCAAAATAAAGGGGTTTAAAACAGATATAAAAGTTAAGATAATATTTTAACATTAAAAAATAGATACCCAGATTTATAATATTTAACTAAACTATACAACTTAAATTATGTTAAATAAAAAGGGTCCCTCTACACTATATATTTAAACCATTTAATTTAATAAAAGAGCCACCCCTACTATATATTCAGCCCATATAATTAAATACTTTTTACTAGGCTAGGTGCAACACATTTATATAGTTAGTTACCCGGCTGGCATACCAAGTCAATACATACATTTTATATGGTTGGATTTAAAGTTGATGTTACTTAACCCTAATTAATCAATATATATTTTACTTAATTTAATTACATAAGCATGGTAAAAAACATTAATTTGGTGTATACATCGAATGCGTATAAGTTTTTACTATTTTTGCAATGTGTCATAAATAACATATTTTATAACAATTTTAGCATAATATAAAATATTGCAAATAACTAAATGACGTCAACTAAATCAAGGATCTAATATTTATTCACTTTTAAAACATATGCTAATTTTATTTTTACTTTTTTCTATGTTTATTTAAGATAATTGATTTTTTATTAGATATTAATAAATCAAAATTGCGCATATAATTACTATTATAAATTTGTTGACTTAAAAAAAAAAAAATAGAGTATAAATGAAAAAATGTATTATCTTAATATTTTTTTTGGTAAAATTTACTTTGTATGTATATTGTTATTATGCTATTTGCATTTATTGAATCATTAGAAATATATAATATTTAACATACAATTAATATATATTGCTATAGTAACATTATATTTGTAGTTCGGTCACACTACATATATAATCCATTAAATTTAAGTAGTTCGGTCAGCAAAGCATATCAATTTAGTAGTTAATTGAAATGGATAGGTTTTATTTATTAAAAATTTAGCTTTAAAAAATTTCTGCTCAGGTAATCCTAAGTGATCAGGTTTATAGTCTGGCTCTGAAAGAATATATCTCCCAAGATAAATTATACATGAATGTTTTATTATAGGCACGCTAAGCTGAATTTGAATTTGTACTTTTATACTATATAAATGTATTTGAATGGTACTACAAAAAGGGTCTAGCCAGTCTTCTACACATTGAGATATATTAAAGACCTTATTATTTTACTTTTATTTTTTGCCTAACTTCTATTTTAAAGATTAGGTATATCCAATTAGTTTAGCAGAATTTCTTAAATTCTACAATGTTAAAAATATGGAAAAGAGACAAATATAACATCAAACTATTATAAATAGTGTATATATACCCTTCGTCATACTTTGAGTACACATATGTCCCTACCGTTAATGAAATGGTACGTATATGCCCCTCACACTAAAGGTAGGGACATTATATGTACCCAAACTATGACGAATGATATATACATATCATTTATCATAGTTCAGGAGTATATTTGTCACATTTTCATTTTTGTCCTAAATAATTAACCCAAATACACTATCCGACCCCATCTTAATTAAAATTGAAGAGACGTCTATCTGAAAGAAATATTTTTCCCACCCCTATAATGATATACACACACAATACAGTAACACACACTACTATCAATTTCACAAAATATCATTAACCCATAACACCCAAAAATAAAATCAAAATAAATTGAACCCCTCACGCATTTTAATTTTCAACAAATTTTCATCGAAAAAACACAATCTACCACTGGTTAACACCATATAGCCACTATCTCCGTCGAACCAAAAATACCCCACCGACAAACCATAGTGTAACGCCCCGAATCTGGTACTCGGGACGCTACACGGTACTTCTGACCCCGAAGGACCACAAGCTAATCCATGACTGATATCTGTACCTGTACACTGCATAATATAACATAATAATGCGGAAACATGCATTGAAAGGCCATAAGGTTCAATACTGAACATAATCTGAATAATATAACATTTGAGTGGGGTAATAGAATGCCCAAAACAAACTAAAAATATTGAAGTCTGAATTAAATCTAAAATCTAATCTGCATCTAGTTTGAAAGCCTCTATTGTCTGAACTGTCTGAATGAGGAGTTAACGGGACATGTCCCCAACTAACTCCAACTAATAAGCTAATCAATGAGATAATAAAGAAATAATCGTGTCCTCAAAAGATGAGGACTCACTTCTGACTCTATCTGCAAATATCTGGAATCTACTGTTGATCTAGAGCTCGTGCCTCTGAACCTATGGTATAAGACAACATAGCGTAAATGCGTCAGTACTTTGAATATACTGGTATGCATGTGAGGTAGGCTGAATGCATGGGGTTCATATGTATGAACAATAATAATAACTGACTAATTATCATGAGCATGAGAATACATGCGTGAGACATAATAACTGACATTGATACTGTGATAACATGATCTCTGAATACTGATGACATGACATACTGATAACATAAATGGTTGTATCTGAATATAACTAATAATATGAGTGACTGTATCTGACAGTACTGAATCTGATGGAACTATCTAAGTCCCATACTGTATCTGAGTTGACTGTATCATACAGTCTTGAAATCTGAAGAACTATCTGAGTTCTTTTACTGAGACTGATACTGAAACTGTGGGAAGTAGTTATCTAACCGACATGCCCCAAATACGCCTTTTTGGATGAGTTGGGGTCCAATCTGTTACCCCCATTGGAAGGATGTCAATACCACGTCACTAGTAAGGTGATGATAGGCGAATTTACACGCCTATATCAATATATTTTGCCCATATTTTAGCCTAGTTTTGAGAACAAATTATATATTTCATGCACTTTTAGTCCTTTTTCCTATAAATGAGCTAACGAATATGATTAGTAAAGTTTCAGGTATAAATGATGCAAAATACAGCATTTTATGGCTTACTTGACGCAAAAGAAAGCTCACAAACGAAGGAGAAGGAAGTGGGACGCCTAAAGGACCAAAACTGCTGCATGGAAAATGTGTCCCGGGCTAAAACAGTATTTCTGAAGACTTTGGGGACCTGGACCAAAACTGCTGCATGAAAAATCTATCCCGGGCTAAAACAACATTTCTAAAGACTTTGGGAACTTACAGACACAAAGCTGGATTTTGACAATGATACATTAACCTAGTACAATTGGGTTATGTATTTCATTAGTTTATTTGGATTATGATAATGTTACATTAACCTAGTACATTTGGGTTAAGTATTTCATTAGTCTATTAGGATTTGGTTATTTATTTCATTAGCTTAGTAGGAGTAGGATATGGGTATTATAAATACCCTATCATGCTAGAGATTTTTAAAAAAGTCCTCCCGTAGTGGAGGTAACTCCTCCCTTAATTCAAGAAATTCATTCTTAAACTATTAATTTTCTTCCATCTCGCTCATCTTCCACCACAAACACTTCTAATCTATTCTTCTATTCTTAAATTCCACAACAAGAGAATCGTTACTTGCTAGGGAATCACCAAAACCACACGCCTATCACCTACTTCTCACGCCATCAACCATGCAAAACGTGATATCCTTCGCACTCATGGGTAACTAAACTTCTCTGTTGGGGTTATGGAAGCCGAATGAGATACTATCTATTGCTGTGAGTTTGTGAGTTCGAGACACGTATATTGCTTATATCATTATTCTCTTCATCTTAATACAAATTCTTGTGGCTGCAGACGCATAGAATAACGCCAGTCTAACATTTAACTTGTTCGAGAGAAAGGTTATTTGTCTGGAAAAGAGATAATGTCAAGGTAGTAGGACACCCTTTCCTATTAAAAAGCTAGTGCCGTAACTGGACTAACCTCTTGGAGAATTCGTACCGTTAGACACGCTTTAAGCTCGAGAGAGTTAAAGTGAAATAGTCCTTGTTTAGGTCGAGAGACGCTTGGATTTACCATCGACTACAATTCTCTATAAGCACTTGCATGTCAAGACTCTACACACTCATAGACAATAGAGACGTATACCTCAAAAGGTGGACATAACCCTAACGCCTCAATTCTCATTGTTTACAACCAACGTGACAATCTTTCTCTTTTACTTTGCTATTTTCAGCTTTTATTTTATTATTTTGGTTACATATTACAATCCCCCCTCTTACGAGACTTGCACCAAAAGTTTAGCAATTTTACTTACTTGTTGGCCAAGCTATTCCCTGTGGGATCGACACCCAACCCAGGTTGGGTTCTATATTTGCTAACGACCGCTTTACACTCAAACGAGAGCTGTAGATTGAGCGTTATCAAAAATTTTTCAAACATGGGTATCAAAATGTCCTTGCTCTCACTCTCACAAAGAATTCATATGTAGCAACTGATGACCATAGGCTTGCCCTTAATGTAGTACTCCACTAAATGTCGGAATGTTAAGATTAGGATCAAATAGGCTTTTCCTTTTTCTTTTCACATCCCTCTTATGATAGCACTTTTTTTCTTTTTCATCACACATTCAAGAACCATTCCAATTTATAGCATTATACTCACCCAATTTCCTCTTATGTTGTCACATGAATTTTTCACTTTAAAGCACTTAGGAATTTAGATCAAATTACGGTCTTGAAAGAAAATGGATTAGGCTTACATACAAGGTTGTTAAAGAAATAGGCTAAAGGCTCAAAAGGGTTTAACTAGGATGATGTCTATGGGTAGGTAAAACTGAAGGTAAACATGTATAGGTTGCCAAAGAAATGCCTAAATCATATCCTAAACTTACACTCCTTATTTTCGCTTTGCATACATACCAGGCAAGTTCTAGCATCAGCCACATACATAGAAGATACTATTAATCTCACACACACAAGGCACATAGTCGACTTGATTGGAAGTAATATAGACTCTCGACCCAACAAGTGAAGGAATTGAATCACACAATATCACATAATGAGTCACAACTAGAGCCTAAACGTCTCAATAGTCACAATTGTAACACATACTCTTGTTATAATCTCATGCTGCCTATCAAAATAATTTTATGCGAAGCTAGAAAAATTTTACTCCTAAAAAAACTAAAAAAAAAACGTCAAACGGAAAAAAAAACTAAGCGTGAGTAATGCTCAATCCATACCCTTATGCATCCTTATACCTAACTTACCACCTTTACCATACAATGCGTCCAAATCGCCAATTGAAATCAATCTCCTCGTTGAATACCTCTTGCACCTATTTTTGCTCAAAACCAAATGAAAACGATTAGTACGATGGGTTGCCTCCCACCAAGCGCCTTAGTTTTGGTCGTGGCATGACTCTTATTTTTGGATTTTCATTAATTAAAAACAAGACAAGTACTAGAATGAAAGAAAATGATAAACGATAAATGAAAAACGATAAACAATGGGTTGCCTCCCATCTAGCGCCTTATTTATTGTCGTGGCATGACATGGTTACCTCGAGTACACAGACTTCGTCGAGGTAAATGGTGGATCGTTTTCTAAAAGGATTTAGACGGCAATGAGGCTTACCTGTGGGCATGCGATCTTCTTCGAGATGGCTCCTACGTTTCTCTGGAGAGTCACCAATTATATCATCAATAGTCCAACCCATAGCTCTCTTGTACCTCATCAGAGAAGAGATGAGAGCCTCCACGTGTTGTTCACTTAAATCATCCACCACACTTATCGGAGGTATACTTCCACTTTCCAAGAACACATACCTTAGATAATCGGGAAGCTCTTGCGATTCTAGCATTGGTGGCTCGTCAATGGGAGTCTTCGCTGTTGGTTGATTCTTGAGATCACAATCTGGTTGCTTAGGAGTATAAGGCTCTATTTCTGTTAGAGCACTCATAAGTTCTTCATAACCTTCATTATCTTCATGCTCAACTTTCAGTGGCACAGCAGACAATGGCTCAACAGTAGGTTGTTTCTCTATAGATAATTCTTTCGTATCCTCATGATGAACATATAACTCATTCATATCGCTGGGCTGCTTCATTGTTTTGCATATATCAAACCGTACCACTTCGTCATTAATTCGAAACAAAAGCTCATTATCTTTCATGTCAATAAGCACACTTCCAGTTGCAAGGAAAGGACGTCCCAAGATTATGGGAACTTCAGAATCCTCCTTACAATCCAGAATAACGAAGTCGGCAGGAAAGATGAATGACGAAACCTTCACCAACACATCATTCAAGATACCCACAGGTCGTTTTACCGACCTATCAGCCATCACGAGCCTCATATTGGTTGGGGTAGGGTCTCCCAACCCCAACTTTCTGTAGATAGATAGTGGCATCAAATTGATGCTAGCTCCCAAATCGCATAATGCCTTAGCAAAATCCAACGATCCAATTGTGCAAGGAATAGTGAAAGCTCCAGGATCTGCCTTCTTTTGAACTAACGACCTTGTAGCGATTGCACTACAATGATGAACATTATCCGCTAACTCATAACTTGATGTCCGCTTCTTTGTCAAGAGATCCTTCATAAATTTCGCATACCCAGGCATTTGTTCAAGTGCCTCCACCAATGGAACATTAATGGTCAGCTGCTTGAGCATAGTCATGAATTTGCTGAACTTTATGTCATCTGCCACCTTCTTCAATCTTTGGGGAAAAGGTGGTGGTGGGTATGGAAGTGTTCTCTCCACGGTTTTCTTCTCCTCTTGCTTCCGTTTTTCCACTTTTTCAGGCTGCACGTCACTAGGTGAAACATCCCTAATGTTGGGAGTAGTTGTTGCAGCTTCTGCTCCTTTTGTAACGTCACTAGGTGTAATGTCCATGTCCGCAACTTCGTCAACCACTTGCTTGCCTTTTGCTGAAGTTTCCAGCACCTTACCACTTCTGGTAGTGATGGCCATGCATGACCCATCATTCTTTGGGTTTTGCACAGTATCGCTTGGTAAGGTGCCAACCTTTCTTTGATTGAATGCTGCTGAAAGTTGGCTCAATTGCTGCTCTATTTGCTTGATAGAAGTGGAATGTGAATCAACTAATTGTTTCATGGAGGACAAATCATTGATTACCTCTGTTACTCCCGCGCTCGTTGCTTCCACTCCTTTCAATAATTTAGCCATCATGTCTTCCATACTTCCAGAATTAGATGTGGTGGTGTCATGTCTACCGGGGGGAACGTACAAACCACTTTTTTCATTATTTTTCTTCCAACTACCTTGGTCTTTGCTTCCAGATTTATCATAGTAGTTCCGACCTTGGTTTCCTTGGGCATTCCCACGAAAACCCCCCTGATTGTTCAAGTAGTTGGCATCCTCTTCCGAATCAGATTCGTCTCTTCCTTTTGACGCAATCGCTTTCACTTTTTCAGTCTTCCCTAATAGATGCTTTGTAAGAAGATCCATTTGGGTTTTCATGTGCGCCATATCTTGATCACGCTCTTCTTCTCTTCTTCTTTGGTCTGCAGTCATGCCAATAGATAAAGTGGGGCTTGCTACCTCAGAATCCCTGGTATGCCAAGCTCTACTTTGTTTCGTCATACGATCTAGCATATTGCTTGCTTGACCAAAGGTAAGGTCCATAAATGATCCTCCAGCCGCATTATCAACCACTGGCTTAGTCCCCGAATTCAAAGCTCTGTATAATATCTCCATCAAGTGGACATTGGTCATATGATGGTTTGGGCACTGCATTAGCTTCGTCTTGAACCTCTCCCATGTTTCGTGGAGAGCTTCAGTTGGAAGCTGTCGAAAATTTATGATCTCATCTCTCAACTGTGCTCTTTTGGATGACGGAAAGAATCTTTCTAGGAAAGCGTCTCTCAATTGCCTCCAATTTGTAATAGAATCAGGAGTCAGCCCATTCAACCATAGTGTTGCCTCCCCAGACAGAGACAATGGAAATAGACGTAATCGAATTTCATTCTGACCAACACCAGGATTGTCAAACGACTTGCATGTAGAAATAAAGTTGATGAGATGCATATTCGGATCATCGCCTGCTAGTCCACCAAATAATCCCTTGAGTTGCAATAACTGAATCATGGTGCTTTTGATATTAAACTTTGCTCCGGGTGCCAATGGCGGAAGAATAATAGCTCCGGTGGCACCAGGTCCGTCCAGATCGTCCTCATCGTCATGATTTGTTGCTCGCCTACGGTTATCAATATTCTTTTAAGCAGCCATCCTTTCAATTTCACGTTGTGCCTCCATTGATGCACTGAATAAACCTAAAAAAAACAAAAACAACAAATAAAAGTAAAAGTACGAGAATCTTTGACCAAAGGGTCTAGTAATTATCACAAATTTGATTGACACTCGTATTCCCCGGCAACGGCGCCAATTTTTGATAACGCTCAAACTACAGCTCTCGTTTGAGTGTAAAGCGGTCGTTAGCAAATATAGAACCCAACCTGGGTTGGGTGTCGATCCCACAGGGAATAGCTTGGCCAACAAGTAAGTAAAATTGCTAAACTTTTGGTGCAAGTCTCGTAAGAGGGGGGATTGTAATATGTAACCAAAATAATGAAATAAAAGCTGAAAATAGCAAAGTAAAAGAGAAAGATTGTCACGTTGGTTGTAAACAATGAGAATTGAGGCGTTAGGGTTATGTCCACCTTTTGAGGTATACGTCTCTATTGGCTATGAGTGTGTAGAGTCTTGACATGCAAGTGCTTATAGAGAATTGTAGTCGATGGTAAATCCAAGCGTCTCTCGACCTAAACAAGGACTATTTCACTTTAACTCTCTCGAGCTTAAAGCGTGTCTAACGGTACGAATTCTCCAAGAGGTTAGTCCAGTTACGGCACTAGCTTTTTAATAGGAAAGGGTTTCCTACTACCTTGACATTATCTCTTTTCCAGACAAATAACCTTTCTCTCGAACAAGTTAAATGTTAGACTGGCGTTATTCTATGCGTCTGCAGCCACAAGAATTTGTATTAAGATGAAGAGAATAATGATATAAGCAATATACGTGTCTCGAACTTACACACTCATAGCCAATAGAGACGTATACCTCAGAAGGTGGACATAACCCCAACGCCTCAATTCTCATTGTTTCACAACCAACGAAATACTCTCTCTTTTACTTTGCTATTTTCAGCTTTTATTTTATTACTTTGGTTACTTATTACAATCCCCCCTTCTTACGAGACTTGCACCAAAAGCTTAGTAATTTTACTTACTTGTTGGCCAAGCTATTCCCTGTGGGATCGACACCCAACCCAGGTTGGGTTCTATATTTGCTAACGATCGCTTTACACTCCCACGAGAGCTGTAGATTGAGCGTTATCATAAGGACAAGCTGTGGGTGACCCTCATCTAATAGTTTCCCCTGTACGAGAACGGGGACCTTATCTGACAGTGCTTATCCACATCATCAACCCTAATCGGATAGTGTTAATGTCTCAACCTATGCTGACTACATAATTTTGGAATGCAAGGATGACTTCTAAGGATCACACC
The DNA here is from genome assembly GCA_030864225.1 of Capsicum baccatum var. pendulum. Taxonomy (NCBI): domain Eukaryota; kingdom Viridiplantae; phylum Streptophyta; class Magnoliopsida; order Solanales; family Solanaceae; genus Capsicum; species Capsicum baccatum. The sequence goes on from CM061552.1 coordinate 295,210,192, forward strand.
CTCATCTGATAGTGTGTGGCCCCATCCTTGGGTTCACTCGGTGCTAATTTCTACTTCTATCTGAATAGACACTGAACATGATTTACTAAAATAAACATGGGCTGAGTTATTGAATTTTGTTGACTGACGAAACACTACTAATATCTAACAACTGACTGAGTTCATGAGATCATGGAGATTTCCAGAGTCATAAGACTATCTGAAGTCTAAGGATTCATAGCTTGACTGAGAGTATCTTGAAAACATAATATGACTCTAGGCATACAACTAATGTTTTGGGTACAAGTACCCCCAGGACTCGATAGAAGGAAACTTACAGAGCATGACTTTATCGAGTACAAGACCACATTAATAATACATAATTTAATAAGTTGTGGATTTCACAAAGTACAGGGTTATTATACTATCTAACATGGACAAGAGTGTTGATAATCATATCATAATCTCATATTATAATATCATGGGCATTCCGACAACATACACATTTCACAATGATAGCCTGAAAACCATTTAAACATAGAAGGATGACAAACATGTCACATTTAGTTTATGTCTTGAGCTATAAAGCATGATTTCTACTCCCTCAAGCATTTTATCAACCACCTTGCATGCACAACTTAGGGTATAGGTGAATTCATCAAATTACATATCATAAGCAACTAAATTCATGGAATTTATCTTGCATGTTAACATAATATCATGATAAACACACAAAGATTCCAACTTTGAAATCAATCAATGTCAATAACATGATTACAAAAAAACCACAACATAAATACCAAGATTTATAGATAAAACAAGGTTCTTGAGCTTTATGTATGGAAGGAATCCATGAATGAGCACAACGCATACCTTAGTTCGTGATTTCGTGAAGATTGACGGTGAAATATTCTGGAAATTAAATCTTCTATGAAAAATGCTAGGTTGTTCTTGAGAGGTTTTTGAGAGAAACTAGTGTATTTTGGATGAAAAGTGGCTAAATCACGAATTATTGGGTTTAAATAGGGGTAGAAAAATGACCCTTTTAACCCTGAACGCGACATTTAATTTCAGTAAAATTTCTCGAATTGGACCCCTAGCGCCATGCGGTGTTATCGCATCGTGTCACTGCAATTTGACAATTGGAAAAATGAGGGATGGCATGACACATATCCATCGCGTTGCCACTTCCTTTATAACCTGGATCTTTGGCGCGACGCAGAGAAAATCGCGCTGAGACACTGGAAAAAGGACAATTGCCATTTTAACTTGTAGCGTGGCACACCATTGACCAATATGGCGTTGTTTTACTATAGGAACTTGAAATAGTCATAACTCCTTACCTAGTTATCGAATTTAGGCGAATTTTATATCGATGAAAATCTTATTAAATTTTTCACGTGCTAAAAAAGTGAGAATCTTAAAAATAACATATGTAGGAAAATGGATTTGTATTTCAAAGAAAGTTCTAACATCCTTAAGATAATTTCAAGCTAAGAAAAAGGCACGAGTATTACAATATCTCCCTATTGAGAACATTCGTTCTCGAATGAGACTGACTGAGAGGGAAACAATAAGCTGAACATGAATAACTGGAACATGATCTCATGACTGACTTGACTGACAAGCTGAACATATAACACTGAATATTCATATCTGATGCATGTGTAACCGATTCATAAATTCATGACTGAGTATTCTGAGGAACTAAGTTTTCTTGTAATGGTAATGCATATCTGATGTATAATTATATAACTGAACTGATACATGAATACATGGCTGAATATGTGGTGGTACTTGATACTGAGTTTGTGATAAACATTGAACCTGAAACTGAGTAAGCTTAAGGAGAATTGTTACCTTGAGCTTGATCTGAGTTGGAGAAGAAGAGGTGAGGATACTTGGTATGCGTATCTGCTTCTGCTTCCCAAGTAGCTCCCTTGACGGACTGATTTTTCCAAAGAACTTACACTAGAGGGACTTCTTTGTTCTTCAACCTATGAGTCTGATAGTCTAGGATTTCGACTGGAATCTCTTCATAAGAGAGGTTGTTCTGAACATCTATGCTCTGAATAGGGACTACAACTGATGGGTCACCTATGTACTTCTTAAGCAAAGAGACATAGAAGACTGGATGAACTGAAGCTAGATCTGTAGGCAATTCGATCTCATAAGCTACCTTGCCGAAGCGACTGAGAATCTTGAAGGGACCAACATATCGGGGACTGAGCTTTCCCTTCTTGCTGAACGTCTTAAATCCCTTAATGGGAGAGATCTTAAGGTAGACATGATCACCAATCTCAAACTCAAGATACTTTCTACGAACATCTGCATAAGACTTCTTTCATCTCTGAGCAGCCCAGAGTCTTTCTCTAATCAACTGGACTTTTTCTAAGGCGTCAAATACTAAGTCAGGACCTATAACTGACGCCTCATTAACTGCAAACCAACCGATTGGAGATCTATATCTCCTACAATATAGAGCTTTGAATGGAGCCATCTGAATACTGGAATGATGGTTGTTGTTATATGAAAACTCAATCAAAGGCAAGTGGTCATCCCAACTACCCTTGAAATCAATTACACACGCTCTTAGCATATCTTCTAACGTCTGAATGGTCCTTTATGCTTGACCATATGTCTAAGGATGGAAGGTTGTACTAAGATGAACTTGGGTACCAAGACCCTTTTGGAATGTTTTCCAGAAATGAGAGGTGAACTGGGTACCTTTGTCTGAGATAATGGACAATGGAACACCGTACAATCTAACCAACTCTTTGATGTAGATTTTGGCATAATCCTCGGCTGAATAAGAGGTATGAGCTGGAAGGAAATAAGATAATTTGGTCATTTTGTCTACAATAACCCAAACTAAACCACGCTGATGATGAGTTCCAGGTAAACCCATCACGAATTCCATGTTCACTTTTTCCCACTTCTAAGTAGGAATAATAAACTCTTGTATAGGACCACTAGGCTTCTAGTGCTCTATCTTAACCTGCTAATATGTAGAGCACTTAGCCACAAACTCTGCAATATCCCTCTTCATACTACTCCACTAATAGATCTCCCGCAAGTTGCAGTACATCTTTGTAGCCCCTAGATGAATAGAGTAGTGCGCACCTTGCGCTTTTGCAAGACTTCACTGACTTAAGTCATCTACACCTGGAACATAGAGATGACCCTGACAATGAAGAACACCATCTCCCCCTTGGGAGAAAACCTCTACTTTCTAATTTTGAACTACCTCTTTCAACTTGACAAGGTTGGGATCTCTATCTTGATTTTCTTTCACCTCGAAAATTGGAGATGATTCTAAGCTACTCTGAACATATTCACAACCCTCTGAAGAATCGACTAGGCGAATGCCTAGTCTGGCAAGTTGATGAACTTCCTGAGATAACTTCTCCTTACTATCTTCAACATGAGAAATACTACCCATGGACAGTTTACTGAGAGCGTTGGCCACTACGTTGGCCTTGCCCGAATGATAAAGGACACTCATGTCATAATATTTCAAGAGATCTAACCATCTTCTCTAATGAATATTGAGATCTTTCTGAGAAAAGACATACTAAAGACTCTAATGGTCGATGAAGACATCTACATGAACACCATAGAGATAATGCCTCCAAATCTTTAAGGCAAAGACTACGACTGCTAGCTCAAGATCATGAGTAGTATAATTCTTCTCATGGGGTTTAAGATGTGTGGAGGCGTAGGCTATGGCCTTACCATGCTGCATAAGGACACCACCTAAACCTACTCTGGATGCATCACAATACACCATGAACCCATCTGAACTATCTAGAAGAGCTAGAACTAGAGCTGAGGTGAGTCGAGTCTTTAACTCCTGAAAATGCTTCTCTCAAGGATCTAACCACTGAAACTTGACTTTTTTCTGAGTCAATCTGTACATAAGGGATGCAATAGAAGAAAATCTCTCAAAAAACCATCTGTAATAGCTAGCCAAACCCAAAGAACTCATATCTAATAGAGAGATAGGGCGAGACCAATTTCTTACTGCTTTGATCATTTAAGAATCTACTCTAATGCCATCACCGGAAATGATGTGACCAAGGAATGCTACTGAACTTAGCCAAAATTTTCACTTACTAAATTTGGCGAATAGCTGATAATATTTAAGAGTCTGGAGTACTATTTTGAGATGGTATGCATGATCGTGCTCATTGCGGGAATAGACCAGAATATCATCTATGAAGACTATGACGAACATATCCAAGTAATTCTTGAACACATGGTTCATAAAGTCCATAAAGGCTACTGGGGCATTGGTAAGAATAAATGACATGACTAGAAATTTAAAGTGACCTTACCGAGTATGGAAAACTATTTTCGAAATATTAAATTCTCTGACTCTGAGCTGATGATAGCTGGATCTGAGGTCTATCTTAGATAAATATCTAGCACCCTAAAGTTCGTAAAACAAATAATTGATTCTGGGAAGAAGATACTTGTTCTTGACCGTGAGTTTATTGAGTTGACAGTAATCAATGCATATTCTGAGAGAACAATCTTTCTTGAGAAGGAATAAGACTGGTGCGCCCTACGAGGAAACACTGGGTCTGATGAATCCCTTATCTAAGAGATCCTTCAAATGTTCTTTTAGTTCTTTGAGTTCTGCTGGTGACATTCTGTGTGGAGGAATAGATATAGGCTCAGTATCTTGAAGAAGATCAATATAGAAATCTATTTTTCTTTTGGGAGGAATCCCTGGATAATCTTCGGGAAAGACATCTGAATATTCATTTACAACTAGGACTGATTCAAGACTAGGAGTCTTGAAACTATAATCCTTAACATGAACAAGATGGTAAACACATCCCTTAGATATCATTCTCCTTGTCCAAAGGTATAATACAAGATGATCTCTGAAAGAGGATACACTACTTTTCTACTCTAGGACAAGTTTATTAAGAAACTGAAACTAAACTATTCTTTTTCTAAAGTTGACTGTGCCATAGCAGGCATAAAGTCAATCCATATCGAGAATGACATCAAAATCAGTCATCTTTAATTCAACTAAGTCTGCTGAAATGACTTTATGAAATATCATAACTTGGCAGTTCCTGTATACTCGTCGGGCTATGATGGTTTTACCCACTGGGGTAGAGACTGAAAAGGGCTCTGCTAGAGTTTCAGGATTGATTCCGAAATTAACTACTATATAAGGAGTAACAAAAGACAAAAAATCTCCTAGATCTAGCAAACAATAAACATTCACATGAAAGATCTGTAACATAACACTAACTACATCAGGAGAATTTTTCTGATCGTGTCGAATTTAAAGAGCATAGAGACAATTTGGGCGCTGCCCACTAGTAGAACTAGAGGTGGCACCCTGCTGATTTGGGCGATCAGACTGAGATGAGCATTAAAGATGACTCTGGTAACTAGAGTGAAGGCAGTCTCTGACTCTGTGGCCTGTCTTGCCACAATCGAAATAGAAAACACTACCCTCTCTGTACACACCCTTATGGTTCTTACCACAAGTATGACAAAAAGGATTAGTTCGGGCATTGCTAACACTGCCCTGGGTCTTAGAGCCTGGCGCTCTATCTCTGTTTCCTTCTCTGAACTTAGGAACTGGAGCACTGGCTGTAGAAGGAGATGGAACTGATAACTTAGGATGAAACTGAGAATGATTTCCTCCTTCTGACTTAGGCTGTGCAAAGTTGAAACTACTTGTCTTTGCCCTCTTATTCCGCTACTCCCTCATCTTAACCTTCTGCTCCTCTATTTGCTGAGCATGGGTCATAAGTCTAGCTAAAGTCATGACACTACTTAGCATGGAGGATCTGCACTCATTAACCACGCTATCATTCACCCATGACATGAACTTACTCATCATTTCCCTACATCTGCAACCATATGTGGGGCATATCTAACTAATTGAGTAAACTTAAGAGAATACTCTTTCATTGTCATATTTCCCTGCCTGAGGTTGATGAATTCTAGCACCTTAGCTTCTCTAAGCTATAGGGGAAAGAACCTATCAAGGAAAGCTAAAGAAAACTGCTTCCACTTAATTGACCCTACATCATCTCTTCTTTCTGACTTCCACAGCTTAAACCAAGTATGAGAAACATCCTTCAACTGCTATGCAGCTAGCTGAACAATCTCAACAATATTCACCCCATGATGTCTGTCATCTTCTGCACATGATCTAGGAATTCCTGAGGGTCCTTATCTATCTTAGACCCGAGAAAGGTTGGAGGATTCATTCGGGTGAAGTCCCAAATCCTAGTTGCAACTAAATTGGCCATGGGGTTGGCCGTAATAATAGTTGGTCATTCATTCAGGGCAGCTACTGACTGAGCAAGAGTGGTGAATGCAGCCCTAAACTCCGCATGAGAAACATAATCATCCAAGGGATCTTCTTAGACATGTTGGGTTCTTCTCTTGGGAGGCATGTTCTGAAATAAAGAGAAGAAGCAGATTAGATTGAGATATTGACTTGAGATTATGTTCACTAGCACAACATGAATACTGAAAGAGAGGAAACTTTTCCTAAAACATCTCACAGCCTCCTGCACATAAATGTGGCGTGAAACACATCCATGTATAAGACTCTACTAGATGCGACTTTCAGACTTCCTAGGACTCTATTGAACCTGGCTATGATACCAAGTTTGTAACACCCTGAATATAGTACCTGGAATGCTACATGGAGTTTATGACTCCAAAGGACCACAAGCTAACCCATGACCTATATGTATCTGTACACTGCATAATATAACATAATAATGCGAAAACATGCGTTGAAAGGCCATAAGGTTCAATACTGAACATAATATAAAATAATATAACATCAGAGCGGGGTAATAGAATACCCAAAATAAAATTTAAAATACTAAAGTCTGAATTAAATCTGAAATCTAATATACATCTAGTCTGAAACCCTCTACTGTCTGAACTGCTTGAATGAAGAGTTGATGGGATATGTCCCCAACTAACTCTAACTAATAAGATAATCGATGATATAATAAGGAAATAATCATGTCCTCATAAGATAAGGACTCACTTTTGACTCTATCTGCAAATATCTGGAATGTACTGCTAATCTGGAGCTCGTGCCTCTAAACCTATGGTATAATACACCATAATAAATATGCGTCAGTACTTTGAATGTACTGGTATGCATTTAAGGTAGGATGAATGCATGGTGTTCATATGCATGAACAATAATAATAATAACTGACTAACTATCATGAGCGTAAGAATACATGCATAAGACATAATGACTGACACTGACACCGTGATACTATGATTTCTGAATACTGATGACCTGTCATACTTATAACATGAATGACTGTATCTAAATATAACTGATAACATGAGTGACTGTATCTGGCAGTCCTGAATCTGATAGAACTATTTGAGTCCCGTACTGTATATGAGTTGACTGTATCTGACAGTCTTGAAATCTAAAGAACTATCTGAGTTTTTGTACTGAGACTGATACTGAAACTGTGGAAATTAGTTATCTAATCAGCATGTCCCTAATATGCCTTTTTGGCTGAGTTGGGGTCCAATCTGTAACCCCAGTTGGAAGGGTGTCAATACCGCTCCACTGGTAAGGATAAATTGTGGGTGACCCTCATCTGATAGTGTCCCCAGTACAAGAATGGTGAGGCCCTTATCTAAAAATTCTTATCCACCTCATCAACCCTAATCGGACAGTGTTGATGTCTCAACCTATGCTGGCTACATATTTTTGGAATACAATGATGACTTTTAAGGATCACACCCTGATCTGATAGTGTGTGTCCCCATCCTTGGGTTTACTCCATGCTAATTTCTACTCCTATATGAATAGACACTGAACATAATTTACTGAACTGAACATGGGCTAATTTACTAAATTTCATTGACTGACAGAACACTACTGAAATCTAACAACTGACTAAGTTTATGAGATCATGGAGATTTCCTGATTCATAAGATTGTCTGAAGTCTAAGGATTCATAGCTTGACTGAGAGTATCGTAAAAACATGACATGGCTCTAGGCACACAACTAATATTTTGGGTACAAGTACCCCCAGGACACGATAGAAGAAAACTGACAGAGCATGACTTTATCGAGTACAATACCACATCAACAATAAATAATTTAATAAGTTGTGGATTTCACAAAGTACAGGGTTATCATACTATCTAACATTGACAAGAGTGCTGATAATCATATTATAATCTCATATTCTAAAATAATGGACATTCTAACAACATACACATTTCACAATGATAGCATGGAAACCATTTAAACACAGGAGGATGACAAGCATGTCACATTTAGTTTATGTCTTAAGCTATAAGGCATGATTTCTACTTCTTCAAGCATTTTATCAACCACCTTGCATGCACAACTTAGGTTATAAGTGAATTCATCAAATTACACATCATAAGCAACTAAATTCATGGATTTTATCTTGCATGTTAACATAATATCATGATAAACACACAAAGATTCCAATTTTGAAATCAATCAACGTCAATAACATGATTACAAATAACCCACAACATAAATACCAAGATTTATAGATAAAAACAAGATTCTTGAGCTTTGTGGATGGAAGGAATCCATGAATGAACACAATGCATACTTTAGTTCGTGATTTCATGAAGATTAACGATGAAACTTTCTTGAAATTGAATCTTCTATGAAAAATCCTTGTTTTTGAGAGAAACTAGTGTATTTTGGGTGAAAAGTAGCTAAATCACGCATTATTGGGTTTAAATAGGGGTAGGAAAATGACCTTTTTAACCCTGAACACGTAATTTAATTTCAGTAAAATTTCTCGAATTAGACCCCTTGCGCGACACGGCATTATCGTGTCGTGTCACTGGAATTTAACTATTGGGAAAATGAGGAATGGTGCGACGCGGAGCCATCACGTTGCCACTTTCTTTGTGACCTGAAACTTTGGCGCAACGCGGAGGTAATTCCGCTAAGGCACTGGAAAAGGACAATTTCCATTTAACTTGTGGCGCGGCGCGCCACTGACCAATATGGCATTGTTTTACGATGGGAACTTGAAATAGTCATAACTTCTTACCCAGATATCGGATTTAGGCAAATTTTATATCGATGGAAAGATTATTGAATTTCTCACGTGCTAGAAAGTAAGAATCTTAAAAATACCATGACTACGAAAATGGTTTCGTATTTCAAAGAAATTTCTAACATCCTTGATATGATTTCAAGCTAAGAAAAAGGCATGGGTATTACACATAGTCGCACCCCTTGCTTCGGCCACCTGCGGTATAATACCCATTCCATATCCAACCAATAAAGACCAACTAGTAGCATCGATCAATTACTACAATTTAATTAGGATTCATATTTAAGAGAAAAATAGAGGAAGTATCGGGTCTAGAACAAAAAAGAAAGTTCAAATCGAGTTGGTTTGAAAGGGTTCAATGGGTTTCTTAGGCTTGATAGTGAATTTGAGTTAATTATTTGAGAAAACTCTGAACTATGGTAAATGGTACGTATATATCCTCCATCATACTTTGGATACACATATACCTTTAACGTTAGTTTGAGGGGCATATATGTATCATTTTATTTATGATAAGGTCATATGTACCCAAAGTATGACTTAGAGCATATGCATACCGTAGACATACAATTTAGTCCCTCTCAAAAAAATAATATTTACCCATTTACCTCTCACTACCCTATCCCTTCCTGTCCCTACCCAACCTAATCCTACCCACTAAACTGACACACCCACGTGCACACTTCATTTTTGTCAACATAAAACAAATACAATGTTTTCTCTACACATTTTTCACCATCTACATATTCACCACAAAAGAATTCAACACTTGACATGAAATTCTCTGCACACACTCCCATACAGGAACTCACACGCAGAATCCATATTTTTTTCTTCTCCACAATCAACAGACAAGAGTACACACACAGAGCATATTCACTCAACACACACCCACACAAAACCTTCATTTTGTTTAGGGATTCAGAACAACACAACAAAAGGGGGATTCATATACTAATGAGGGAAATATGAGGGGGATAAAGAGAAAGAAACAGAGCGATATTGGCAATTGAGAGGAGATCGAGAGAAGAAAGACAAGCAAAAATAAGTAGAAAAGAGGAAGAAAATAGAATAGTCACGAGGTTTTTCGGTGAAATTTTGCCGGAAAATGAAATACTACAAAACTTTGACAAAAACCAATCCCTGTTGAGCTGGTTTAGGAAAAATCCTATCGAAATAACGTTCAATTGTCCTTTAATCCCTGAAAATAGTTAAACCCGACCCAACCAACCCCAGCTCCGATGGAATTGACCGAAAAACGAGCGACATAGTGAAGTCATCCACGAAACCGAGTGTGAATTCTCTTAACTTTGAGATTTTGGTTTGGGTTGATGAAAAATCGTGAAACCTATACCGAGGTTAGGCTTATTCGTTTGTTGAGTTTTGGACCGAGCTATTCGAATTCATTGGCGGTATCAAATAATTGATATTTGAAATAAAATTGAGGTCCATTCTTTATCTCATTCTCAATTAATCGTCATTATTTGATACTTTGTGTGGTAAATTCATGGCGTATGAATATTGCTTCATGTGATTTGGTTACATTTGGATTATGGTGGTGGTTGATATTGATTGTTTAATTATTTAAATTGAATAATTGAATGATTTAAACTCAATTGGGAATAAGTGGGACGGAAATTAAAAATTGATAAAGGTATATGTTGATAATTTTGATTTATAATGCAAGGAGTTTGATTAATTGGTTGTTTGCTATTAATTTGCACCCGATAGTATCATGTTTTAGGCCAAAAATAGTTAGGCAAATTTTAGGTTTGGGGTAGGCAAATTTAGGAATTGTGGACTATTGAATATTTGGAATATTTGTTGAATGGTTTAGTTTACCGTATTTGGATAAAAATGTATTCATTTAGCCGGGGAATACCCCGAGGCCATTTGCATTTATTCACCTGGGAAAGCCCCAAAGTATCTTGTACTTGGAGGACGATTTTGATGAAGGCCTGAGGCGTCGGGCAGAGCATGGTCTAGGATTAGCTTAGAATAAGATTTATATTTCCGCATTTTTCTATTTTTGGATGGGATAATTCTGAGTAGACCTAATTTTGATTTTGTTTGTTTGGTTGTTTGTTTCATTTTTATATGTTTGTTGGTTTATACATTCGTAGTGTCATGCTAGCCGATGTACTCTATAGAGCGATCGTATTCGAACCACGAGACCGAAATACTGATGCAGTCAAAAGATATTATGTATGATAGTTTATCCTTCGTTAGTTATATTGCATGTGTAGTTCTTGCATTCTGAAAGATTGATAGAATGAAGGCATTTTATTTTGCTATTCAAACATTGTGTCATCCTTTGTTTACCCCGTTTGAGCTTCAGTTATTGATAACGCTCAATCTACAGCTCTCGTGGGAGTGTAAAGCGGTCGATAGCAAATATAGAACCCAACCTGGGTTGGGTGTCGATCCCACAGGGAATAGCTTGGCCAACAAGTAAGCAAAATTACTAAACTTTTGGTGCAAGTCTCGTAAGAGGGGGGAGTCTTGTCGTGCAAGTAATGTAAACAAAAGCTGAAAGTAATAAAGTAAAGAGAGAAAGAGATTGTTACGTTGGTTGTAAACAATGAGAATTGAAGCGTTGGGGTTATGTCCACCTTCTGAGGTATACGTCTCTATTGGCTATGAGTGTGTAAAGTCTTGACATGCAATTGCTTATAGAGAATTGTAGAAGATGGTAAATCCAAGCGTCTCTCGACCTCAACAAGGACTATTTCACTTTAACTCTCTCGAGCTTAAAGTGTGTCTAGCGGTACAAATTCTCCAAGAGGTTAGTCCAGTTACGGCACTAGCTTTTTAATAGGAAAGGGTGTCCTACTACCTTGACATTATCTCTTTTCCAGACAAATAACCTTTCTCTCGAACAAGTTAAATGTTAGACTGGCGTTATTCTATGCGTTTTCTTTTCTAGACAAATAACCTTTCTCTCGAACAGGTTAAATGTTAGAATGGCGTGTTCTTGTGTTTGTAACCGCAAAGAATGTAGATTTAAGATGAAGAGCGTAATGATATAAGCAATATACTTGTCTTGAACTCACAAACTCACAGCTATAGATAGTAACTCATTCGGCTTCCATAACCCCAACTAAGAGGTTTAGTTACCCATGAATGCGAAGGATATCACGTTTTGCATGGTGAATGGCGTGAATAGTTGGTGTTTGGCGTGTGGTTTTGGTGATTCCGTAGCGAGTAACGATTCTCTTGTTGTGGAATTTAAGAATAGAAGAATAGATTAGAAGTGTTTGTAGTGGAAGATGAGAAGGATGGAAGAAAATTGATTGTTGAATTGATAGTTGAAGAATGAATTTCTTGAATGAAGGGAGGAGTTGCCTCCTCTAAGGGAGGACTTGATTAAAAATCTCTAGCATGGTAGGGTATTTATAATACTCCTATCCTACTCCTACTATGCTAATGAAATAAATAACCAAATCCTACTAAACTAAGGAAATACTTAACCCATTTGTACTAGGTTAATGTAACATTCTCCTAATCCAAATAAACTAATGAAATACATAACCCAATTGTACTAGGTTAATGTATCATTGTCAAAATCCAGCTTTGTGTCTGTAAGTCCCCAAAGTCTTCAGAAATGCTGTTTTAGCCCGGGACAGATTTTCCATGCAGCAGTTTTGGTCCTTAGGCGTGTAGACTTCCTTCCCTTCCTTTGTGAGCTTTCTTTTGCGTCAAGTAAGCCATAAAATGCTGTATTTTGCATCATTTATACCTGAAACTTTCCTAATCATGTTCGTTAGCTCATTTACAGGAAAAAGGACTAAAAGTGCATGAAATAGATAATTAGTTCTCAAAACTAGGCTAAAATATGGGCAAAATATATTGATATAGGCACGTAAATTCGCGTATCATCAGTTATATTTTCTTTTATATCCCTCTTTTGGAATCAAGATAGAGTCAGAAAAGTTTCAAAAACAAAAAAAAGTATGAAAAAAGACGAGTCTCAATAAAAATAGAGTCGAAAAGTGCCAAAGAGTAAAGAGTCAATAAAAGAGAAAAGGAAGAGTCAAGCAAAAAAAGAATAAGTTGCCGGAACTACATGTGACCTGATTCCCCTCTTTTGAGTGTGAGATACGTAGGCAACACTATTCTGGGTTCGGTCCAACCAAATAAAAAATTTAGGATTACCAAGTCAAAAGAAACTGGGACATGAGTTATTCTTCATTGTTTGAGGCGATTTGAAAAGTTGTAAGTCCCACCCCGTTTCAGGTATCCTTTGAACCCCCTGCCATCCTTTTCTTTCTAACCTTATCCAAAAGCCAAGTTACAACTAAAGAAATACCTTCAGATCAATCTTTGAGAATTTTGAGGCTAAACATGAGATGGATATATGGAAATATTTTAGCATTATATTTTTTGTATCATCATGGAGGAACTTGAAGAACAAAATGAGAGAGTCTGATCAATGAAAACCCTCACTGGCACCGTAAGATGATAGTGGGATGAGAGAAATAAAAATGAGAGAGTCTTATCGGTGAAAACCCTCAAGGGCACCGTAAGGCTATGGTGAGATGAGAGAAATTGAAAATGAGAAAATCTTATTGGTGAAAACCCTATGGGCACCATAAGGAGATGGTGAGTTGAGAGAAATAAAAAGGAGAGAGGCTTGTTAGCAACAATCTTTTAAGGTTTTAATTAAATGAGGTATATGAGTCTAATGGGTTTGAAGAAATGGCTCAGCAGCAAAGGCATGAACTCAACAACAAATGGGGAAGTTTGGATAGAAAGATCAGACAGCTTAATCCAAAATGCTTTTCATAATCATTGGAGTTGGTTTTCGTACTCAGATAAGTTTTATTTTCTTGAAAGAGGGACATTGCCCTTTTCTTTTATTTACAAATTCATATTTTTGTCTTTTTATGTCATTTATCAAAATAAAAGTTACCATCATTTCTTTACATTTTGAGTCAAGTCTGTGTCAAAACAAGTGAGAAAGGATTTCAAAACTTTCTACCAGTCTCCCCAATTGCATGAGGAAATGCCAAAGACTAGCACATGAAAGAAACATGATCATAGTTCAAAACAAAGCAAAAGAAGTCTATCAACAGATAGGTTACTGGATTCGTGGGGATATCAGGTTTTAAAATATGCATCTCATAGGCATGGTAAAATAGAAATTTGGTGTTTGAGTCAAAGTCATTTCCTTCAATCTAGGATTGAATCAATGATGATACAAGACAGGGAAAAGTGTCAGCAATCTGAAAGATGAAAGGAACGAGTGTTGGAGCAGATGCTTGGAAAGCTAAGTGTTGGAAGCCACCACTAAGTTTTTCACTGATAAATTTTTACTTGATGAAACAAGGGCAAAGTTCTGTTCATTAAGTTCAACCACCGTTGGGAAAGCATATCTGGGACATTACTTAATGTTCAGAACCCTCCTGAAAAATGGAACATTACTTTAGAAAAATGAAATCTTTCTTTATCATAATCTTTATTTGGGACAATTTTCGTTCGAGTTTTGATTTTGATTTCAGGAGCCCGCCTGAAGAACAAGGTGATGAAATTGCAAGTTAGGAGCCCGCTTGGAGAACAGGATGATGAAATTGCAAGTCAGGAGCCCGCCTGAAGAACAGGGTGATGAAACTGCAAGTCAGGACCCCACCTAAAGAATAGGGTGATAAAATAGCAAGTCAGGAGCCCTCCTAACGAACAGGGTGATGAAATTGCAAGTCATGAGCCCGCCTGAAGAACAGGGTGATAAAATTGCAAGTCAGGTGTCCGCCTAAAGAACAGGGTGATGAAATTACAAGTACGGAGCCCGCCTGAAGGTCAGGGTGATGAAATGGCAAGTCTGGAGACCACCTAAAAAATAAGGCGATGAAATTGTATTTCAGGTGCCCGTCTGAAGAACAGGGCGATGAAATGGCAAGTCAGGAGCCCGCCTGAAGAATAGGGTGATGAAATTACAAGTAAGGAGCCCACCTAAAGATAAGGGTGATAAAATGGCAAGTCAGGAGCCCACCTAAAGAACAAGGAGATGAAATTGTAAGTCAGGTGCCCGCCTGAAGAACAGGGCGATGAAATGGCAAGTCAGGAGCCTGCCTGAAGAACAAGGTGATAAAATGGCAAGTTAGGAGCCCTTCTAAAGAACAGGGTGATGAAATGGCAAGTCAGGTGCCTGCCTGAAGAATAGGGTGATGAAATAGCAATTTAGGAGCTCGCCTGAAGAACAGGATGATGAAATCGCAAGTGAAATGGCAAGTTAAGAGCCTGCCTGAAGAACAAGGTGATGAAATGGAAAGTCAGGAGCCCGCCTGAAAAACAGGGTGATGAAATTTA
This sequence comes from Capsicum baccatum var. pendulum, assembly GCA_030864225.1. Classification (NCBI taxonomy): domain Eukaryota; kingdom Viridiplantae; phylum Streptophyta; class Magnoliopsida; order Solanales; family Solanaceae; genus Capsicum; species Capsicum baccatum. The sequence goes on from CM061552.1 coordinate 295,225,561, forward strand.
AAGTCAAGCAACAAGGTGAATAAATTAAAAGTCGAGAAACAAGGTGAAGAAATTGAAAACCAAGCAACAAAGTGAAAAAATTGTAAGTCAGAAGTCCGCCTGAAAAATGGGGTGAAGATTTTCAAATTCAGGTTCAAATTCTGAAGTACCATCGATAGAACATGGTCAGTTTTCGAGTTCATCTCCAATATCAAAATTTGGTATGGAACCCAAAGAAGATCAGATTTTTTGTCAATTTTTGAAAGCATCAGAAACTCAAGGAAAGAGTCCATGAAAGCTGCATAGATATGATTTTTGTAATTTTTATTATCTTTTAATTTGTAATTTTCATTTTTGATGTAATAATAGAGCCACAGAGTGGAACCTCGACAAGGCCTCACTCGACTCTTCAACTCGGTACAGTCCTTCTTTTTTTTTCCAATCCTTAAACCACATAAAACTTGATCCCCATACTTGGGATGGGTAGGGTGTCGAAGTAAAGACTCGGTTGTGTCTCTTTTTTTCTTCCTTTTGAATAAAGTTCAGGTTGAAATTTTATCTCGTTGTCTATTTCTTTGTCTGTAAACATTTTGTGTTCACAAAGAAAGAGGGATATGATGTAGACACATAATTTCGCTCCTCCCCAAAAGTCAATTTGATTCGATTACCTTATCACGTACCCTATCCATGTTGTAATTTTCCCACAAGAAAAACAAAATAAATACCCACCTCACCATTTTTATTTATTTATTTATTATCTTATCCCAAATACTTCCTCCGTTTCAAAATAAGTAAATTATTGGGGTATTTATTAGTGTTTCAAAATAAGTGAATCATTGAATGTTTTACTAAATTTATCCTTATGATTTGACAACTAATTAACTTTGAAAAGATATTACAAGGTCATTTTTTTCCTTTTTTGGGTAAAAATAAAAAATTGTGTTAAATTTATGTCTTTAATGTTTTTTTCTTAATCTGTGTGTCAAAATTCAATAATTCATTTATTATGAAGCTGAGGGAGTCACAAATTATTAACAACTTCTTACACCTCACACCCCTACCCTACCCTACCCACGTGACCCCATGCCTACCTTATTGTTTTACATATTTTTTCCAATTCAGATGCGATTTGGGGAATATATACGCACACCACCACCAAAAAACGATATATACAAAACACTCATACTACACGGAATATAGACACACATTTCAATTCCCATACAATCCTCCATGGCTATTCTGAAAAAACACACACACACTCATCGTCAATTCACATTTCACGCACTCATCTTTGATTCACGCTTCACACAAACACTCACACTCATCGGAACGCACATAAACTCACTAAAGCTAAACACATATGCATAGAATTAGGAGAAAATAAGAGGAAACAGTGAGACATGCAAAGGGTGGCAAATAGAAATTAGGTTGGCTATCGCGTTTTTCGACAAATTTCTCGCTAGAATCAGTTATTTCTCGTTGGATTTAGGTGTTTTTGGCTCGCAATCTGTCTCTTACCACCGGGAATAGCTCGAAAAGGTATTTTCCGGCAAAATAGAGAAGAAAGTCAATGGACTTTTGCCATTGATACTGTTCCAACGACTATTTCTTTGCCGAAAAACATTGAAAATTGACTGGGAAGTCCAAATCTAGCAACAGAGTTCGTTAAACCAGTCGTTTGAATTTGGTTCTGGTGAAATCAAGTACGGTTTTTCTCTGGATTTCTCAATTTCTATTTTAAGTTGTTCATTTGTTTTTCGTGACCGTTCAAATTATAGTTTCCAGGATTTTTGTGTTCGAGTTGGTTGAGAGTCGAGATTTGGTACCTGTTGAGGTTCTCGAGACGACTCTTATTTCTCTTGTTAAGTCGATCGAAAGCTTTTGAGGTCCAATTCTCAACTCTACTATTTTATTATCATTATGTGTGTGACGATTGTTATTGGGTGATCTTGTTGTTGTATGATGTTTATTCATAGTAATTGATAATGGTGCGAAATTGATATTGTTGTGGGTTTGAATAACTAGTTTCATCTATGAAATTTATGTTAAAAAGAAATTTTAGTGAAGGATTGATCTTGATAAAAGGGAATATGAATTAATTTAGATTCATTGATGTTGGTGTATTTTGATCTAAAGATGGGTGTTGATAAACCCGATAGTGTCGTATTTTAAGCTGAAATTGATAGGCAAATTCTAGGTTTTAGTGTAGGCAACTCTTAGGATTCTATATCATTGAATATGTGAATGTGTGTGTTGAATGATTTCTCCACTTTTATTACATTTCATCAAATGTATTCATTCGTCGGGAATGTCCCGAGGTCACATTGTACTTATTCACTGGGGAATGCCCCGGAGTATCATATACGCAAAGGAGGCTCATGATCAATGCCCAAGGCATCGGGTAAAGCATTGGAGCGTAGTTTAGGATTAGCCTAGGATAAAGTAGGTTTGCATTTACGTATTTTTGTTTCGGTTTGTAATAATTGGACTGGACTTAACCTTTTTTAGATTTTGTTTGTTTGTTTTTTTTGTGTTATGTGTTTTGTGCTTTATTCACTTCATAGTGTTAATTTAGCCGATATAATCTACGAAGTGACCGTGGTCGAACCACGGGACGAAGGAGTGCCTAACACCTTTCCCTCGGTCAACAGAATTCCTTAGCCGGAATCTCTGTTCGCGGATCAGTTTAAAAGAGAAATCATTTTTAAAAACGGATTTTCAAAGGTAACTTGGCACATCAGATTTATTTCAAGTGGCGACTATGCATTTAATTGTAAAAAGAATCCTTTTTGAAACAAATTTTATCTTTCGTCACTTAATGATAAAATCCTTTTCAAACTTGAAATTTAATCCTTTTTGGTTAAAAAAGGTTGTGAAATTTTATCAGATTTTTATTCTTTTGTACTTCATTGTTCTGAATAATCATTAGGTTGTTATTTCTAATTCCTCACTGTGGCATATATTATCGATTTTTTTTTGGCATTAGTTAGCAATATTTTAAAGTTTGATCACTACGTAACATATATATAAGGTTGATAAATGAGTTGGCAGGTTGCAATAATATGCTATATCTTATAGTAGAAAGGTTATTGTTTTATGTCTACAAAGTCACACTCAGCCAAATGAAAAAGCAATTTCTTTGTAATTGATCACATAGGAAAATTCGTCAAATTATTCTGGGAAATGGGACGTTGGTTCAATGAGATTATTAAGTATTACTAATTTAAATGATCCCGGCATGGCGGAACCAACAAGAATATTATTCACCAGTGAATTAATTTTTAAAATTATAAGAAATTCAAGAGGAAAAGTACTGAAAATTTATATTCAAAATTTCCAGAAGATAATGAAGATATAATCAGTTGGCAGTTACTATAAGAACCAAATGAGTGTGACAATAAAAGAGGGGTAAAAAATAGAAAATTCTAACTGATATAGTGAAATCTTGGCTCAAAAAAGGCTGAAGGATTTCAGGTTCCTTGTTTTCTGAATTACTAAATATATAATAATTTTCTTCCGTCAATTTATTTTCTAATTGAACACTTACCTCCTCCTTCTCTGTATTTGTCATCATATATCTGAAATTCGTGAAGCTATTAATGCGGATCTATCATTATTAGTGAATGAGGAGGTATGTTTATCATTACTGAAAAGTTCAATCTCCATTAATGGAGGTTTAAGCTAAAAGTAAGTTGGGTGGAGAAGACAATGTGAGTTTTTTTTTTTTTTTTTTTAAATTATTTAGTCAATAAAACACGTGTCATTAATTTATTGGATACAGTTACCATGTGTTTTGGTCTTTTTTTTTTTAAAAAAAAGTTAATTGTGGGTATATATAATGATGTGGTGATATAAAATGAGATGGCATAAGTTAATTGGTCGGTTAATCCATATTGGTAGCGAGTGAGACACACACACCAGAGCTGATGTCGAAAGATGCCAAAATGACACACTTTATAGTTACTTGAGGTGTCAAAAGTGAACAACGACCACTTGAAGTACCAAAGTGAAAGATGGTGTCAAATTGAAGCGCTTTTCGATGTGTTTGGCCATTATAATATAACGTATGATGTTAATAGTTGATGGTAGAACACTCAATAGACTAGGGTGCTTTTGGATGAGTTACTTTTTGTATAAAATATTGTGATTACAAATTAAACTAAAAAAATATTGATTCCACGGTGAAAACTACAGTCTTAACTTAGAATAATCAAATATCAATCTTCACATCCTAAACATAAAAATCATAAGATGGAGAATATTTTTTATTGGATGAGCTAGCATGGTGAAAGTAGGATAATTGTAAAGCTACAATGACATTCAGATCAATTTGCATTTCTTTCCTGAAAGTATAATGATAATTCTTATCACAGTAAATCGTTTTATTTTCCTACTCAATAAAAGAAGAGTAGTTACTCTTTGTGCAAGCCTCTGATCAACTAAAATTTACTGAAGGCCAACACCTTAAGGGCTTAAATCACTTTTATTTCTTCACCGATCGATTTTATAAAAGATACGTTGTTAGAGTGAGTGCACTTTAAAGTTCTAAGATCTGCTCCATTATATTGTTTTCATCGAATATCTAACGTTTTTGCACTTTCTAACAATGTCTTCTTTATTTTCCTTTTCTAAGATAACTTTCCTTTTCTGTTCGCTATTGCCTCTAGGTCACTGAGAAACATTTAGGTTTAGAGGGTAATTCCCTATATCACGTAGAAGCAATATTTAGAATTTGCACTCGTTGTCTTCTTCTGATCGCACTACGAGAATGAATCTATATGGTTATCACTTTCTTTGACTATATCTTTCAATCTTTTTACAATATACTTTATTGCATCTACTCTATTAATGATTGCAAATAAGTATCGTAATAAATCGTAGTGATTAGTTAAGTTTGACATAATAGAAGTAATTGGATCGTCTATCAACATTTTAAATATAATTTCCTAAAATTAGTTTGCTGTAAAAAAAAATAATTTTCACTTTTCAATTAAAGATCATAAAATAAATTCTTTTAAGATATTAATTTGATTATAATTTTTTGATTAGATTTTGAAAATCCATCTTCAGAAAATTGAATTTGATTTTGACAAGATTTTGATTAGAATCTAATGTCCAATATTTTCGAATTTCCAAAATTTTTCTGGCAGTTTTTGAGAGAATATTCATTAGTGTTTGATCATGATTTTGAAAATTTATCTTCAGAAAGTGAAATTTGATAAAATTTTGAGAATCTAATCTCAAGTATAATCAAGTTTCAAAAAAATTGTTCTGAGCTGTTTTTGGGAAAAAAATTCATTTCTACTCTCAAAACTTTAAATTTTTTACAAGAAAATTACATTTCCAAATACAGATTCAAAAGTTCAAGTTTTTAAGTTTTAACTTCAAAATCTGTGGTCAAACAACAAGCTTAGATAATCCGCAACCTTTGCCCATTGTTTTGGCTTTTCATTTATTCATCCTAATTTATTCGTCTTATTTACATTTACAGTTTAAACAGTCAAATAATATTTTTTTTTATCATAATTTTCTAAACCAACGGCTCACCCTCATGCTATGCTATGAGCACCTTGCACAGTCCAACAAAAACCACTAATTATTGTATGTATTAATGTAACTGAAAAAATTTCATTACAAACACAAAAAAAGTGTAAAGCTAAAACAAGTGACTTGAGACATTGGAATTTAGAAAATCATCAAACACTTTTGTCCAAACTCAAAATTGAAATGCCTATAAATAATATTCATTCTTACTATTATACCTCACAAAAACTCAAATTAGTTCTTACAAAGTAGAGATATTCGTCCATTGAATACTTTTTGAAATAAACTAAAATGACGAAGAAAGTGAGTTTAGATTCAGTGGACCAAAATCTATCCTTGGTTAAGCGTTGTGCTCATGGTACTTTCCGCCTCATTGCTTGTACCTCAATTTTTTTTTATTTGAAAAATTTGATAAATGTTTTTTTATCCCTTTTTATGATTGTAAATGCAGAAAGAGTAGTTGCAGGAGCAAAACCAGCTGTCATTGCATCTGTTGCTACTGCCATTACAACAGTAAGATTTGATATAATATACATATACATTTCAATGTTTTTCAAGATTTAGGCATGTGTTTTGTACCATGGCTTAAAAGATAGATAATAATGTTATAGTATTAGTTAAAAAATTGAGATATAGATAGTATTAGTTAAAAAACTGAGATATAGTTAAGAGTTAAGATTATTATGAAGTAAATAATCTCCGTCCAAAAATTAGTATAGTCCCACAGATGGGGTTTGATTATTTCTGAAACTCCCTTGGCTCAGAAAAAAGTTTACCAACCACTCGAGAAATAACATTTTTCGAAAAAAAAAAAAATTTCGTGCCAAATGACAATATTCTTGACTTCTAATATTTGAGTTATTGATGAAATTTATGATATACAGTATGCTTATGGGAAGATGTCACCATGGGGAAGAATCTATCTGAATCCAACTGCAAAGCACTCATTGTATCCACAGCTGCTGAAATGGCATATTTTGTTATAGCTGACAAGACTGTTCTCAAAATAGCTCGGCAAAACTCCTTCAAAATAGCTGACAAGGCTCATAATTGAATTACCAAATTCTTCTAAGTATGTTAGTAGTAAGAGATTATCTAATATCAACATTAATGTAGTTATCCATGTCTAAGAATCACTAGGGAGAAGCACGAAAAAAATGTAACTCCTGTGTAAGTATTACTAACATGCATAATCATCATCATCAACATCTATTGTTCGAATATGATGAAGTTGGCTTTTCTCGAGTTGATTTCTTGTATTGTCGCCTCCTTTAGTCCCATTGTCCATCCCCTCCTTAACGTTACACCCTTAACGTTTACCCTAACGTTTCACCCGTTAACGTCAACTTCGTCTGACCGGCCGACTCTGACGCAGACGTCCGCAAAGTCGCATGGGCAACAGGCAAGGTTAACCCCTCTCCCAAATTTGTCTCTCCCCTCAGTTCTCTCTATCTTTTGCCCTCTCCCTCCCCTTTGTTGTTGTCCCTTCACTGCTATCGCCGGCGGGATTAGGGTCGCCCGCCGGCTTGACTCTGACGATGGTCCAAGGGTTCAGCAGCGATCAAACAGGTCGAACGTCGTCAGCCGGCGTCCATATCCCGACAATACCCAGAAGATGCTCCGGCGACATACTAGCGGCCTTTTTTTCTGACGACTTTATTCTGGCAGTCAATTTCTACATCAAAATTGGCGAAAACCAGCAGCTCGCAGGCGTACTGGTGACATCTGTACTTTGAACTATTTTGCTTCTTGTTTCTTTATCTTTTGTTTCTTGTTTCTTGTTTCTTGTTTGTTTCCCGTTTCTTGTTTCTTTCTGTTCCAATTTTCCTATTTCTTGTGAGTATAGTAGTGTTTGGCTGCTTTGCTTATTGTTGAATTTTGTTGTGTTGTTCTAGATACTAGGCCGAATAGTGTACTTTGTGCGTGCCTTTTCTTACTGTTTTCGTAAGGTTGATTTATCCATTGGGTTGTCGGCTTGGGGCTTTGTCTAGGTATTTGAGTAGTGAATGGAGGGGTCGATGGTGGAATAGGGTCATGTACGAGTGGTTGGGGGTGAGGGCTGTTTGGGAGGAGGTGAGGAAGGGAGGGCAAGGGTGGGTGTGGGGTTTAGGTCAGGCATTAGGGATGGGTCGAGGAGGGGTGTTAGAGGGAGGCGAGAGATGAGCGAAGATAGGTTGAGGGTAGGGTCTTGGAATATTGGGACCCTTCAAGGTAAGTCCATATAATTGGTGAAGATTCTTAAGAAGATGAGGATTAATATTGTGTGTGTTCAGGAGACTAGGTGAGTAGGATCTAAGGCTAGTGATATGGATGTGTACAAGCTTTGGTACTTAGGGAATGAGAGACGTCAGAATGAAGTCGGTATCTTAGTGGATAAGGAGCTTATAGGATAGGTGGTGGAGGTTAAGAGGGTCAATGATAGGCTGATAAAGATTAAGTTAGTCATCGGGGGTTTATCGTTCCATTCGTGTAGTGTTTATGTGCCGCATGCGGGCTTGGAGGAGGAGGTGAAGGTGAGATTTTGGAAGGATTTGGATGAGGTGGTGAGAAGTGTGCATAACTCTGAGAAGATCATCATAGCAGGGGACTTTATTGGGCACATTGGGATCTTACCAGGAGGCCATGATGATGTGCATGGTGATTTTGTCTTCGGTGTTAGAAATGGTGATGGAGCTGCCTTATTGATTTTGCAAGAGCCTTTGGGATGTTGGTAGTGAATTTGAGCTTCCCAAAGAAGGAGGATCGCCTGATTACCTTTCGAAGTGCGATAGCCAAGACTCAGATTGACTTTCTACTGCTTAGGAAAGGGGATAGGGTGTTATGTAAGAACTGTAAGGTCGTTTCGAGTGAGCACCTTTGAACCCAACACAGGCTTCTAGTGATGGACTTGTCTATCAAGAAGAGCACGAAGAAAAGAGTCGGGAAGGGTCGACCTAGAATTAAGTGGGGTGGCTTGAGGACAGTTAGTGCACTGGAGATAGGGGAAAATATAGTAGGTAGGGGTCATGGGAGTGCATGGGGACGTGGATGTTATGTGGGATAGGGCTGCCAGCTGCATCACGGAGGCTGCTAGGGAAGTGTTAGGTGTTTTGAGGGGTCAGACAGGTCAGCATAAGGGGGACTGGTGGTGGAATAAAGAAGTAAAGAAGAAAGTAGAGATTAAGAATGGGGCATATGTTAAGTTGATTGAGAGTAAAGATGAAGTGGAGAAGCGGGTGAATTGGGAGGTCTACAAGGTAGCTAGGAAAGAGGCTAAGTTAGCAGTTATAGCTGCTAAGTCAACAACATTTGAGAGTTTGTATGCCGGGTTAGAGAAGAAAGGAGAAGAAAAGAGGTTGTATAGGCTTGTAAAGGCTAGGGAGCGAAAGGGTCGTGACCTAGATTAAGTGAAGTGTATTAAGGGGGAGGATGGTAGTGTTCTAGTGGTGGATGTTCACATTAAGAAGAGATGGAATGAGTACTTTCATAGAATTTTGAACGAGGAGTGGGACAAAGGCATTGAGTTAGGGGAGATGACGTACTCGGAAGAGAGTTGTGATTTTAGCTACTGTAAGCTTTTTAAGGTTGAGGAGGTCAAAGAGGCTCTTCATAGGATGTGGAGGTGTATGGCGATGGGGCCGTACTAGATTCCAGTGGATTTTTGGAAGTATGCTGGTGGGGTAGGTCTAAGGTGGTTGACGGCTTTGTCTAATGACATTTTTAAGACTGTGAGAATGACTGAGGATTGGAGATGAAGTATGATGATTCTGTTATATAAAGACAAGGGTGACATTTAGAGTTGCAACAGTATAGGGGTATTAAGCTGCTGAGTCACAATATGAAGATTTAGGAGAGAGTGTTTGAGCGGAGATTGAGGAGGGTCGTGTCCATTTTGGAGAATCAGTTTGAATTTATACATGGTCACTCAACGACAGAGGCAATCTATTTGGTGAACATATTGGTGGAGGAGTATAGAGAAAGGAATAAGGACTTACACTTGGTGTTTATCGACCTGGAAAAGGCGTATGATAAAGTCTTGAGGGAGGTTTTTTGGAGATGCTTGGAGGTGAGGGGGTCCCAGTAGTGTACATTAGAGCTATAAAGGACATGTTCGATGGAGGAAAGACCAGGGTGAAGTCGGCGAGAGGAGACTCAAAGAATTTTTCGGTCAAGACAGGGCTGCATCAGGGATCGACTCTTAGTCTATTCCTATTTGCGTTGGTAATGGACGTGTTGATGTGGAGTATTCAAGGTGAGGTGACTTGGTGTATGTTGTTAGAGGATGATGTAGTGCTGATTGATGAGGCGCGAAGGGGCATGAATGACAGATTGGAGGTTTGGAGGCAAACCCTTGAGTCTAGCGGTTCAGGTTGAGTAGGTCCAAGACAGAATTTAGAATGCAATTTTAGTGATTTGAGGCAAGAGGACTATGTGGTGGTGAGGTTGGACTCCCAGGATGTTTGTAAAAGAGATAGTTTTAAGAATCTTGGGTCTATGATTCACGAGAATGGTGATATTCATGAGGATGTCGCTAAACATATTGGAGCAGGGGATGAAGTAGAGGCTCACCTCGGAAGTGTTGTATGATAAGAAGGTGACACTTAAGCTTAAAGGAAAATTCTGTAGAGTGACAGTCCCTCCGGCCATGTTGTATGGAGTGGAGTGTTGGCCGGTCAAGTACTCCCACATCCAAAAATTAAAGGTGGCGGAAATAAGGATGTTGCGTTGGATGTGTGGGCTTACTATAGGGGACAGGGTTAGTAATGAGATTCTCCAGGAGAAGATGAGAGTGACTTTGGTGGAGGGCAAGATGCGGAAAAGAAGGCTGAGATGGTTTGGGCATGTGATGAGAAGGGACACAGATGCCCTAGTTCGCAGGTGTGAGAGGCTAGTGTTGGATGGCTTCAGGAGGAGTAGAGGTAGGCCGAAGAAATACTGGAGGGAGGTGATTAGACATGACATGGAGCAGTTGTTGCTTACTGAGGACATGACCCTAGATAGGAAGGTATGGAGGTCGTGGATAAGGGTGGAAGACTAGTGGGAGGGTTTGGGTTGTAGCAAGCCGTTAGGAGGGATCTTGTGTATCCGGGTTAGTAATCTTAGGAATGTGTACATAGGTGTCTTTGGTTTGTGAGAGTATGTTACTTCTAGGTGGGTGGCCCATTCATAATTTCTTAGTTCCTATTTTCTTATTTTGGGTTGCCTCATCTCTCGTATTTCGTATTTCTTTGATTTATATTTTATTATTTCATACGCCTATTTCTGTTATCCCATCCATCCCCTCGTTTATATTTCTTTATCTTGATCCAGGGGTCTATCGGAAACAATCTCTCTACTTCTCCGAAGGTAGCGGTATGGATTGTGTATATCTTACCCTCCCCAGACCCTACTTTGTGGAAATACACTGGCTTTGTTGTTGTTGTTGTATTTCTTGTACTATCATTCGACTAATAATTTTTATATCAGGGGATCACTCTAACTTTATTTTGTAATGCAAAATCTAAGGGGACGTTTAATCATGAAATTTTTTCATTTTTCCAAATATGTTTGTCCATAAATTTTTTAAAAAATCTGCTTTCACTTCATTCAAAAATTTTGACAAAATTAATCATGGACAAATATTTTTCCAATTTTTTAAAAAATATTTTTCACTTTTGAAAATAAAAACATAATTTTTTCTGTTTTCACAAGAAAATGTGACCAAACACCTACTAAGTTACTCAACTAACGATAATTATCTCAGAAACTCGTACAATTTTATTTTGCCTAAAAGTGACATTTATATCTAAATAAAATTATATATCATGTATAACAGTTAAAAGATATATCTACTAATGTTATAAATCTTATTGATTCTTTTCGGCTTTACATGAGGTTGTCGACTAGACATTTATTTTAATGAAAAGGGATAAATATACTCCCGAATTATATTAAATGGTACGTGTCACACCTTTTTTAACCAAAAAGAATATTAGTTTTAAAGTTTGAAAATAGTTTTATTATTATTAAGTGAAAAAGATAGAATTTATTTTGAAAAGGAGTCTTTTCATATGAACTGAGAGTCGCCACTAGGAATAAAACCAGTGTGCCAAGTCACCTTTGAAAATCTTTATCAAAATGATTTGACTCTTAAAACTAATCCGCGAACAGAGATTCCGGCTAAGGAATTCTTTTGACCGAAGGAAAAGTGTTAGGCACCCCTCGGTCCCGTGGTTCGACCACGGTCGCTCTGTAGAGTATATCGGCTAGCATAACACTACGAATGTATAAACCAACAGACATATAAGCAAGAAACAAACAAAACCAAAATTAGTCTCCAATCCGAATTATACCGTTCCGTACAAAAAACAAAAATGCGGAAATGTAAATCCGATTCTAAACTAATCCTAGTCTATGCTCTACTCGACACCTCGGGCCGTCATCACGAATGTCCTTCAAGTACAAGATACTTCGGGGCATTTCCCGGTGAATAAATACAAATGGCCTCGGGGCATTCCCCGGCTAAATGAATACATTTTTATCTAAATGCGGTAAACTAAATCATTCAACAAATATTCCAAATATTCAATAGTCCACAATTCCTAAATTTTCCTACCCCGAACCTAAAATTTGCCTAACAATTTTCGGCCTAAAACATGATACTATTGGGTGAAAATTAATAGCAAACAACTAATTAATCAAACTCCTTGCATTATGAATCAAAATTATCAACATACACCTTTATCAATTTTTAATTTTCGTCCCACTTATTCCCAATTGAGTTTAAATCATTCAATTCAAATAATCAAACAATCAATATCAAGCACCACCATAATCCAAACATAACCAAACCACATGAAGCAATATTCACACGCCATGAATTTACCACACAACGTATCAAATAATGAAGATTAATTGAGAATGAGATGAAGAATAAACCTCAATTTTATTTTAAATCCCAATTGTTTGATGCTACCACGGATTCGAATACCTCGGTCCAAACCTCAATCAACAAATAAGCCCAACCTCGATATAGCTTTCACGATTTTTCATCAACCCGAACCAAAATCACAAAGTTCAGAGAAATCCACACTCGATTTCGTGCACAACTTCACTGTGTCACTCATTTTTTGGTCAATTCCATTGGATGTGGGTTGGTTTGGTCGGTTTTGATTATTTTCAAGGATTAAAGGAAAATTAGACGTTATTCCGGAGGGATTTTGCCAGAACCAGATAAACAGGGATTGGTTTTGGTTGAAGTTTAGTAGTATTTCATTTTATCGCAAAATTTCATCGAAAAAACCCCGTGACCGATCCATTTTCTTCCTCTTTTCTGCTATTTTTTGCTCGATGACTCTTTACCACCATCTACTAACTCCAATATATTTATTTCAGTATGGGCTGGCAATAGATTTTGGTTGATAATTGGAATCTATGGGCTTGTATCATAGTCTGATTTGCGTCGATCAAATCCTAGATAAGTCTCTTTAAATACGAGAATTTCTCAGTATCATGCCCCGGTATGTCAAAACAATATGCACACCTTAAGGAATTATCAAGATTCCTCAGAAGTGAATTTGAAAGCCTTCCTTGAATTAGGCTGAAGATCTTCACCTTCCTCAACCTTTGAAACAAACTACCATACGACTCCCGAGAGGTGTGAACTAATTTTTAACTGCCTTCTCTTTCTTAAACTCTAGCCTGGGTTGAAAACCATATTTGGAAGGGTTTTCGTATTTTTGTGGAGTTGAGGTATGATTTTGAGGATCTGTTCACGCCATTGCGGGTAGAAAGGGGTTTAGATATATGGTTGCACTCTATATACTAGGTATGGGGTTGGTGGAATAGAATATAGTGGGTTTTGTGGAGGGTAGTAATGAGGGGGGGGAGTATTGTAAGACCCCACAAATTTCCCGCATCGTTAGAGCTTTCAAAACAAGTCACAAGAAGCTTTACACTTAGAATTTTAGCTAAGTGTTCAACACTTAGTTTATTTTTGAGCCTTCAAACTTTGATGAATTATTTCGCAACCTTCCAGACCTCTGTTTCTTGATTTTTTATAATACGTGATGGGGGAAGTCAACAGTACATCTCGACTGAGCTTCGGAATTTTTAGACGAGCTTAAGGGTGTGTTTGGGTTTCAGAAATAGTAGCTAAAGGCGCTAAGGGGGGTACCGCCTAAGTCCCTCCCCCACTCTAAGCGGGGCGCCGCCCCGGTCTTCCCCCACTCCAGCCAAGTCGCCTCCCTGGTCTCTCCCAGGGTCTAAGTAGGGCGCTACCCTGGTAAGTCTCATTGTTTGTTTTTAGCCTTCAACCGTCTCATTAAGGGTAAATTGGGAAATTCCCAACCCTCTTTCATCTCCAAAATGGGATTTAATACCAAATACACCAAAATTCATCATATTTCATCAAAATTGCTCAAGAACACTCACTAGGGTTTCAACCCAAAGATCAATATATCTCAAGATTTCATCGTAGGTTTTCTAAAATTCTTCAAGATTCGTAATCCCCGTTGCGAGGGCTACAAGAAACATCCATTAATTTCATGAATAGTGACCCAAAGTTAAGAGTTCATTCAAAGTTTCAAGTTCAAGGTATGTGGGGATTGAACAAGAACATCTTATCGTTCTTATGCTCAAAGTTATATTTGGTTAAAGAATTTCATATTTTTAAAGATGAATTCATGTCTAATTTGCTATATTTTGAATTTATAAGATTATAAATTGTTCAAGACTTGAATTGCATGATTAGTTGTTTTAATTATGAGTTGAATTGATAATTCATGATATAAATATCACATTCCTATATTGATATCATATTTTCAAGAATTTCCAAGTTTGTTGTCATGAATTAAGCCTTATTGTGAAATTATGATCCTTTTTAGAATGAATTGTTGATACCTTCTAAACTGTTTCAAGAAGTGAACTTATATGTCCATGATATTGAGGTTTTAAAACTTATTGATGATAGTCTACCAAGATTTCAAGAAAAGAGTTGATTTTGATCCTAAGCTAATAAAGAAATCCATACCATTTTGATTTAAGTTAAAGGAAAGCATAGTTGGCTTCTATTTCATACTTCTGAGTTGTTTAAGGTGGATTTTTCTTAAAAGTTTTGAGCTTAATTAAGGGAGTAGTATTTAGCACCGAGTTGAGCTTGATTTTAAGGTCTCATGCCCTAGAACTACAAGCCAAGTCAGTTAGGGATCTGTCCCAATGGCTCTCTAGTTTATTGAGTAGTAAAGGCTTCGTCAGACTAGATTGTCAGTATGGTTAGACCTGCAGTATTTTGTTACTTTTATAGTACTTATGCATATTTCAGTTGGATAAGATATGACATATTTCATTATTTTTCTCTCATTATCTTAAAGTAAGTATTTAGACTTAGCAGCAGGCTCAAAGGGTTAGCTTAGGGATACTTGTAGCCTTAAGCACCATGCGACGTCTTGGGACCCATTTTTGAGGCGTTACAAACTTTGTATCATAGCCTAAGGTTTAAGGAGTCCTAGGGAGTCTGACAAGCTGCATTAAGTATAGTCTTGATTATCGGTGTGTAGCGCGCCACATCTATGAGCAAGAGGCTGCAAGACGTTTTATAAAGAAGTCATCTCTTCTTTCAGAATCTATCGTGCTAATAATTGTCTCTCTCAACTATTAATTCATGCTCACTTATTTCAGAAAATTCCTCCCTAGAGAGCAAATGCCTGCAGAAACAACAACGAGCAACCTCAGCATGTTGATCCCTTGAATGAGACTGTGTCTCATGCTGAGTCTTAAACAGCCTTTTAGGCGTTAGCCCAAGCAGTCACCGCAAATATTTAGGCCAACAACCAGGTCGCAGTTTCTCATTAGTAGAAAGGTGATTTAGCTGCTAGCGGATTCAGGATTTCATGAGGATAAATTCGCCAGAGTTCTATAGGTCTAAGGAAGGTGAGGACCTACAGTTGTATCTCAAGGAGGTGAGAAAGATCAGGTAAGTGATGCATGTTTCTGGGGAAGAAAGTGTTAAATTGTCATCTTACAGGTTGAAAGACATTTCTTATGACTGGGTTTTTTCATGGAAGAAGAATAGAGGGAAAGATGATGCTCCTATGACTTGACAGGTATTCCAAGATGTATTCTTGGATAAGTTCTTTCCATTAGATATGAACAAAGTAAAAATAGAGGAGTTTATGAACTCGAGATAAGGCTCCATGACTTTAAAGGAGTACTTCTAGAAGTTCAACCAGTTATCCAAATATGCTCCTGATTTGATAGCTGACACCTAAACTAGTATGAGCAAGTTTGTGATGGGTATTTTTGGTTTGGTGTTGAAAGAGTGTAGGACTGCTATGCTCAATAGGGATATAGATCTATCTATATTGATAATGCATGTACAACAAATAGAGGCAGACAAGATAAGGGAAAAAGATAAAGTGAGGAAGAACAAGAGGGCTAGATCTGAGCAGCATGAGTATGGTCAGGCTAGGTCCCATGGAGGGAAATATCCACAGTTCTAGAGCCATTCTTCTATATCAGCTCCTTCATCTGCTAGTGCTCCCTCTCCTAGGAATAGGCAAGAACAAAGGAACAGGTCTTCTATGTCCAGTTCCTAGAATAGTATGAGTAACAGGCCTAATTATCCTCCTAGTGTGGCGAGACACATCTCGATGAGTGTTTGGCCGAGCAGAGGGGTTGTTTTGGTTTTGAAAAGATGGGCCACAAACTCAAAGAGTGCCCGCATACTAGGCAGGGAAAGAAAGATACCCGAACTCAGACACAGTCTACCGTTGCACCAGTTCTTGTATCCCGTCCAGCTTCTCCTCAAGGCACTTCTTCCAATACGGCTGGCGGTCAGCGCCATAATAAATTCTATGCCTTACCATCCCGCCAGGAGCAGGAGGACTCTCCCGATGGTGTTACTGGTATGCTTTGTGTATTTCACTTTGATGTTTATGTGTTATTGGACTCTGGGTCAAGTTTTTTGTATGTGACCCCACTTGTTGCTGTTAATCTCAAAATAAGTCCTGAAAAGATTCCTAAGCCTTTCTTAGTTTCTACTCTAGAAGGGGAGTCAGTTATTACTAAGCAAATGTATAAAAAGTGTCCTGTTACTGTTATTCATAGAGTCATACTTGTTGATTTGATAGAGTTGGATATGGTGGACTGTGATGTTATTCTGGGTATGGACTGTCTTTACACTTATTATGTATCTATAGACTGTCGTACCAGTGCAGTTAAGTTTCAGTTTCCTGATGAACTAGTTTTCGAGTGTCCTGGAAGGTTAGTATCTCACAAGAGTCATTTTATCTCCTATCTCAAAGCCAGAAAGCTTATATCCAAAGGTTGCATCCATTACCTAATTAGAGTTAAAGACACTAAGTCTAAGGCTCCAACAATTCCATCAGTCAACATTGTTAATGAGTTTTCTGATGTTTTTCCAAAAGATCTCCCAGGGGTACCTCTCTAATTTGCGATTGACCTTCTTCCCGATACTCAACCTACTTCTATTCTTCTATACCGTATGGCATCCTCATAGCTTAAAGAGTTGAAAGGTAAACTCAATGATCTTTTAGCTAAAGGTTTTATAAGTCCCAGTGTCTCTCCTTGGGGCTCATTTGTCCTATTCATGCGAAAGAAAGATGATTCTTTGCATATATGCATTGACTATCTTCAACTTAACAAGGTTACAGTCAAGAATATGTACCTTCTTCTGAGAATAGATAACTTGTTAGATCAGGCTATCATCAACTTAGAGTAAGGGAATGTGATATCCCAAAAATATCCTTCCAAACCGTTATGGTCACTTTGAGTTTCTAGTCATGTTTTTCGGGCTAACCAATGCTCCAGCAGCTTTCATAAACCTCATAAATTGAGTGTTCAAGCAGTATCTTGATATGTTTGTCATTGTTTTCATAGATGATATCCTTGATTACTCTCGCAGTGAGGATGACCATGCAGATCATCTTATAATTGTCCTGGAAACTCTTAGAGATCACCAATTGTTCACCAAATTTAGCAAATGTGAGTTTTGGATAAGGTCCGTAGCTTTTTTCTATCATGTTATTTCTGCCGAAGGCATTAGAGTTGATCCCCAAAAGATAGAAGCTGTAAGAAATTGGCCTAGACCTATATCTCCGTCTGACATTAGGAGTTTCTTGGGTCTAGATGGCTATTATCACCATTTTGTTGAAGGTTTCTCTTCTATTGCGTCTCCCATGACCCGATTGACCCAAAAGTAAGTTAAGTTCTTGTGGTAAGATTCATGTGAGAAGAGCTTTAAGGAGTTCAAGACTTGACTCACTTCAGCCACTGTGTTGACTTTGCCTGATGATACGGATGGTCTTGTGGTGTATTATGATGCGTTTAGAGTTGGCTTGTGTTTTGTGTTGATGAAGAGAGGTAATGTTATATCCTACGCTTCTAGATAGTTGATGTCGCATGAAAAGAATTACCCAACCCATGATCTTGAATTAGCTGTTGTGGTTTTTGCTTTGAAAATTTGGAGACACTATCTGTATGGTGTTCATGTTGATGTGTTTGCTGATCACAAGAGCCTGCAGCATATATTTACTCAGAGGGAGTTGAATCTTAGACAGAGAAGGTGGTTAAAGTTGCTAAAAGACTATAATATGAGTATACACCTGGGCAAGGCTAATATAGTGCCTGATGCCCTTAGCAGGTTATCTATGGGTAGTGTTACTCATGTAGAGAAAGATAAGAAAGAATTGGCTCGCGATATGCATCATCTGGCTAGATTGGGTGTTAAGTTTCTTCATTTTACTGAGGGGAATATTTTGGTGCAGAGTAGTTTTGAATCCTCTTTAGTTTCGGAAGTGAAGGAGAAGCATGACAGGGACCCTAGTTTGGTCAGACTGAAGGAGTCAGTTAAGGACAAGAAGGTTCTCCCAATGGGAAGATGGTGTGTTGAAATTGCAGGGTAGATTGTGTGTTCCTGGTGTTAATGATCTGAGGCAAAGGATTATGGCCGAAGCACATGGTGCGTGATATTCTATTCATCCCGACGCTACCAAAATATACCACAACTTTCGGGAAATATATTGGTGGAGTAGTATGAAGAAGGATATAATTAAGTTTGTAGCGAAGTGTGCAACTTTCCAAAAGTTTAAGGTAGAGCACCAAAGACCTGGTGGTACAATGCAAGAGTTTAGTATAGCCACACAGAAGTGGGAAGAGGTAAATATAGATTTTATGACTGGTTTACCTCTGTCGCGTCAGCATCATGATTCTATTTGGGTTGTTGTGGATAGGCTGACTAGCGCATTTCTTGCGTGTGCATACATCTTAAACAGCTGAGGATTATGCTAGAGTGTATATTCGAGAGTTAGTCAAATTGCATGGAGTCCCCTTGTCCATAATGCTAGAGTGTTTACTTCTCAGATTTGGAGGGAGATATTTTTAGACCCCACAAAGTTCCCGCTCCATTAGAGCTTTCAAAACAAGTCACAAGAAGCTTTACACATAGAATTTTAGCTAAGTGTACAACACTTAGTTTATTTTTGAGCCTTCGTACTTTTATGAATTATTTTGCAACCTTCTCGACCTCCTTTTCTTGATTGTTTTGATGATACATTATGGGAAAAGTCAAGAGTAAATCTCGGGTAAGTTTTGGAATTTTTAGACAAATTTAAGGGCGTGTTATGGTTTCTAAAATAGTAGCTAAAGGCGCTAAGGGGGCACTGCCCAGGTCCCTCCCCCGCTCTAAGCGGCGCCCCCCCTCCCCGCCTTCCCCCGCTCCAGCCAAGGCGCCTCCCTGGTTTCTCCTAGGGTCTAAGCAAGGCGCTGCCCTAGTAAGTCCCGTTGTTTGTTTTTTTCAGCCTCCAGCCATTTTATTAAGGGCAAATTGGGAAATTCCTAACCCTCTTTTATCTTCAACACGGGATTTAACCCCAGATACACCAAAATCCAACATATTTCATCAAAATTGCTCAAGAACACTCATTAGTGTTTCAACCCAAAGATCAATATATCTCAAGATTTCATCGTAGGTTTTCTAAAATTCTTGAAGATTCGGAATCTCCATTGCGAGGGCTACAAGAAGCACCCATTAATTTCCCGAATATCAACTCAAGTTAAGAGTTCATTCAAAGCTTCAAGATTAAGGTATGTGGGGTTTGAACAAGAACATCCATTCATTCTTATGCCCAAAGTTTTAGTTTTTCTTAAAGAATTTCGTATTTTCAAGATGAATTCATGTCTAGTTTTTTATATTTCGAATTTATAAGATTCTAAATTGTTCAAGCCTTGAATTGTATGATTATTTAGTTTAATTATGAGTTGATTGATAATTCATGCCATAAATTTCACATTCCTATATTGTTATCGTATTTTCAAGAATTTCCAAGATTGTTGTCATTAATTAAGCCTTATTGTGAAATTGTGATCCCTTTTAGAATGAATTGTTGATACCTTCTAAAGTGTTTCAAGAAGTGTACTTATATCTCCATGTTATTGAGGTTTTAAAACTTATTGATGATAGTCTACCAAGATTTCAAGAAAAGAGTTGATTTTGATCCTAAGCTAAGAAAGATATCCACACCCTTTTGATTTAAGTTAAAGGGAAGCATAGTTCGCTTCCATTTCATACTTTTGAGTTGTTTAAGGTGGATTTTTCTTAAAAGTTCTGAGCTTAAGTAAGGGAGTAGTATTTAGCACCGAGTTGGGCTTGATTCCAAGATCTCATGCCCCAGAACTACGAGCCACCGTAAGATTTGATTTACCCCAAGTGGGTTAAGTTAGTGATCACTAAAGTTAAGGTTCTACTCCTATGAAAAGGATAGGACAACTCTCCCCAATGTGGGAAAGATGTTGGAATTCATGTAACTCACATGGTTTATGTAGGTTAGAAGAAACTCCTAAGTCCTCACAGATTCCCGAGTCTTAAAGTTCCCAAAGTCCTAAGTTCTTAAGTTTTAAAGAATTGTACCTCTCCTTAAGATAAAAGCGTGTGCTTGAAAGTATATGTATTTCGAAATCTATGATTCTAAGATTTATAAGGTTCTCAAGTGTCATAAACTTTAAGTTCCCAAGAAGTTCCCTGCTTTAATAATATTAAAGAGTATGTCCTGAAAGTTGATATTTTAAGATTTCATCTAGTTACAAGTTTGAGAACAAAGAAAGAATTCATATTTAGAATAAAGTGTGATGACTCACGTGATTTATATTATATGTTTCCTTACTTATGATTTATGAGATTCAGAATTTAGTTTTATTCAAGCTATGTAAGTCATCTACAATAGCATGCATGTTTTCTATAATGATTATGATGTTGATATTTAATTGCATACACCTCTATATACTCAGTACATTCCCAAAGGGCTGATCCATGTATACGTCTGTGTGCTACATTGTCTTATAATGTAGGTTCAGGTGCTCGAGCTCAATCTCGTCAGTGATCACAAGTACCTTTATCTACATCTCCATAGTGGTGAGTCCTCATGGTTCGAGGACCTATTTTCAGACATTTCAGTACTTATAGTACTTGATTTATTTCTTTTCAGTTCAGTTCGAATCAGTTGGGGATCTGTCCCAATGACTCTGTTGTTTATTGAGTAGTAAAGGCTTTGTCAGACTAGATTGTCAGTATGTTTAGACCTGCAGTATTTTGTTACTTTTACAGTACTTATGCATATTTCCGTTGGATATGATATGGAATATTTCATTATTTTTCTCTCATTATCTTGAAGTTAGTATTTAGACTTAGTAGCAGGCTCAAAGGGTTAGCTTGGGGCTACTTGTATCCTTAAGCACCGTGTGATGTCTTGAGACTCGATTTTAGGGCATTAAAAGTATATGGAGCTTGGTCATAGACTTGGGCTTGGGACTGGTGATAGAGGTGAGGTGATCTTTTCGGATAGGCTTGTGGTCCATCTTCAAAAATCGCCGCATCCTCTTTCTTCTTTTTCTCTCCAAAAGTTCCAAAACCGCTTTGAATTACTTTGGTAGTGGCCTTTAATGCAATAAAATTCATGAGTTCGGTATTGATACCCTCTTCTATCATATCTCCCACTTTAAGAACTTCGACAAACACTTACCCACCATCATATGTAAGTGTTAGAAATAGATTTCATTTTGTGCCTGGATGAAGACCTCCATCTATTTACTTTCTTTCGTCAAAGGTTATACCCTAGCAACCTGTTCATGCCACCTTATCGCTACTCACTAAAGCTTTTAGTACTCTTCTTCTTCTTCATGTTTGTCAGCAATTTCTCATCAAGAATCAGCTCTACATTATATTGAAATTGTTGCACAAATTCGTTATCCAGGTCATCCAAACTATTCCACTTATTGATATCCTAATCCACAAACCACTCTGAGGTTAAAATCAAAAGGCTTTCACCAAAATAGGCCATGAGTAATTCTTCTTTACCTCCATCACCCCTTAATTTATTACAATAATGCCTAAAATATGCCACCAGATACCCTTGTTCATCATACTTCTCAAACTTCAAAATCTTAAAGCCAAGAGAAAGGTTAACACCTGGAAACATACATAAATCTTTAAACGAAATACTTTTATAACATCCAAGGCCCTATAAATTTCTCATGGACTATTCTAGACTTTTCATTTTTGTGCCATGAATTCTTATTCCTCTTTTCCAATAGTCTTATATGTATCAAATGCGGGTGGCTGAGTGTACCCATACAGTTCATTCATCTTCAGAGTAGGCTCTAGAGCATAATACTAGTCATTTGAAACCTTTAACACTAGCTCACTAGAAGATCGAGGGAGCATGATTGTCGGATGAGCAACATAAGTAGGAGATTCAAGTGGTGGAGGAGCCAGAAACACAAGTGCCAGAGACGGTGCTGGATGGGCATAGGGTATTTGTTGAGGGTCTTTCAAGGGAACACTAGAAGTGCTAGGATAGTACTAATGTGGTGTGAATCCTAGCGCATGCTGGGGCGAATCAGTAGGACCAGAAAACTGCTTGAGACAACGACGGATAATTGGAAGTGTTGCCAAGATCATCCGGATATGGAGAAGGAGGCATGTCACCGACCTAGGCTCGGTGCATCTCTGGCAGTTGTTGTCTGAATCTCAATATCTCCGTATTATGTTCCGAATCCCCTTCCCTTGGACTTTGGTTCGAGTCAATGAGCGAATTTTCTACCTCTTTGTTGGGCATGGAGAGCTTTGCTTTTGATATAGTGAAGTAAGGATGACTAGACAGAGTGATACAAACCAACTTTTATCTGAAAGAACATGCTCATCAAAGACAAAACCTGTTAGGATTAGGTCTACAACAAGCATGTAAATCACATTTTTCCTAGATTCATGCACATTTCTACCTACCTTTAAGGGTAACGATGTCATTTTAACATCATCCCGATCTCTCCCTTACTTTATCTGCTTCTTCCCCTTTCATTACAACTCATTCTTTTCTACTTTTTGCCCTCGCTTCTATCTTCTTTGCATCAATTTATTTTTCTCCCTTCATTATTTTCTTTTCTTTCTTTTTCTTCTCTTACTATTTTCTTTTCTTTTTATCATTCTTTATGGATTTTGCTTTTCTTTAAAAGAGGAAATTGAGGAAAACAAAAAAACAAAATGATTAGATCGAACCCAAAAGTAGGTTTCCTACATATCATATTGTACATGAATCAGATTTTGCATAGTTTGGGAGGTGTATGCATAAATATGAGAGAGTTGGTGATTTTTTATTTTTTTTGAAAAAAAACAAACAAAAAGAAAGAACAATGCAACATCACTACGTTTTCATAAAAGAAAGAACTAAAACGGACTTCGAATTTAAAAATACCTTGATACTAATCAACAAAGACTGAACAACACTCTAACCAACATAACAACATATGTAACACTCATAATAAAGAATCCAAAGTTGAAACAAACTTGACACCGACCTAACAAAGGAACAATAATACAATGATAGAAAAAGAGGATTCAAACTAAACATAAGATAAGAAGTGCCCTTTCAAGCTGCTGCGCTGCGTGATAGCCCTGGATGAGATGGACTTATCTGTGAAGTTCTCACTTTTCCACTCAAACTTTTTAACATATCCTGCAATGAAACTTTGACATTTCGGAGGAAGCTTCTCGCACGTATCCCTGCCTCTTGGAGAGTACACCCTAAAAGGTTTTTTGGTACCCTTCTACGGTTGTGATCAAACCTTATAACTAAACTCTAAATAGCTCCACTTTGGCACCTGTATCTACATCCTCATTGTCCTTAACTATGTCTGTTTCCTGTATTCGCCCTCTAAGTTGAACCGGTAATGGTCTATTAATACCACGGGGTATATACCATAACCAAATTCCATAGTTTTGAGTGCACCCTGGATTATCCAAACCTTCTACAAGGGTATCTACACCTAGCTTTATCGCGTTATTCCAGAATTGCTCATATTTTCTTTCCCCCAAGGCTTGGTCCTTAAAGTACTCTACATCCCTTAGAATTTCTATTATTGGTGGGATGCCTTGCAATCTACCCAGCTGATGCATCGCCCTTCTTGGATTGTAAGGTCTGGTTCAATTAAGCCCTATCAAAACTAGAAGGAGTTGCATTTGAGATTCAACCAAGATTTTCTTAGTACGGAGCCACATATAGGTCCAAAGAATGTTGTCTTGAGTTCTTGATTCGAGAAATTCAATCCAGGCATTGACTCCTACACGCAATGAAAATTTATCAAAACGTATTCTCTATTCCATGGATTTCACTCGATCATCCAGACAACGGTTGACCATATCCGCTTTAATCAAAGAACGCGCATGCAAATCCTCAATCATCCATAGATGCAATATTAGATTACTTCACTCAAAAAAACATATTCCTTCTTTTACTTTAGTTAAAGCCTTATATATTTTAGTTAAGATCATTGGTACAATTGTAACCTTCTACCCTTTCTTGAATAAAGTTATCATCACTGATTGGAAATGAGTATTGATATGTCTCTCATCTAACGGGAACACTAGTATAGCTAACAAAGACAAACAGAATACCTTAAGACGATGTTTCTCCAAATCTTCTTGGTGGTATAGAATTCATCCCAAAAGCAGTCAAAAACTTCTAAGGACCCAAATCTAGCAAACAAATAGTCATAGGAAATCCATGATTGTTTGAGACACCCTAAGTGCTTATTATCTTTCAGTCCAAAACTAGAGAAATCTCTTGGCAAAATCATCTCGGGCTAAGATCATCCGTTGATCGATATAAGACAATTAAAACAAACAAGATATTTCTGCCAGGGTAGAGGTCAATTCATAACTTTTGAACCTAAATACCAAATTATCTAGATCCCAAAAGGTCCACACAATCTCTATTAGATCTGGACAGGGCGTGATATCCATGAGTGCTATAAAATTGCCTAAAACTTTCCTTAATTCATAGTTTTCAGAGTAGTTGAACATACCCCACTTGATTAACTTTTTGGGCACCTTGGAAACCATCAGGACTATAGACTTTGTAGATGGATCCATCCGTTAATAACAAATAGGGCATTAACTCAAAAATTTGGAAAAAAGCAAAACATTCCAAACCCTTGGGATTTTGACGCGAACATGTGTCGAAATGTCAGACCACCTTGTAACTCAAATTCATCAAAAGGTACCACTAAGAGAAATACGCCTACTTGGCCAGAACCAGCTAACAACACTAGACTAAGAGGATGCGGACCCTAGGATAGGACTAAGTCAAGGACCAAAACAAAAGGTTATCGGACCCATCAAGGGTTTCCTACGTATCCCACCCTGAAGGACGAGAATCAGGTATGCATAGTTAGTCCAGATTGAAAATTTAAGAATTAAATAACCAACTCAACCCTAACTTGAGAGACAAGACCAAAGACAGATGATGAACAACGTCAATAAAATCTTTTTTTTTTTGAATTTTCAACTTGACACTTCACATAAAAATACCACCAATAACTATGAAAGAAAAAACTTTTTGGTATTTTCGTTATATGAAATATATAAAATCTCTACCATCTTTTTGAATTTTTCTTTTATAAAAAGCTCTTTTTGTAAAAAATCTTTTTAAAATTTTGAATTATGAATGCATGGTAAAGAAATAAAAGAAAAATCTTTTTGATATTTTTTTATTTTCGGGGAAATAAGTGCAAAAGGTTAAAAAAAAATCTTTTTCGAATTTTGGATTTTAGAAAAGAAAAGCCATAAAAAACTCTAAAAACTACGAAACACTTTTTTGACTCACTTTTTTCCTTTCTTTCCTTTTTCAACCTTTCCTTGCCTACACACTTTCCTTTAATTCTAGCAAATATTATTTTTCCTAAATCAGTTCATCAAATGACCCTATTACCCTCAAAGATGCAACAATTAGCATGTAGGACTGCTTTAGGAGTGAGTCTTCTACAAAGGACCAAGTGGGTCCCGCTAAATCTCAATATGGTGCAGATAAGTATGACCTAAAGGTTAACCTAGGTAGGGGTCCACTAACAAGGTTGATCGGGGGCGCATATGGTCGATAGTGGCTGGGATTGCTTTCCATCGACTCCATATATCCAACGGCTCCTCCTCCTAAAATAAGGGTGATTCAACTAGAGTTCGTGTACACGATGTGTACTTTAGGACTTGTTGCAATAAAAAGTGACTTGGATTATGCAAATGATGTTAGATATAAAGCGGTAACACATAAGAAGAAAAATTGAAAACAAATAGCACGTACGCGTCCAACAATGATAAAACAATACAAACAATTACATAAACAACGTCTATACACCTAGAATGTCAAACTAAGCCGATAAAACTCCAAAAATAAGCTTGAATTCTGAAAAGTTCCCCAACAGAGTCGCCAGAGCTATCACACCCCTTTTTTAACCAAAAAATATTAAATTTCAAGTTCAAAAAAGGTTTTTATTATTAAGTGACAAAAGATAAAATTTGTTTCGAAAAGGATTCATTTCACAATTAAATTCAGAGTCACCACTTGACATAAATCTGGTGTGCCAATTCACCTTTGGAAATCCTTTTTCAAAAATGGTTTAACTCTTTTAAACTAATCCACGAACAGAGATTCCGACTAAGGAATTTTGTTGACCGAGGGGAAGGTGTTATGAACCCCTTGGTCCTGTGGCTCGACCACGGTCGCTTCATGGAGTATATCGGCTAAATTAACACTATGGAGTGAATAAACCACAAAACACATAATACAAACAAACTAAACAAACAAAATTCAAAAAAGGTTAATGCGCAGTCCAATTTTTACAAATTAAAACAAAAATACGTAAATGTTGATATAAGAATAATCATGGATATGGACTTATGGGAGTGCATGTTGGATTCGAGACTTGGTGTGTGCAATTGAATTACAAAAGGATACCTAAATGCACTAAAAATCAGCCAACATACTACACTTGATGGGCACCTAAGTCTTTAAGGGGCCTTTTAGTCTTTTTGCCTTTTATTTGTAATAGGATATAAATAGAACCATGTAGGATTTCTTTGATTAGTTGTAGGATGATGTTGTAAGTTATAAACACTTAGAAAGACAAGTCCTCTCTTATCTAATAGGCAACCCGAAACTAGAACAAGAAACTAGTGTGGATTCACTAGTGATTGTATTTGCTTGGAAACGTTGGCACTTGAGAGGTGGAATCTGATCTCGTGTCGTGTTAGAGATAGGTTGATTGAAGTGTGTAGTGTTAAGGGTTCATGACTGGAATAGGATCTTGAGTTCTTAAGATTACATCTTCATGTAGTCTATCCATCTATCCTTTTATCTTATTGTAATCTTGTTAGTGTTGTAACTTGTATCCGTTTGTTCTTGTGTTTTAGTGAAGGCGTGACTTATTGTTCACCTTATTTTTGTGTCATATTGTTATCGTCTTGTTGTTTTTGCTGCTGTTTTGGGTGTGAAAATACCTTGTTCATCTTGTTATTGTCGTTGTTGTGTTTGGCCGAGACTAGATCTCCAAAAGGGCTCTCGGGTTTGACCGATTTTTGGACTGGTTTGTGCCTCTTCTTGTGTCCCCCTTGTGTTTACCGTATCATTTGCTATCATATCGTGGTGTGATCTTGTTCCTATAAGATCAAATCTTGGGCTTTCTTGTTAGAAAAATAAAAAAATAGTTGTTGAAAAGCTAAAAATTCCAGAAAATAGCAATCTGTCCATTGTTGTTGTCTTGTGTTATGTTTTGGTTGAGATTTTTACTTGTTTTATTTTTTATAGTGTTAGTTTTTCTTCTTCTCTAAACTTTGAGTCTAGATCTAAACTATAGCTTGAACTTGTGAAGTATTATGGTGAACAAAGGTGGCCGTGTGTTGATCTTGTTGTGAACTTGAAATTGGCCACCCCTTGTTGAACCTTGTTGTTGTGGTTTTTTTTCACTTTGGCCATGTGTTACTATTGTTGTTCTTGAGCTTGGACGAGATTATTATTGAGAATTGTTGGCCTAAGAACGTCATTGTTGTAGTTGTGTGGTCTTGGTTGTTGGTTAGAAACATTGTTATTGTGGAATTGGAGTTGGCCGTGAGAAATTGTTGTAGTTCTTGGAAGATTGCTGACGTGTTCTTGAAGATTGTTGTTGTGTTCATGTTGTTCTTCACCTAGTCTCATATTTTGACCACTAAAAAGTGTAAAAAAAATAGATCCAAAAATGTGTAAGACAAGTTGTAAAGTTTGTTGGTGATCACTTTCTAGATTTGACCTCAACATTTTCAACTACTTTCCTTAAATCAAGGATCCTTGATTTGTGGAACTAGTACAAGTCAAGTCTCACCATTTGAGATTGAATTTGAAAAAAGGCCAAGACTTTTATTTTTCCCTCCATTACCAATTGTCTTCCATTTCAAATTATAAAGTGATCAAGACTTCAAATTGGTAGATAAAATGCTGCCAAAACCGTGACCAATAGTGTGCTATCAGGTCATCACTTTTACTGTTCACGCAATATATTTTATGCTCAATTTTTTTATCTTTTAGTTTCATTTTGTTGTTTCTTTAGTTTTGGTTTTAGTTTCATTTTGTTATTTCCTTAGTTTCTTTTGTTGACTCCAATACTAACTTACAAACTGGTACTAGATTACAAGTTAGTTTTGAAACCGTTCTTCGTGTTAACTTTCCTTTGTGTGTAACACACTGAAGACGGGTCCCGAGACATCACACAGTGCTTAAGGCTACAAGTAGCCCCAATCTAACCCTTTGATCCTGCTACTTCATATAAAGCTTACTTAAAGACAAATAAAACAAGTCATTGGTACTGTCATATCAAATCATAAGAAATATGAAGAAAAATACTCTGCCCGAACAATCACAATACTGAAAATCTCAACATACTAACAATCTGGTAAACTAATCTGATATGCCTCTACTACTCAAGTAAACTAGAGAGCCATTGGGACAGACCCCCAACTGACTCATACTCAACTGAAGATACATACATCATCAACTGAAAATACTGAAATGTCTTAAAAGAGATCCTCGAACCATGAGGACTCACCACTGTGAAGATGCAGATGAAGATACTCGAGATCACTGACGTTGCTGGGACTGAGAACCTAAACCTATAATATGGGGAAAATGTAGCACACAGATGAGTATGTGAATCAGTACTTTGGGAATGTAATGAGCATATGGGGGTGTATGCAATTTAAATAAGTAATATCATATATCTTTATAGGGAATATGCATGCAATGGTAAATGACTCGTATAGCTTGAATAAAACACTCATAATTCATGAATAAAGAAGAATGTAATATAAATCATGTGAGCCATTACTCTTTATTCTCAATCTGGATTCTTTCTTTGATCTCAAACTTATAGCTAGATGAAATCCTTAAAATTTCAACTTTCAAACTCATACTCTTATCTTTAGGAGAGTAAAACTTCTTTAAAACTTAAGAACTTGACTCTTTAGGAAATTTAAGACTTGAGACTCAAGGAAACTTGGGACACTTGGGAGATTCTTCTAACCGACATAAATCATGTGAGCTTACATAGAGTCCAACGTCTTGCGCACGTTAGGGAGAGTTGTTTGATCCTTCCCATCGGAGTAGAACCTTAACTTGTAGTGATCACTAGCTTATCCCACTTGGGGTAAATTAGAAACCTACGTGGACACGTAGTTTTGGGGCATGAGACCTTGGAATCAAGCCCAACTTAGTGCTAAATGCTACTCCCTTACTTAATCTAAAAACTTTAAGAAAATCCACCCTACACAATTCAGAATTTCTCAATGGGAGCCAACTATGCTTCTGTTCAACTTAAATAAAAATGATGTGGATTTCTTTTTTAGCTTAGGAACAAAATCAACTCTTTTCTTGAAATCTTGGAAGGCTATCTTTAATAAGCTTTAAAACTTTAAAATCATATGCATGTCAATACAACTCTTAGAACACTTTAAAATCAATCAAAGATTTATTCGTGGACATTAAGGCAAGAATGCATACTCAAGAAATCTCAACTTTCAAAATGGGTAGTAAATCATGACTTCAATCTTAGGGATACATAAATCACAAATCATGGTAAGAATGTATAAAGCATATCATCAATTCTCAATTCAAAACATAAAATAGGGGGGAAAACCATGCAATTCAAGACTTAAACAACTCATAATCTCATAAACTTGAAATATAGTAATCTAGGCATAATTCAATCTTGAAAATATGAAAATCTTTAAGAAAATATAAAACTTTTGGGCACAAGAACGAAACGATGTTCTTGTTCAAAACCCACATACCTCAAGTTATGAACTTGGATGAATAAACTTGCTTGAGACTCTTTTTCATACTTTTGGATGAGGTTTCTTAAAGCCCTTGACTTGGTAACCTTGAATCTTGACTCAATTTGGTAAATCTATGGTGAATTCTTGAGATTCTTGAAAGAGGTTTTGGTTACTTAGGATTTTTTTTATTTGAGAGAAATCTTAAGAAAAACCTCATATAATGCTTGGAATGACTTCAAATCTGATGTTTGTACGGTTTAAGAATCTTGGAAAAAGTCCAAAGTTCCCTTTTTAACTTCTGTACAAAGTTGAAAAAATTAAACTGGAAAACCCAAATTTAGGGGCCAACGCGACGCACCACTATCGATGTGGCTCATTGAAAAATTGACAAATGCGAATCTGAGTGTCACCGCGACGCGGTGCCATGGCGTTGTCCCACTGGTTGGGACTTCAAACTTCAGCGTGATGCCCCGCTATCGCGGAGTTCCACTAAAATTTGATAATTTTATAATAGACCCTCTCCGCGACGCTCCAAACACTATATGATGGTGTTTTATAACTTGGACTTAAATTTGCCATAACTTATTTTCCAGTTATCGAATTTGGGCGAATCTTATATCGTAGGAAAGCTAATTCAATTTCCCACACAATAAAAAGTCAAAATTAGGGAAACTCAATATGGTTTAAATATTATTTACTTAGAAAGTTGTTCCTTAACCTTCTAGAGACGAAATTAGGCTTAAGGAAAGTTAGGGATATTACATTGTGTGTCTTAATCCTTTGAGTCATTATAATGTACTTTTGTTTTTTTCGTTACTCTTTGTCGTCGTTGTCAATATTGGATTCACCTCTCGGAGTACAATCAAGCTTACAATACTTGCGAGATTGAGTGTGAGGGATCCAAGAGACATGAAATAAAAGAGAGAGTGAGGATGTTTTGTATAACTAACAATATTGTAATCTTGTTAGTGTTGTAACTTGTATCCATTTGTTCTTTTGTTTTAGTGAAGTCGTGACTTGTTGTTCACCTTTTTGTTGTGTCATATTGTTATCATTTTGTTGTTATTGCTGCTGTTTTGGATGTGACAAAACCTTGTTCATATCATTTTGTTGTTGTTGTGTTTGGCCGAGACGATCTCCAAAAGGGCTCTCGAGTTTAACCAATTTGTGAACTATTTTGTGTCTCTTCTTGTGTCCCCCTTGTGTTTACTGTATTAAATGCAAACCTAATATGTTCTAGGCTAATCCTAAACTAATATCCAATGTTCTACCTGACATCTCGGCCTTGATCACAAGCCTCCTTTGCATACATAATACTTTGGGGCATTCCCCGATGAATAAGTACAATGTGACCTCGGGGTATTCTCCGATGAATGAATACATTTGATGAAATGTAATAAAAGTGGATAAATCATTCTACAGTGACATTCACATATTCATTGATATAGAATCCTATGAGTTGCCTTCCCCGAAACCTAAAATTTGCCTATCAATTTTGGCCTAAAATGACACTATCGGGTTCAATAACACCCACATTCAGATTGAAATACACCAACATCATTGAATCTAAATTAATTCATATTCCCTTTTATCATGATCAATCCCACACCAAAATTCCTTTTTAACATAAATTTCCTAGATGAACCTAGTTATTCAAACCCACAACAATATCAATTTCGCACCACGATCAATTACTACGAATAAGCATCATACAAAAACAAGATCACCCAATCACAATCGTCACACACACAATGATAATAAAAGAGTAGAGTTGAGAATTGGACCTCAAAAGCTTTTGATCGACTTAAAAAGAGGAATAATAGTCATCCTGAGAGCCACAATGGGTACCAAATCTTGAATATCAACCAACTTAACATGAAAATCCCTAAAAATATAATTTGAACGGTCATGGAAAACAAATAAATAGCCCCAAAAAAAATTGAGAAATCCGGAGAAAAATCTTACTCGGTTTCACTGGAACTAAATTCAAACGACTAGTTTAACAAACTCTATTATTGGATATGGACTTCCCCATCAATTTTCAACATATTCCGACAAATAAATGTTCATCAAAACAGTATCGATGGTGAGAGTTCACCGGCTTTCTTCTCTATTTCACCAAAAAACACCTTTTCAAGCTATTCCCTATGGTAAGAGACAGATTTCGAGCTAGCAAAACCTAAATTTGACGAGAAATAACCAATTTAGGAGAGAAATTTGCCACAAAACTCGATCTCCAACTGGATTTCCATTCGCCCCCTTTTCTTTTCTCACTGTTTTATCATCCTTTCTCCTAATTCTATGCATGCGTGTGTAGCTTCAATGAGTGTCTGTGTGTACTTTTCGATGAGTGTGACTGTATGTGTGAAGGTTAAATCAAAGGTAAGTTAGTGAAACATGAATCGAAGATGAGTGTGTGTGTTTTTTATATAGCCATGGAGGATTGTGTGTATGGGAATTGAGATCTATGTGTGTATATTCTATGAAGTGTGAATGTTCTCTATATATGGTTTTTCGGTGGTGTGTGTATATATTTCCCAAATCCAATGTGTATCCAAATGGATAAAATATGTAAAAAACAAGGTAGGTAGCGGGTCACGTGGGTAGGGGTGGCGTAGGTGTGTGAGGTGTTAGAATTTGATAGGGAGGGGTTGTTAATTTGTTAGGGTAAGGTGTCAAAATTATTAGGAATTTGTTATTTGGGATAAGATAATAAATAAATAAATAAATAAATAAAAGAAAATGATGAGGTGCTTATTTATTTTATTCTTCTTGTGGGAAAATTACCACATGGATAGGGTACGTGATAAGGTAATCGAGATTAATTGATTTTTGAGGAGGGGAAAAATTACGTGTCTAAATTATCTCCATGAATTAATGGATTAAAAATTGTGTTAAGAAAAGGGGAAAAATTAATGGATGAAAGAGTGAAGAAAAAAGAGAAGAAAGATGATACAATTACGAAAATACCTCTGAAACATGCTTAAAATGCATGCAACATACGTCCCATGATGACTCAGCAAAAAGTGTCAAAATGACTCACTTTATAACTACTTGAGGTGCCAAAAGTGAACTGCATCCACTTGAGGTGCCAAAATAAAAAATGGTGCCAAGTTGAAGGGCCTGTCGATGCGTTTGACTTATTATAATATATTTGCGGAAAAATCAGCTATATCTGATCTTAATTGGCCTTTCAAACAAGAAATTCCCATCTATCGTCTTGTACATGAGTTTGATCCTCTAAAGTATGTTAGATCTCTCCTCAATTTGCTCAGTGCCATGAAGAGCCAGGTAAGGGGCGAAAGAGTTCATCTGAACACTCAAATAAGAAAAATATATATGTAAGCTCTTTTGATTTCTCTGTATTTATGTCTTCATAATTTAAACGATCTTAGTAATTATAAATCTGCTTGCCACGACCCAGAATAGGATCATGACCGACGCTAAGGAGGTTAGGACTCCAAAGCAAGCCTCATCAGACTTCTACAAAAAGTCGGGCAGACTTTCTCTGTTTTTGTGCCTAACAAGAAAATTTCCTACCTCAAATCCACAGATTAACAACCAAACATCACAACCAACACACCAAACTCCAACATAATTCACCATATATCATCAACAATTCATCAACACCACCAAAATATAATATGAAAACCATCTCAAAAACATGAGAGAAAGTCCAAAATAATGAAACAATACCAAAAACTCTAATATATGACTATAGAGAAACTCTAAGAGTTTTCAAGAATAAGAGCATAACAAATAAATAAACTGTATCCCATGTGACCACATGTGGGGTTCACCAGGAATATGTTATCTTGAGATCTCTAACTAACGAAATTCTCATTGTCACCTGCATTCTTTGTAAAAATAATAGAGAGGAGCGAGACGCTAGCTCAGTGAGTAATAACACTTAACCACAACCATTTTAATGGGGACAAGTCATAAAATATGATGAAGTAAATGCTCTTTCAGAAAATAGAAATAATAAACAGTATCATTGTTTCATGTAAGCAAAGTGAATCAATAGTTTAGTAATAACTCAATAAGCATTGTATCATATCAAATATTACATATTTGGGGGTTTTCCAAGAATGAATCATGTAATCAGAGTGGAATTCTACTTCAAGAATAGAAAATAACAATAGACCCTTCATAAAGAAGCAAAACATCATATCAGTAAGTCCCTACTTGAGGGAGATCAGTAACAGTATGCTAGTTCTACCTTCCTACTAGCGAGAGTTGTAACAGTAATCAGTAAATACAAGGTGCACCAGGTCTAACGATCCCGCTGTTAGCTACGGAATTCAAATCAACATCTACTCCCATTTATACGTTCTTTGTAAATAATAGATATTCATATGAAAGCCTTTTTCAGAATAGTACATAATATTTAAAGTTCATGGCAAATTATAGTATATGTAAACTGGAATAAAACGCATGTCAAAATACTTATTTTCAATATCATATCAAGTTAAGAACTTGTCCCGGATGCAAATTTTCAATGCATTCAATAACTCTTGTTTTCATCAAAAACATGTATAAATATGTAATTTCAGAAATACAAAACTTGTCACCTTGAAAGATTCGTTTCACTTTCTTGGATCAAATCTATAAACATACCATATCAATCTCGTTTTAATTCTTCGTTTAGGCCAAAGCATAATTACTTTAAACTACCCAACTATAGAAATTTCGTTATTGGCTCTCAATTGGTCATATACGAAATTTTTGCTTCAACCCGTGAGAACATACTTATAAGTGATTTTTATTTCTATCACTTTAACCCTTGATTCTTAAACTTTCAATTCCGACCCTAAAACCATGAATTATATGATAAAATTTATGGACCCAATTAAGAAATTTCTCTTCCCTTTCTACTTCTCTTTATTTATCTTATCCATGATTGGGTCTTCTTCGTGCTTCTCCAAAGAAACGTCAAAAAAAAATGTGAAACCTTAACTGTAGCCTTCGTTTAAAAATGTGTCTGATCAAAATAAATTTTTCTGTTTTCTAACTTACCTTGACAGGTTGGTGTAGACACCTAATTTTGTCCCTCCCGAAGTTGAATTTTGTTCATTTTTAGATAATCCTACCATGTACCCTCACCCATTCTATACTTTCCCCACAAGAAAACAAATACAACAAATCCTAACAAATTAAATAACCAATCCCAAAATATTCCCTTATCATAACTAATTTTTACGCCTCATCCACATCCTACCCCTACCCTACCTACCCCACTCACCCCCACCCTCACGTTTTTAATTCCTTTTAACCAAAATACACAATAAAAATATAAAAAAGGAGGGGGCCCATAGAATAATATTCACAGAGCACACAACTCATCATCTTTCATAAGAAATTTACATATATACACATCACTACACACAGAGAGAAGGGGGACCCTCTATTTTTACACTTTTAACAGCCAACACACACCTAGATTTCATTTTTATATCACCATCACAATATATAAATTTCCATCATTGAACACACATACAGTCACACAAAAATCACACACACTCTCTCTCAATGCATACGAATACCTACAGTAATGGGGAAGACAAAAGTGGATCGTAGTTTAAGCAAAAAAATAGAGTGATGCAAGTAAAAGGGAAACAATAGAGAAGGATTAGAGAGGTTTGAGTATAGGAGAGGAGAGAAATCATGAGAAGAAAGAGAGGGAAATGTGCGAGAGAAGGTAGATCGAAAGTAGAAGAGTTGAACGGGGGAGTGGGGTTGCTTGAATTTTCCGGTGAGTCCTCACTGGATACACCAACTAGTCCCCTCCTATCTCCGCTTCTAGCCCAAACCAGTAATCCCAGTTGATTGTTCCATTTGAATCATCAAAAAACACCATCAATCCCAAAACACCCAAACCCGACTCAAAAATCCAAAACCAGCCAGCTAAAAATAACCCTTCATCACTGTAATCGCTGGAGATTGACTCTTTCAGTCCAATTCCATCCAAATTCTATTGTTTTAAGTTCGATTGCGGTGTTTCTTCGGCAAGGTGGTCCAATTTCTCTCTTAGCCAACCTTCAATTCTCGTCCGAAATGGTCAATGTTGATTTTGGATTGTTTGAGTTGCGGGTTTGTGGATTGAGGTCTAATTTGAGGTTTTCAAATCTGGCTCTATCTTCTAATTTCATAATTTGTCTCAATAAAATCAAGGTCCAATTCGTATTTCTCTCTTTTTATCTTCTTGTTTACTGTTATTGGTGTGTTGATTTGAATATGGGTGATGATTGATCTTAATCGGTGATTGAATAGCTACTCATTTGATTTGTTGTTTAATCCTTTTGAGTTATGAATTATTTAATGAAATAATATCTCGTTAAGAATTAAAAGGAAATTCGGGGAAGGAATCGAAAAATCGGCAAAAAAGTGAATATTGTGGTATTTTTACTCATTGTTGGTGTTGAACGTCGATAGTATCATGTTTTAGTCCAAGTATTGATAGGCAAATCGTAGGGTTTGGGTAGCCAAAGTTTAGGACTCGTGGTTTTGTTGAATGTTTGGAATTTCGTGAGTGGTTTGATTTTATCGCACTGAAAAAATGTATTCATTTAGCCGAGGAATACCCCGAGTTTATTTGTATTTCTTCACTGGGGAATACCCCGCAGTATCTTGTACTCAAAAGACGTTCGTGATGAAGACCCAAGGCATCGGATAAAGCATGGGAGCATGGTTCAGGATTAGCGAAGGTTAGAATAGGATTATTTTTTGCATTTTTATTCTTGGGACTGTATAATTGGACTGAACATTATATTTTGGATTTATTTTATTTTGCATATTTGATTGATTGTTTTACGTGATTTGTGCGGTTTATACATTCATAGTGTTCAAATTAGCCAATACGCTCCACCAAGCGACCGTGGTCGAAGCACTGGATCAAAGGGTGCTCAACACCTTCCCTTCGGTCAATAGAATTCCTTAATCGAAATTTCTATTCGCAGATCAGTTTTAGAGTCAAAACCGCTTTTGAAAAAGTATTTCCAAAGGTGACTTGGCACACACGATTTATGCTAAGTGGCGACTCTGAATTTTAAATATAAATAATCCTTTTCGAAACAAATTTTCATTTTGTCTCTTTAATAATCAAAACCCTTTCGAAACTTAAAACACATAATATTTTTTGGGTTTAAAAAGGGGTGTGACAGCCTTGGCGATTCTACTGGGGATTTTTTAGAATTCGAGCTTATTTTTGGAGTTGTATTAGCTTAGTTTGACATTATGGGTGTATAAACATTGTTTGTATTATCGTTTGTTGTTGATTTCGTCATTGTTAAGTGCTATGTGTTTACGGTTTTTCTCTTGTGTTATACCGCTTAATATCTAGCATCATGTGCATAACCCGAGTCAATTCTTTCTGCAACAAGTCCCGAAGTGCACGTCGTGCACACGAACTCTAGTCGAGTCACCCTTATTTTAGAAGGGGGAGCCGTTGGATGTATGGAGTAGGTAGAAAGCAAAGCAGCCACTATCGACCATATGCTCCCCCGAATGGCCTTATTAGTAAACCCCAACGTAGGCCAGCCTTTAGTTCATACTTATGTGCATCATATTGAGACCTAGCAGGGCCCACTTGATCCTTTATAGGAGACTCTCCTCTAAAGCATCCCTACATGCTAATTGTTGTTTTTTTAGGGTAACACTGTTATTTGATGGACTAATTCGGGGAAAGCATGTGCTAGAATTAAAGAAAGTGTATACACAAGTAAAAATTGAAAAACAAAAAGAGGAAAAATAAAGAAAAAGTCAACCGAAAAAAAGAATTTCGTAGTTTTTAGAGTTTTTTATGGATTTTGTCTTTCACAATCCAAAAATTCAAAAAGATTTTTTTACCTTTCGCACTCATTTTCTCAAAAACATCAAAAAGATTTTTCTTTTGTTCCTTTACCATGCATTCATAATTCAAAATTTTCAAAAAAAAAAATTTAACTGGAGCTTTTTATAAAGAAAAAATGCAAAAAAGATGGTAGAAGTTTTGTACATTTCATATAACTAAAATACCCAAAAGGATTTTTCTTTCATAATTGTTGGTGTCAGTTTTATGTGAAATGTCAAATTAAAAAGCTCAAAAAGATTTTATTGACGTCTTTCATCGTCTATCTGTAATTACGTCTCTCAGGTCAAGTCTTAGTTTGTTATTTAATCCTTAATTGTCTAATCTGGACGAACTACGCACCCCTGATTCTCCTCTCTCGGGAATGAAATACGTAGGTAGCCTATTGTGGGCTCGGGGATCTTATTTGAAAAAAAAAGATTTTCTTCACTTTTCCTTTAAAGTAGGTGTTTCCTATACATCTTTAAAAGAAAATCACAAAAAGATTTTTTGTTAATAACTTCAAGTCTCGTTTTCGTATGAGATTCAAAAATTGAAAACCCAAAAAGATTTTTCTTTGGTCATCATAGGTTTCGTTCTGTATAGGGAGTTTAAACCTAAAAAATGAAAAAAGATTTTTGTCAATTCTTTTGACAATTTGTTATCTTTGAAGTTTCTGAAAAAAAAGGAAAAAGAATTAATTGGCCATTTTGGCAAGACTTCACGAACTACGCACACCTGATTCTCCTCTTTTGGGATGAGATCGTAGGCGCCCCTCTTAGGTTCGGTGACCTTTTCAGAAAGAAAAAAAATGTTGAATTCTAACACATTTGCTATCTCTTATTCAGTTGGTTTAAGGTGGTTGGTTTGTGGTATTTTGGCTGGTCCGCCATATTGCACCAAGTCACAGAGAAAGTTATGGCCAACAAGGATATCGAGTTTATTGTCACTGATCATATAGGTAGTTCGGGCAATGAGAATTTAGTAGCAAATGAAAAGATTCAAAAATTAAAGCAACAAATGATAGAAATGCATCGAGCTTGGGCTAATGGGTTGCCACCTCCTCCATTTCCCGCTGATAATATGGAATATCTTTCTAGTTTGCCTCCAGTGTCACATACACAGTTTTCTATTTTTGTTGACACACCACAACATGCATCAGAACCTGCTCCGAGGCAACACTATCCAAACACTTCCAATATTTATTTCCTCACTCCTCAACACAAAGCTGCCGCATTCTCGGCTCCCCCCACTGTTCATGTTTTTATAGAACCACCCCCACCCAAAGCTCCTACCTTTGAGGTTTATCCATAAGTTGTGCCTTTCTACTCTGCGAGAGAGTCTGTATTGAATATGTTTGCTAATCAACATCATGTTATTGAGCCCATATTTAAGTCGACTAGTCCTTATGGCTATACTCACCCGCCTGAATTTCCTCTTAACACTAAGAAGCCTTTTATAAGAGAACAATAAGAGGAAATGACCAGAAAATTGAGAAGTTTAGAACTGGCTATAAAAGACCTCCAGGGACTTGGGGGGTACAAAAGTGTCTCATATAAAGATGTGTGCATGTTTCCAGGGTTTCATCATCCTTTTTGTTTTAAAATGCCAAAGTTTGAGAAGTATGATAGACATAGAGATCCTGTAGCACATTTGAGACGTTATTGCAACCAACTAAGGGGTGCAGGGGGGAGAAAGAATTACTCATGGCATATTTTGGTGAGTCTTTCAGGCCTAGCTTTAGAATGGTTTGTTGACCAAGACATCGACAAGTGAATTAGTTTGGATGACCTAGCTAATGAATTTGTGCAACAATTCCAATACAATGTGGAGTTGATTCCTAATGAGAAATCCCTAACTAACATGAAGAAAAAGAGTACTGAGACTTTCAGAAAGTATGCAATTAGATGGCGTGAATAAGCTGCTAGGGTAAAACCATCAATGAAAGAAAGTAAGATAGTGGAGGTATTTATTCAAGCTTAGGATGAAACATATTATCAACACTTGTTACCTGCATTAGGCAAGCCATTTATTGAGGTCCTCAAAATGGGGGAGATGATAGAGGATGAAATTAAGACCGGCCGCATTATAAGTTTTACAATATTGAAAGCAACTACTCAAGCAATTCAAAAAGGTTTGGGAAGTGTTGGAGGGAAGAAATATGAGGAAGATGCATCTGTCATTATAGTTGGACAACAGGCACGGGTAAGAGGACGACACCATCGTTACCCATAGGCTCAAACCCAACCTTATGCCCAAACTCTACAGAATCACTCCCAAAATCCATTATACTCCATTCCTCTACTGCCATAGCCAGTATACAATGCACAGCTATATGTTCAATCCCCTTCTTACCCACAATGGCGTGCACCAACTCCTCAGAGTCATACTTAAACTCCACAAACATACCGAAGCCCTACTAGGCCAGATTTTTGGTCCAAGCCAAATAATAAAACAAGGCAGAAATCGAGGGATAGCTTCACACCAATTGGAGAGTCATATGTCAGATTATTCCAGAGATTGGTACAGCGGGGAATTATCACTCCTCTCTTTGGGTATACTCCTGACCCAAATTCAAGAAGTTTTGATCCTACTGTACGATGTACATATCATTCTGATGCTCAGGGTCACGGTATTGAAGATTGTCGTGATTTGAAAAGAGAAATTGAAAAGATGATTCAAGATAAATCAATTATGGTGCAGAACGTTGATAGTTGTGGAAGCTTTAGTCATGCTGATATGCAAACAAGTCGCTAAGTTGTCAGACTGAGCAATTGAGAAGTCACCCCTCTCCCTACTAGGAAGAGGTCTGGTAGTTTTTTTATTTTATTTTCTATTTTTTGAATTATTTCAAGGTTGTAGTTCGGGATCTATCTTGTTTTGTCCCGGTGTCATTTATGTTCAAACTTTTCTATTTTTTATTTCAACTAAATGAAGTGTCCCTTTCCCTTTATGTTTTAAATATGTGTCTGTTTTCTTTACACATCACATTTTCTGTTGATTCTAGTGATATGACATGCTAGAGGAATTTTTAGCCAGATCTTGAAATCCAGTTCAAGCATGAACATTGAATCAGAGGTTTAAAGTTAGAAAAAGAGAGCATCCGAGAAAATAGGTAGAGTGTTGAGATGTTTGATGACAAGTTGAAGCCTTCTTTGAATATGAAGGGACTTCCTTTGAGAATCACAAGAATAACTTGGTCATCAATTCAAAGACATAGCTCAATTAGGTAAAATAATGGCTGCGTGAACAGAAAGAAAATAATCTCCATAATATCATGAGTCATTCAATATGAGGAATATACAACAAATGTGGAGTTTGCTGAAGAAGTAGCGACGCACAGACTCAGTCAAAGTTAATTCTTAAATGATGACACAAATGATCTTCGTCTCTCATTCATATTACATGATATGTACTTGCATTTTCAAGGATTGATATGATGAAGGCATTTCATTCTGCTATCCAAACATCGTGTCAGCCTTTGTTTACCCCATTTAAGCTTTAGCCCTATTTTATTTCATACCCCTCTTTTGGAATCAACATAGAGTCATCAAAGCTCAAAAGAAAAGTGTCGAGCAAAACAATAGAGTCATAAAAATTTCAAAAAAAAAGAGAAAAAGAAAATATATCCAAAAAGAAAAAAAGAGAAGAGTGTTAAGAAAAATAAAGCCAGAAAATTCCCAAAGAGAAAGAGTCAACAAAAGAAAAAATTTTGAATCAAGTGAAAGAATAAGCTACCAGAACTACGCATTACCTGATTCTCCTCTTTCGAGGGTGAGATACGTAGGCTGCCCTAATTGGGGCTCGGTCCAACCAAATAAACAATTTAGAGTCAACCAGCCAAAAGAAACAGGGGCATGAGTTAATCCTCGTTGTTTCAGTCGATTTTAAAAGTTGTAAGTCCTACCTCACTTAAAGTGTCGTTTGGGCCACATGACATCCTTTCTTTCTAACCTATTTAAAAGCCAAGTTACAATAAAAAAAAAGACCTTCAGATCAATCTTTAAGAATGTTAAGACTAAGCTTGCAATGAATGTGATGACATATTTTGGGAACTACTTGTCTTCCTTAGCAATAGGAATTGGGAGAGAAATAAAAAATGAGAGAGCCTTATTGGTGAAAACCTTCATGGGAATCATAAGATGATGGTAAGTCGAGAGAAATAAAAATGAGATAGTCTTATTGGTGAAAACCCTCACAGGAACCATAAGACGACTGTGAGTTGAGAGAAATAAAAATAAGAGAGTCTCAATAGTGAAAAACCCTCATAGACACCATAATGCAATGGTGAACTTAGAAAAAGAAAATGAGTGAGGCTTGTCGGCAAAAACCCTTCAAGGTGTCACTAGTCGAATGAGGTCTTAAATGCAATTGACCTAATGAAGCAACTCATTTTCAAAGCCATTAACTCAACAACAATTGGTGGAAGTGTTGATGGAAGGATCAGGCAGATTAATTCAAAATGCATGGCATAATCATTAGAGTTGATTGTCATTTTTATATAAATTTTTCATTTCTTTGTTTCAAACGGGGACATTCATTGTCTTTTCTTTCTTCTCTTTATTTTTATGTCAGAAAAAATTTCAAAATTAGCTATCAGCTTCTTTAATTGCGCAAATCAATACAAAAAGCCAACACATGAAAGAGACATGATTGTGAGCTGAAATAAGGCATGCAAAAAGTTTTGTCAACCAACAAGTTTGGGACTCATGGAAATACCAAGGTTCAAAGGGTTTATCTCAGAAGCATGACAAAGCAGATATACAGTATCTGTTTTAGAGTCACTCTTAATAATCTGAGTTTGGGTCAATGATGCAACAAGTCAGTGACACATGCTAATGGTTGAAAAGCCAAAGCCACCAACCAGCCACCATATTTTTAAACTAAAAATTTTCTTTGTATGAAACAGGAACCTATATCACCTTCGAATCAAGGATCTCAAAGCCTAAACATCAAAAGTTGCAATGCCTCACCTCCACAAATCCAGGAGATAATATTGTTGCATAGGTTTGGTAATTAAAACCATGGTAAAACTCATCATCCAATATCTCTAGGAGACACACTTCCTTGTTTGAATAATTAAAGTGACATTTGTAAGGAGATGCACTTCCTTGTTTGGGTAATTCAAGTGACATTTGTAAGGAGACACACTTCCTTGTTTGGGTAATTCAAGTGGCATTTGTAAGGACATGCACTTCCATATTTGGGTAATTCAACCGGCATTTGTAAGGAGATGCACTTTCTTGTTTTGGTAATTCAAGAGATATTTGTAAGGAGATGCACTTCCTTGTTTGGGTAATGATAACGCTCAATCTACAGCTCTCGTAGGAGTGTAAAGAGGTCGTTTGTCAAATATAGAACCCAACTGGGTTGGGTATCGATCCCACAGGGAATAGCTTGGTCAATAAGTAAGCAACGATTATTAGACTTTTGGTGCAAGTCTCGTAAAAGGGGGGATTGTATCGTGTAACCAAAGTAAGAGAGTAAAAATAGAAAATAGCCAACTTAAAAGACAGAATGTTTGGTAAGAGTTTTAACCAATGAGAATCAAGAGTTGGGGTTATGTCCACCTTATGAGTTGTACATCTCTATTGGCTATGAGTTGTGTGAAATTCAGACATGCATATGCTTATAGAGAATTATATTCGATGGTAAATCTAGGCGTCTTTCGACCTTAACAAGGACTATTTCACTTTAACTCTTTCGATCTTAAAGTGTATCTAATGGTACAAATTCTCCAAGAGGTTAATCCAGTTACGACACTAAATTTTTAACAGGGGTTGGTGCCCTATTACCTTGACATTATCTCTTTTCCAGACATATAACTTTTCTTTCAAACAAGTTAATGTTATACTGGCGTATTCTATGCATTTGCAACCACAAGAATTTGCATTAAGATGAAGAGAATAATGATATAAGAAGCATACGTGTCATGAATTCACAAACTCACAGCAATAGATAGTATCTCATATGGCTTCCATAACCCCAACAGAGAAGTTTAGTTACCCATGAATGCGAAGGAAATCACAGTAGACATTATTATTGTACCACAATAAAAGATCTCGTGTACTAAGGTGTGGTATGGCATTTTAGGCGTGAACTCCCTTACAAAGTAACGTTTCTCTTGTTGTGGAAATTAAAAATCGAATAGATGAATAGAAGAAGAATAAAAATTAATAGAAAGGGAATTGTTTTGATTGTTGATGGAACAAGATTTAGACTTAGTTCCAGAAATCGTAATGTATTAAAATCTCTAGCAAAATAGGGTATTTTTAACACCCATATCCTATTCCTACTAAGCTACTACATTACTTAACCCAATCCTACTGGATTACTGCATCATTATCCTAATCCTAATAAGTTACTGTTGGTCCCCAAAGTCTTTAGAATTGTTGTTTTTGCCCGGGACAGATTTTCCATGCGCCACTTTTGGTCCTTGGCGTCCAAGATTTGATTTCCTCCTTTCGTGAAGCTTTATTTGGCGTCAAGTTATCCATAAAATGCTGAATTCTGCATCATTTATACCTGAAAACTTGCTAATCATGTTTGTTAGGTCACTTACAGGAAAAAGGACTAAAAGTGCACGAATTATATAATTTGTCCTCAAAACTTAGCTAAAATATGGGCAAAATATAGTACTATAGGCGTGTAAATTCGCCTATCATCAACACCCCACACTTAAAGCTTTGTTCGTCCTCGAATAAAATATCATGTCCCTCTAAACATCTACTTAGGGATTCACAGTAACAACACAAAATATTCATCAAGACAAGCACAACAATTATCGACAAAGAGTAGTTTTCTGATCATTAGTAGAAACAATTCAACCTCCAATATAGACTCGTGATGATGGTTAACTCATTTTCACAAGTTAAGGCACAAAGATTCATAT
The DNA here is from genome assembly GCA_030864225.1 of Capsicum baccatum var. pendulum. Classification (NCBI taxonomy): domain Eukaryota; kingdom Viridiplantae; phylum Streptophyta; class Magnoliopsida; order Solanales; family Solanaceae; genus Capsicum; species Capsicum baccatum. The sequence goes on from CM061552.1 coordinate 295,270,402, forward strand.
ACGATTACCCAAAACTCATCAACCATGTGTGTCTCACAATATATTACCCATAATCACTCACAAGTATAGCATAGTTTTTAAACATGGGTATAAGAGTATCCTTGCTCTCGCTCTCAGAAAGAATTCATATGCTGCAACTGATGACCATAGGATTGCCCTTAGTGTAATGATCCACTAAATGTCAGAATGCTAAGCTTAGGATCAAATAGGTCTTTTGCTGGTTGTAATGTAGGCTAAGGGACGGGTAGGACTATTTTGGCCAGAAATAGTGACTATGTTCCTAAGCGCTTTTAATACATCACATTATGTCATTAACACTTTTCTTTCAAACTTCCTTTTCTAATTTCTTTTATTCTACCACCCCTTTTCTCCTCTTTTGTTTTTCAATTTTTAAACCTAACTGACTTTTCAGTTTTCCTTTCCTTTTTCTTTTCATAACATACCTCTTATGATAGCATTTCTTTTTCATAACAAATTCAAGCCCCAATAAATTATAAAACATCATACTCACCCAATTTCCTCTTTATTTTGTCACATGACTTTTCTCTTTAAAGAACTTAGGAATTTGGATCAAATTATGGTCTTGAAAAAATGGATTAGGCTTACATATGAGGCTGTCAAAGAAAATAGGCTAAAGGCTCAAAAGGGGTTAACTAGGATAATGTCCATGGGTAGGTAAAAAGAAGGTAAATAAGTATAGGTTGCCAAAGAAATGCCTAAATCATCTCCTAAACTTACACTCTTTATTTTTGCTTTACATACATACCGGGCAAGTTCTAGCATCAGCCACAAGCACAGAATATACTATATCCTTACACACACAAGGCACATGGTCAAATTTATTGGGAGTAGTATAGACTCTCGACCCAATAGATGAAGGAATTAAACCACACAATATCACATAGTGAGTCACAATTAGAGCCTAAACGTCTCAATAGTCATGACTTTATCACAAACTCTTGTCATAATCTCATGCTGCCTATCAGAATAATTTCATGCGAAGTTAAGTAAAAAAACAATTTACTACTAAAAAAACACATAACTAAAAAAACGATAAATAAAAATATAAAACAAAGCAAACAGACATAAATGCAAATAGAGATAGAGAAGTATAGCATGCAATACCACCACCCCACACTTAGTCGGGACACACTGTCCTCAGTGGAAAATAAATGCAGAGAACTTGGTCAGTCGGACTCCTCCTTTATGTCTGGGGTCATACCCCCTTCGTCAGAATCATCATAGGAGTCGTCCTCATCAGAATTCTCCTCTACGTCGGAGTATGGCATTCGTCGATCATCATCGGTTGGCACATCGTCATCAAGAGGTTCCTCAAAGTATACACCTACTCCGCACATCGCCCTTGCATGCTCATTCATTGGGTAGTCATAATCCATCTGTTGGAGCTCTGCAGCAGTTGGAATATGACCCCCGCTCTTCATTGTAAACCGAGTCATGCCATAAAGATGGCGAAAGAAACTCTCATCCCGAGCATGTCTCTCTGCAGTAGTAAGGTTGACGCCATGTGTTGATTCAGCATCTTTAACCTTTGTGAGGTCAACCTTCTTTGGTTTGTGTGGAAGTTTATGATCAGCCGGTTCCTCTTCGACATCCTCCTTCCTCAAGATTGCAGTCAACAGATTGCCGAAGCTGAAGTGGGACCACTTGTGTAGCCTAGCCTTCCGCATTGTGGATCGAATAATTGCCCCAATGTTGATAGGGACATTCTTCATCAATGCGTACACCAAGCACACTCTATCTCGTGTTATCTTTGTATATTGCATCCCTGGAATGAGGCAGGAGTTGACTATGCGCAACCATATCCTTGCTTCCCTATTCAGAGGAGCATATGGGAAGGTGTTGTGTCGAGCAGTGTCTTTATGTCGACTCCATCGTGCCATGGATCTTGCTCCACAAAGTGTGTGTCGGATGGCTCTGTATGGAGGTCTATTGTACAGCTCTTTGAGTGGTGATGGATTGACTGAAGGCAAGCCTAGAAAGGAGTTGAAGAACTCCGCATTTAGTTGCAGAACTTGGCCCCGAATCTTGACTTCACTCCCTGTGGTTTTCGGTGACCAGTTGGCATAGAATTCGCGTGTTAAATAAAGATTACATTCTCCCATATTGCGGAAGATGAAATCAAGATGTAACTCCATTATTTTGGCCAACATGCGTGGTTCTTTCTTTGCTAGGCATTCCTTGTTTATCAGCTCCACATGAACATATTTCTTCTCTTTGTTGTTCCTATACCACTCCTTTGCTTCCTCCTCAAGGATCCATTTAATTCCAAACATTCGGCGTGGTACTTGCATCGAGGAGGATTCTCCTTGCTCTTTTCGGCCTCTTTTCTTGACTTTTTGTGAAGTGGTTGCCTTATCTTTGCCTTGTCTTGCTTTGGGTGCCATTGTACCTGAAAAATAGTCATGTTATCGTCATCTTGATGGATACAATCAGCAAATAAGCAGTAGTGGCACCACCCCACACTTATTTTGTTGGCACAAACTAGTGAAGTGAAAGTTTGTCGATTACTCAGACTTCATTGATATACGTTTTAGGTGCTATATTCCAACAATACAATCAGTGCAGTCATACTTATTGAAATCTTGGTAATACATTCATGTTCGAGCCATCAAGACTACTACATAGAGATTGACTCAAGTCATAGCATCTAGGAATAATCACAACCGCACAAGTTGGTAGTCAACCATGAATTTCATCTTAATACACAAGTCATTCTAACATGTAAGATTTCTATTGACAAGAATATGCAATTTTCTTATCCATGTCAATTCCGCAAAAGTATGATAGTGTATCAAAATCAAATACAAGTTGGAAACAAGTTAAGATCATCCATACGTATTCGTTCACTTACTTAGTTGTATCTCAACAATTCTATCACATTCAAATCACCAATACTACTTCAAGATTTAATAATTCATAATAGGGGTAGTAGTGTAGTACTTACGGAATATAAATGAAGAACAAACAAGTACTTTCGTAATTGATTCCTTTGGAGATGTTCTTGTGAATTAAAAGAGCAAAAGGAAAATTTTTGAGAGGATTTGGAGACTATAGGTGGCGCTTATGCTAGGTTTGCAATGTGTTTTTGATTCAAGACTAAGTCTCCTATTTATAGAACAAGTTTGGGTCAGGTTTTGACCCAATTAAAATTGGATTTGGAGACAAGAAGTGACCATAGGCGGCGCCTTTTGCTTTGCCTATACTGGGCATAGGCGGCACCTTTTGCATAGCATTGTTGAGCATAGGCGGCGCCTATGCCATGGCATTGTTAGGCATAGGCGGCGCCTATGCCATGGCACATGAGATTCAGAGACAAAAGGCATTGGCATAGGCGGCGCCTACGCTATGGCATACTTGGGCATGGGCGGCGCCTATGTTATGGCACACTAGAATCCGAGAGCTTATGCCATAGTATAGGCCTTGCCTTGTTCGTAGCCTAGTTTTACATAGGCCTAGCCTTGTTTGTTGCCTATATTTTCATAAGAAATGCCCAATCCATAGCCTTTTGCTTCTTCATTACTAACTTACCACCTTCAACGTGCAATACGTCCAAATCAACATTTAAGACTAATCTCCTCGTTTATACCTCTTTACACCTACATTTACTCAAAAACAACAAAAGTGATTAGAACAATGGGTTTCCTCCCACCAAGCGCCTTAGTTTTGGTCATGGCACGAATTTTCTTTTTGGATTTTCATTTATCAAAAAGCAAAATACTTAGTAGAACGAAAGAAAAAAATGAAAAACGATGGGTTGCCTCCCATCTAGCGCATGATTTATTGTCGCGGCACGACATAGTTACCTCGAGTACTTAGACTTCGTCGAGATAAGTGATGGCCATATTGTTTATCGAATCAAGAGGACCGATATATGGTTTCACACGTTGGCCATTCACTTTGAAGACAACACCATTATTGTCTTTCAACTCAACTACTCCAGACGAGTAGACTTGGTTAACTTTGTATGGACCAGACCACTTGGACTTTAACTTACCTAGGAATAGCTTCAATCTGGAATTGAAGAGAAGTACCATATCATCCTTTTGAAAGTTTTGTTGAACAATCCGCTAATCATGATACTTTTTCATCCACTCCTTGTATAGGTCTGATCTTTCATAAGTATGTAGACGGAATTTATCCATCTCGTTTAGTTGCTCCAACCTTAGATTCATTGCATCATCCCAATTCAGATTAAGTCGCTTCAAAGCCCACAATGCTTTTTGCTCGAGCTCAATGGGCAAGTGACAGGCCTTCCCATAAACTAGTTGGTACGGGGACATGCCAATTGGTGTTTTGAATGCAGTCCTATATGCCCATAGTGCATCATCTAGCTTCCGAGACCAATCTTTCCTATTAGCATTTACCGTCTTAGCAAGGATATTCTTGATCTCTCGGTTGGAAACCTCTACCTGTCCACTAGTTTGTGGGTGATAAGGCGTGGCTACCTTGTGTTGCTTAACACCATATTTGGCCAACACGGATTTGAATAGCTTGTTGCAAAAGTGAGATCCTCCATCGCTTATGATAGTACGTGGTACTCCAAAACGAGAGAAGATATTTCTCTTCAAGAATGCTACAACACTCTTTCCCTCATTGTCGGCCAACGCTACTGCTTCAACCCATTTTGAAACATAATCTACAGCAACTAGGATATATTTCAAGCCAAATGAATTTACGAATGGACCCATGAAATCAATACCCCATACGTCAAAGACCTCTACTTCAAGAATCTTCGACATAGGCATCTCATGGTGTTTCGAAATAGCACCTTGTCGCTGGCATTGGTTGCATCTTCTCACGAAGTCATAAGCAACTCTAAATATCGAAGGCCAATAATATCCACTTTGCAATACTTTTCTTGTTGTCCGATTACCTGCGTGATGTCCCCCAACTTGGGAAGTGTGACATGCTTCCAATATATTAGGCACCTCCATAGGGGATATGCATCGTCTTATAACACCATCCGCGCATCGTCGGAACAAATATGGCTCATCCCAAAAGTAGTGTTTTACATCGTGCATGAACTTCCTCTTTTGATGGAAAGATAAATTTGCAGGTATCACATTACTCACCACAAAGTTTGCAAAGTCGGCATACCATGGTAGCTCTTCCATTATCGTGGATAAGATCTCCTCGTCAGGGAATGTATCATCAATCTCGATTTCAGGCTGCGCTATATGCTCATTCTCAAGTCTAGATAGATGATCAGCCACTTGGTTCTCGCAACCTGTTCTATCTTTTACCTCGAAATCAAATTCTTGTAGCAGCAGTACCCATCGAATTAGTATTGGGTTTGCATCCTTCTTTGTCATCAAATATCTCAGAGCTACATGATCAGTATGAACTACCACTTTGGTTCCCAACAAATAAGCATGAAACTTTTCAAACGCATACACAACCGCTAGGAGCTCTTGTTCTGTGATAGTATAGTTCTTTTAGGCTTCATTCAGGACCTTGCTAGCATAGTAGATAGGATGTAATATCTTCTCCTTTCTTTGGCCAAGTACAGCACCCATGGCTACACCACTAGCATCACACATGACTTCAAATGGTAGCGACCAATCTGGTGCTACCATGATAGGGGCTTCAATTAGCTTCCCTTTGAGGCATTCAAATGCCTTCAAACAATCTTCATTGAAGTAAAACTTTGCATCTTTCTCCAAAAGTCTGCATAATGGACTAGCAATTTTGGAGAAGTCTTTGATAAACCGCCGATAGAAACCTGCATGTCCGAGGAAACTATGAATTCCCTTTATAGAAATTGGAGGTGGTAGCGTCTCGATAACCTCAATTTTGGCTCGATCAACCTCAATTCCCCTTTCGGAGATTTTGTGCCCAAGAACGATACCTTCTTTAACCATGAATGGCACTTCTCCCAATTCAGCACTAAGTTGAATTCTACACATCTTTGCAATGCCATACTTAGGTTTTCCAGGCACGATTCAAACGACTCGCCCACCACTGAAAAATCGTCTATGAATACTTCCAATGTATCTTCCACCATATGAGAAAAAATGGACATCATACAGCGCTGAAAGGTGGCTGGTTCGTTACATAGCCCAAATGGCATACGTTTAAAGGAAAATGTACCATATGGGCATGTAAACATTGTCTTCTCTTGGTCTTTGGGGGAAATACAAATCTGATTGTAGCCGGAATAACCATCTAAAAAACAAAACCATCCTTTTCCCGCTAATCGATCGAGCATTTGGTCCATAAATGGCATTGGAAAGTGATCTTTGAGTGTCCATGAACTCAGCTTTCGGTAGTCCATGCATACTCTCCATCCTGTGATGGGTCTGAGTGGAATAAGCTCATTCTTCTCATTCGCAACTACCGTTATGCCTTCTTTCTTGGGGACACATTGTACCGGGCTTACCCATGTACTGTCAAAGATTGGATACACAACCCCTACATCTAACCACTTAATAATTTATTTCTTCACCACTTCTTTCATAGGGGGATTGAGACGCCTTTGATGCTCAATAGTTGGTGTGCAATTGTCTTTAAGCTGAATCTTGTGTGTACAAATCCCAGGTGAAATACCAATAATATCAGCGATGGTCCAACCAATGGCTCTTATATACTTCTGTAGAATAGCAATGAGAGCTGCAACTTGTTGCTCACCAAATCTGCCGCCACAATGACTGGAAGTGTGTTTCCGATTCCTAAGAATGCATACTTTAAATAACTAGGAAGCTCCTTCAATTCTAACGTGGGTGGCTCTTCAATAGATGGTTTAGCTGGTGGTGTGGGTCGATTTTTGAGATCAAGGTCCAGTTTTTTGGGAGCATAAGGATATGACCCAAATCCTTTTAGAGCACCGATGGTTTCTTCAAGATTTTCAGCATCCTTATGCTCACCATTCATGAGCACAACCTCCAATGGGTCATCAATCAGCTGCTCCTCTTCAAGTAATTCTTTCTCATCATCAAAGTAAACATCAGCCACCGAGAATACATTCAGATCTTTGGGTTGCTTCATTGATTTTCACACATCAAAGAGAACTACTTCGTCATTTATTCGGAATGAAAGCTCATTAGCTTTTAAATCAATAAGCACACTTCCTGTAGTAAGGAAAGGGCGCCCCAAGATTATGGGAACTTCTGAGTCTGCCTCACAATCCAAAATAACGAAGTCTTCCAAAAATATGAATGAAGAAACCTTTACCAATACATCACATAGAATACCAACAGGTCGTTTTACCGACCTATCCCCCATTACGAGCCTCATATTGGTTGGAGTAGGATCACCCAACCCCAACTTTTTGTAAATAGATAGTGGAATTAAATTGATGCTGGCTCCTAAATCTCATAATGCCTTGGCGAAATTCAAAGATCCAACGGTGCAAGGAATAGTGAAAGCTCTGGGGTCTGCCTTCTTCTGAACTAGTGATCGGGTAGAAATTGCGCTGCAATGATGAACAGTATCTTTTAACTCAAAGCTTGCTGCACGCTTCTTTATCAAAAGATCCTTCATAAATTTTGCATACCCAAGCATTTGTTCCAGTGCCTCCACCAACGGAACATTAATGGTCAGCTGCTTTAACATAGTCATGAATTTGCTGAACTTTGTATCATCCGCCACCTTCTTCAATCTTTGAGGAAAAGGTGGTGGTGGAAGTGGAATTGTTTTCTCCATGGCTTTCTTCTTCTCTTGCTTCTGTATTTCATTTTTTTTCAGGCTGCAACTTACTCGGTGTGACGTGAGGGACGTCGTGAGCAGCTTCAGTGGCGTCTTCAGCCTTATCATTGTTGTCCGCTATCTCGTCAGCCACTTGCTTGCCTTTGGATGAAGTTTCCAGCACCTTTCCACTTCGGGTAGTAATAGCCATGCATGATCCATCATTCCTTGGATTTTGCACAGTATCGCTAGGTAAAGTGCCAGCCTTTCTTTGATTTAGTGTTGCTAAAAGTTGGCTCAATTGCTGCTCTATTTGCTTTATTGAAGTAGAATATGAATCAACCAACTGCTTCATTGAAGACAAATCATTTATTACCTCCGTTACTCCCGCGCTGGTTGCCTCTACTCCTTTCAACAGTTTAGCCATCATATCTTCCATGTTTTCAGAACTAGATGTAGAGGCTTCACGTCTTCCTGGGGGAACATACAAACCACTCTTTTTATTCTTGTTCTTCCAACTACCTTGGTCTTTGTTTCCATATTTATCATAGTAGTTCTGACCTTGATTTCCTTGGGCATTGCCTCGGAAACCCCCTGATTGTTCAAGTAGTTGGCTTCTTCTTCCGAATCAGATTCGTCTCTTCCTTTTGACGTAATAGCTTTGACTTTTTTGGTCTTTCCTGATAATAGATACTTTGTAAGAAGATCCACTTATGTTTTCATGTGCGCCATATCTTGATCACGTTCTTCTTCTCTTCTTCTTTGGTCTGCAGTTATGCCAATGAATAAAGTGGGGCTTGCTACCTCAGAATCCCTAGTATGCCAAGCTCTACTTTGCTTCATCATCCGATCTATCATATTGCTTGCCTGACCAAAGGTGAGGTCCATAAATGATCCTCCAGCCGCATTATCCACCACTGGTTTAGTTATTGAATTCAAGGCTCTATATAGTATCTCCATTAAGTGAACATTAGTCATATGATGGTTTGGGCACCGCGTTAGCTTCGTTTTGAACCTCTCCCATATTTCATAAAGAGCTTAAATTGGAAGCTGATGAAAGTTGCTGATTTTATCTCTTAATTGTGCTCTTTTGGATGTCAAAAAGAATCTTTCTAGGAAAGCGTCTCTCAATTGCCTCCAATTTGTAATAGAATCAGGAGTCAGCCCATTCAACCATAGAGTTGCCTCCCCTCATAGAGACAATGGAAATAAGCGTAATCGAATTGCATTTTGACCAACGCCAGGATTGTCAAACGACTTGCATGTAGAAATAAAGTTGATGAGATGCATGTTCGAATCATCGCCTTCTAGTCCACCAAATAATCCCTTGAGTTGCAATAACTGAATCATGGTGCTCGTGATGTTGAACTTGGCTCCGGGCGCTAATGGTGGAGGAATAATGGCCCCTATGGCTCTGGATCCATCAAGATCATCATCATCGTCGTCGAATGCTGGTTGTATGGGTTGGCGATCACACCTAAACCTAGCTTAATGACCTCTTCTATTGGCAGATGTTGTGATCTCAGCAGCATGCCTAGGGTTTAGTAACTCGTCATCACCTAGGTCCTCATCGTCAGGATTTATTGCTCGCCCAGGGTTATCAATATTTTGTTGATGTACTTGAGCGTCGGCAAGAGCAGCAAGTCTCGCCTGTTCCTATTGAGCATCCATTCTTTTGATTTCCATTTGTGCCTCCATTCTGCCAATACGTTGTGGTTCAGGATTGATAGGTAATAACGGTTGACCAAAACTTTGAGTATGGGGAATGCACTGAATAAAAACCTGCAGAAAACAAAAACAAAAACTAAAAGCAAAAGTATGAGAATCTTTGACCAAAGGGTCTAGTAATTATCACGAACTTAATTGACACTTGTATTCCCCGACAACGGCGCCAATTTTTGATAACGCTCAATCTACAGCTCTCGTAGGACTGTAAAGCGGTCGTTTGTCAAATATAGAACCCAACTGGGTTGGGTATCGATCCCACAGGGAATATCTTGGTCAATAAGTAAGCAACGATTATTAGACTTTTGGTGCAAGTCTCGTAAAAGGGGGGATTGTACCGTGTAACCAAAGTAAGAGAGTAAAAACAAAAAATAGCCAACTAAAAAAACAGAATGTTTGGTAAGAGTTTTAACCAATGAGAATCGAGAGTTGGGGTTATGTCCACCTTATGAGTTGTACGTCTCTATTGGCTATGAGTTGGGCGGAATTCAGACATGCATGTGCTTATAGAGAATTGTATTTGATGGTAAATCCAAGCATTTTTCGACCTTAACAAGGACTATTTCACTTTAACTCTTTCGAGCTTAAAGTGTATCTAATGGTACAAATTCTCCAAGAGGTTAATCCAGTTACGGCACTAACTTTTTAACAGGGGTTGGTGCCCTATTACCTTGACATTATCTCTTTTCCAGACATATAACTTTTCTTTCGAACAAGTTAATGCTATACTGGCGTATTCTATGCGTTTGCAACCACAAGAATTTGCATTAAGATGAAGAGAATAATGATATAAGCAGCATACGTGTCACGAATTCACAAACTCACAGCAATAGATAGTATCTCATATGGCTTCCATAACCCCAACAGAGAAGTTTAGTTACCCATGAATGCGAAGGAAATCACAGTAGACATTATTATTGTACCACAATAAAAGATCTCGTGTAGTAAGGTGTGGTATGGAGTTTTAGGCGTGAACTCCCTTACAAAGTAACGTTTCTCTTGTTGTGGAAATTAAAAATCGAATAGATGAATAGAAGAAGAATAAAAATTAATAGAAAGGGAATTGTTTTGATTGTTGATGGAACAAGATTTAGACTTAGTTCCAGAAATCGTAATGTATTAAAATCTCTAGCAAAATAGGGTATTTTTAACACCCATATCCTATTCCTACTAAGCTACTACATTACTTAACCCAATCCTACTGGATTACTGCATCATTATCCTAATCCTAATAAGTTACTGTTGGTCCCCAAAGTCTTTAGAATTGTTGTTTTTGCCCGGGACAGATTTTCCATGCGCCACTTTTGGTCCTTGGCGTCCAAGATTTGATTTCCTCCTTTCGTGAAGCTTTATTTGGCGTCAAGTTATCCATAAAATGCTGAATTCTGCATCATTTATACCTGAAAACTTGCTAATCATGTTCGTTACCTCACTTACAGGAAAAAGGACTAAAAGTGCACGAATTATATAATTTGTCCTCAAAACTTAGCTAAAATATGGGCAAAATATAGTACTATAGGCGTGTAAATTCGCCTATCATCAGGTAATTCCAGCGACATTGGTGAGGAGACACACTTCCTTGTTTGTTTAATTCAAATGGCATTTATGAGGAGACGCACTTCCTTGTTTGTTTAATTTAAGCAACATTGGTAAGGAGGCGTATTTCCTTGTTCGGGTAGTTCAAGAGATATTTGTTAGGAGACACACTTCCTTGTTTTGGTAATTCAAGCGGCATTGGTAAGGAGATGCACTTCCTTATTTGGTAATTCAAGCAGTATCATAAGGATACGCACTTCCAAATGAGATGCACTTCCTTGTTTAGGTAATTCAAGTGACATTTGTAAGGAGACGCACTTCCCTATTTGGGCAATTTAAATAGCATTTTGTGAGGAGATGCACTTCGTTATTTGGGTAATTCAAGCAACATTGGTAAAGAGACGCACTTCGTTATTTGGGTAATTCAAGCAGCATTGGTAAGGAGACACACTTTCTTGTTTAGGTAATTTAAGCGGCATTGGTAAGGAGATGCACTTCTTTGTTTTGGTAATTCAAGCGGCATTGTTAAGGAGATGTACTTCCTTGTTTGGTAATTCAAGCGGTATCATAAGGAGACGCACTTCCTTGTTTAGGTAATCCAAGTGACATTTGTAAGGAGATACACTTCTATGTTTGGGCAATTCAAGCAGTATTTTGTGAGGAGACATACTTCCTTATTTGGGCAATTCAAGTGACATTTGTGAGGATACGCACTTCCTTGTTTGGGTAATTCAAGCGACATTGGTGAGGAGACATACTTCCTTGTTTAGATAATTCAAGCAGCATTGGTAAGGAGATGCACTTCTTTATTTTAGTAATTCAAGCGGCATTTGTGAGGAGACTCACTTCCTTGTTTGGTAATTCAAGCAACATTTGTAAGGAGATGCACTTCCTTATCTGGGTAATTCTAGTAATATTGGTAAGGAGACACACTTTCTTGTTTGGTAATTCAAGCGGTATTTGTAAGGAGATGAACTTCTTTGTGTGGAAAATTCAAGCAACATTTGTAGGTAGATGCACTTCTTTGATTGGGTAATTCAAGCATTTGTAAGGAGACGCATTTCCTTTCATAATTCAAGTGGCATTTGTTGGGAGACGCACTTCCTTGTCAGTTTTCATTTGTCAGGTGCCCGCCTGAAGAACTGATGTTGGGCGTATTTACACGCCTAAAGCACCATAATTTACCCATATTTTAGCCAAGTTTTAAGGACAAAATATATAATTCCTGCACTTTTAGTCCATTTTCCTGTAAGTGAGCTAACCAACGTGATTAGCATGTTTTCAGGTATTTATGATAAAGATTTCATCACTTTGTGGACCTTTCGGTAGCAAGGGAAACTTCACGTAAGAAGGAAGGCAGCTTTTGGAAGCTTGTGGACTGAATGTGATGCATGGAGAATCTGTCCCGGGCAAAACCAGTATTTCTTAACACTTAGGGGTGCAGTAGTAACCCAGTAGGACTTGGACAAGGATGTTATAAAAACCCTATTTGCTGAATTTTTCAGCAAGCTTTTCATTCACGCTTTTCATTAAGCTGTTCATAATTCATTCAACACTTTTAGGATTTATTCACGTTACTTTCTGACAGAGAAAACTCGGCTCTCCTGAGGAACTGCCAAGAAGAAAAACATCATCTCCTTCTTGACGTTTAAGTCATACCATCGCCAAGATTATTCTAGGTTGTGGTATGATGATTATATCTATTGTGATCTCCATTATACTCATGAGTAGCTAAACTTCTCTGTTAGGATTATGGAAGCCTGTTGATATACTATCTATTACTATGAGTTTGTGAATTCTTGATGTGTATGCTACTTATATCATTACTCTCTTCGGTTTAATTAAATTCTTGTGGTTGCAAACATATAGAATATGCCATTATAGCATTAACTTGTTCGAGATAAAAGTTACATGCTTGGAAAAGAGGGTGTGACAAGGAAATAGGGCTACCAACCCCTATTTACACATTAGTGCCGTTACTGGATTAACTTCTTGGAGATTTTGCACCGTTAGTTATACACTTTAGGCTCGAGAGAGCTAAAGTGAAATAATCCTTGATGGTTGAGAAACACTAGGATTTACCATTAGAATACGAATCTCTATAAGTGCATACATGTCTAAATTCCGCATTACTCATAGTAAATTGATACGTAGAACTCATAAGGTGGACATAACCCTAACTTATTTTTCTCTGTGATTATATCTTACTAAACAAAGCATTCCGTTTTTACTTCTACAGTAGTAGTTCACGCCAAACTCAAATCCCCCCTTTTCGTGGAATTTTCGACCAACAGTCTACTAATAATTGCAACACTTAGTGACCAAGTATTCCCTGTGGGATTCGACACCCAACCCAGTTGGGTTCTATATTTGGCAGTGACAGCTTACACTCTTACGAGAGCTGTAGTTTGGGCGTTATCAAATTTTAGAGCCGTTACCGGGGAATACGGTTGTCAACTAAGTTTGTGATAGTTACTAGACCCTTTGGTCAAAGATTCTCGTATTTTACTTTTAGTTGTTGTTTTTGTTTTATTCAGGTTTTGTTCAGTGCATGCCAAACACTCAAAGTTCAGGTCAACCGTTATTACCTATCAATCCTGAACCATATTGTATTGGCAGAATCGATACACAACGTGACGTTGAAAGAAGGGCTGCTCAACAGGAGCAAGCTAGATTAGGTGCGTTGGTAGCCGCTCAAGTGCATCAATAAAATATTGATAATCCAGGCCGTGCAACAAATCCTGATGATGAGGACCTGGGTGATGAGGAGCTACTGAATCCTAGGCATACTGATGAGGTGGTGACACCTACGAATAGAAGAGATCGTCAAGCTAGTTGAGGCCTGAACGCTGAGCTCTGCAGATTCCTTTTGATGATGATGATGACGATCTGGATGGAGCTGGTGCCACTAGGGCTGTTATTCCTCCCCCCTTAGCACCCGGAGCCAAGTTCAATATCACTAGCACCATGATTCAGCTATTGCAACTCAAAGGTTTATTTGGTGGACTCGCAGGCGATGATCCGAATATGTATCTGCTCAATTTTATTTCAACATGCAAGTCCTTCGACAATCTAAGAGTTGGACAGAATGGAATTCGGCTGCGCTTATTTCCATTGTCTCTATCTGGGGAGGCAACTTTATGGTTGAACGGGCTAACTCCTAATTCTATTACTAATTGGAGGAAATTGAAAGACGCTTTCCTAGAAAGATTTTTTCCACCATCCAAAAGAGCACAGTTGAGAGATGAGATCAACAATTTTCGACACCTTCCAACTGAAGCTCTCCACGAAACATGGGAGAGGTTCAAGAAGAAGCTTATGCGGTGCCCAAATCATCATATGACCAATGTCCACTTGATGGAGATATTATATAGGTCTTTGAATTCGGTGACTAAGACAGTGGTTGATAATGCTGCTGGAGGGTCATTCATGGACCTTACCTTTATTCAGGCAAGTGATATACTAGATCGTATGACAAAGCAAAGTAGAGCTTGGCATACCAGGGATTCTGAGGTAGCAAGCTCTACTATATCCATTGGCATTACTGCAGAGCAGAGGCGTAGACAAGAGGAGCGTGACCAAGATATGGCTCACATGAAAATACAGATGGATCTTCTTACCAAGCATCTATTATCATGGAAGACTGAAAAGGTTAAGGACATTGTATCATAGGGAAGAGAAAAATTTGATTCTGAGGAAGAAGCCAACTACTTGAATAATCGGAGGGGTTTCCGAGGCAATACGCAAGGAAACCAAGGTCGGAACTATTATGATAAATATGGATACAAGGACCGTGATCAAGGCAGTTGGAAGAATAAGACTGACAGAAGTGGTTTGTATGTTCCTCCTTGAAATCGTGAGGCTGTGGCATCTGGCTCTGGAAAAATGTCCATGGAAGATATGATGGCTAAGGTATTAAAAGGAGTGGAGACAACCAATATGGGCGTAACTGCGGTGAAGAATGATTTGTCTTCAATAAATCAATTAGTTGATTCGCATTCTACTATAATAAAATATCTAGAGCAACAATTGAGTCAACTATTGGCGGCATTCAATCAAAGAAATGCTGGCACTTTACCTAGTGACACCGTGCAAAATCCAAGAAATAATGGATCATGTATGGCTATTACTACCAGGAGTGGTAAAGTGTTGGAAAATCCGTCCAAAGGCAAGCAGGTAGTTGATAATACAGAGGAGAATGTTATTGATGTAGATTTTGATGATACTGTAGAAGCTGCAAATCATAATGAGAGCATTCATGAGAAAACGATTCCTTTTCCACCACCACCTTTTCCTTAGAGACTGAAGAAAAAAGTTGATGATACCAGGTTCAATAAATTTATGACTGTGTTGAAGCAGCTGACTATTAATGTTCCTTTGGTGGAGGTGCTGGAACAGATGCCTGGGTACGCTAAATTCATGAAGGACCTTTTGACAAAGAAGCGGGCAGTAAGCTATGAGCTGGGAAATAATGTTCATCATTGTAGTGCAATTGCCACGAGGTCTTTAGTACAGAAGAAGGCAGATCCTGGTGCTTTCACTATTTCTTGCACGGTTGGATCTTTGGATTTTGCTAAGGCATTGTGCGATTTGGGAGCTAGCATCAATTTGATGCCGCTATCTATTTACAGAAAGTTGGGGTTGGGCGATCCTACACCAACCAATATGCGACTTGAGATGGCAGATAGGTCGGTAAAATGACTTGTTGGTATCTTATATGATGTATTGGTGAAGGTTTCTACATTCATTTTTCCTGCAGACTTTGTTCTTTTGGATTGTGAGGTAGATTCTGAAGTTCCCATAATCTTGGGACGTCCTTTTCTTGCAACTGGAAGTGTGCTTATTGATTTAAGAGCTAATGAGCTTTTATTTTGGATGAATGACGAAGTGGTCCGTTTTGATGTATGCAAAGCAATGAAGCAGCCCAGATATATGAATGTGTTCTCTGTAGATGATGTTTATTATGAGGATGAGAAAAAATTATCTGTAGAGAAGCAGCTTACTGTTGAGCCAATGGTTGCTGTGCTTTTGAATTGCGAGCATGAGGATGTTAAAGAATATGAAGAAACCGTCTGTGCTCTAACAGGAATAGGGTCCTATTCTCATGCCCCTAATAAGCTGGACCTTGATCTTAAGAATCGACCTTCACCACCAGCAAAACCGTCCATTGAAGAGTCGTCCATGCTAGAATCGAAAGATCTACCCAGTTACCTAAAGTATGCGTTCTTGGGAAGTGGTGATACACTTCCAGTCATTGATGCGACTGATTTAGGTGAACAATAAGTAGAGGCTCTTATCTACGCTCTGAAGAGGTACAAGAGAGCCATTGGTTGGTCTATTGATGATATAATTGGTATCCCTCCTGGGATATGTATGCACAAGATTCATCTCGAAGAAAATTATGTACCTACAATTAAGCATCAGCATCGTCTGAATCCATTCAGAAAACGATGTACCATATATCTTGATAAAGTCTAAGTAATCGAGATAGCTATGTCGTGCCGTGATAATAAATCAAGCGCTACATGGGAGGAAACCCATCGTTTTTAATTGTTTTGTTTTTCTAGGATTTTGTCGAGCCACGACCAAAACTAAGGCATTTAGTGAGAGAAAACCCATCGTTTTGATCGTTTTTGTTGTTTTTGAGTAAGTGTAGGTACAAGATGTATAAAGGAGGATATTGGTCTCAAATTTTGATTTGGAAGTGTTTCATGTTGAAGGTGGTAAGTTAGGAATGAAGAAGCAAAGGCTATTGATTAGGCATTGCCTATGCAAATCTAGGCAACGAACAAGGCAAGGCCTATGTAAATCTAGGCAACGAATAAGGTAAGGCCTATGCTATGGCCTAAGCTCTCTGAATCTACAATGCCATAGCATAGGCACCGCCTATGCTCAACTAGGCAAAGCTAAAGATGCCACCTATGCCATTTCCTTTTCTCTCTGAATCTACAATGCCATAGCATAGGCACTGCCTATGCCCAACAATGCCATAGCATAGGCGCCGCCTATGTCCAACTAGGCTTTGCAAAAGGCGCCGCCAATGCTAAGCATAGGCAAAGCATTAGGCGCCGCCTATGCTCACTTTTTGGTCCCCTAAACCGATTTTAAATGGGTCAAACCCGACCCAAGCCTTGGTCTATAAATAGAACTTCAACCTTAAGACATAAGGCAATTGTTTGCTCAACCTAAGCGCTGCCTAAGCTTCCCAAATCTCTTAAAACTTTTCTTTTTGCTCATCTAACCTTGCAAGATCATATTCTGAGTCCATCACCAAGTAAGTTCTTCTTTTATATTCCATAAGTGTTACAATACTACGCTTATAATGGTATTTTATATCTTAAAGTGGTGTTGGTGATTAGAATGTGTTGATTTGTATGATACATCTAGTTGAGTGAAAGAATATGTATGGGTGATTATTGACTTGGTTCCAACTTGTATTTGATTGTTATACACTGTCATCTTTTTGTGAAATCAAAATGGTGAAGTTAATTGCATACTCTTCAAAGTTGAATGCTTGAATGTTTGAATGACTCATTCATCGAGATAAAGATCATGATTGAATACAAGCATGAGATGTTGTGATTATTTCTTTGCCATAACTTGATACGATCTCTATGTAGTAGTCTTGTTCAAAAGGTACATTAATCCAAACATGAAAGTATAGTCAAGATTACATGAAATAGAGTTGGAAAGGATAGTTTAGATGACATGAAAGTATTATTGTGATGAACTATTGTTGGAACATATCGTCTAAATGTATGTCGATAAAGTCTGAGTAATCGACATCATTCACTTAATCAGTTTGTACCAACAAATTAATTATGGGGTGGTGCCACTACTGTTTGTTTGTCGATTGAATCTTTCAAGATGAGCTAACATGAATCTATTTTAATCTCAGGTAGAATGGCCCCAAAAGGACGACAATGAATAGAAAAAACGTCCACCTCACAGAAAGGTTAGAAAAGGGCGAGAAAAGAGAAAGCTGAATCCTCCTCTCTGCAAATACCTCGACTGACGATGTGAAGGACAACTCTGGTAATGACGACTCTGATGATGATTCCGACGCAGGGGGTATGACCCCAGACATAGAAAAGGAGTTCGACTAATCAGGTTTTCCTTATTTATTTTCACCGAGGGCAGTGTGTCCCGTCTAAGAGTGGGGTAAGGGTATTTGTATGCTATAGTGTACTTCTTTGCCTACATTTATTCTCGTAAATTTTTAGATTTTTAGATTTTTTTTTTTAGATTTTGCATGAAATTGTTCTGATAGGCAGCATGGTATTATGACAAGAGTTTGTGCCAAAATCATTGTTATTGAGACGTTTAGGCTCTAAGTGTGACTCACCGTGTGATAATTGTGTGGTTTAATTCATTCATCTATTGGGTCAAGAGTCTATACTGCTCCCAATAAAGTTGACCATGTGCCTTGTATGTGTGAGGTTATAGTATATTCTGTGTTTGTGGCTGATGCTAGAACTTGCCTGGTGTGTATGTAAAGCGAAATAAAGAGTGTGAGTTTAGGAGATGATTTAGGCATTTCTTTGGCAGCCTGTAATTGTTTACCTTCTTTTTACCTACCTTTGTACATTATCCTAGTTAACCCCCTTAAAGCCTTTAGCTATTTTCTTTGACAGCCTCATATGTAGCCGAATCCATTTTTTTTCAAGACCATAATTTGATTCAAATTCCTAAGCGCTTTAAAGTGTAAAGTCATGTGACAAAATAAGAGGAAATTGGGTGAAAGTGATGCCTCAGAATGTATTGGTACTTGAAATTGTTGTGAATAAGAGTGGCTATCATAAAGGTGTTTTAGAAAAAAAAAAGGAAAAAACAGGAATAGAAAAATAAAAAGATAGTTGTGTTTATAATTGAATAACAAAATAGGTGAAAAGGGGTGGTAGATGAAAGAAAAGTAGAGGGGTTGTTTAAAAGAGAATGTTAATGGCATAATGTGATGTATTAAAGCGCTTAGGGAACTTAGTCACTATTTCTGGCAAAAATAGTCCTACCTGTCCCTTAGCCTACATTACAACCTGTAAAGACCTATTTGATCCTAAGCTTAGCATTCTGATATTAGTAGAGCATTACACTAAGGGCAAGCCTATGGTCATCAGTTGCAACATATGAATTCTTTGTGAGAGTGAGAGCAAGGAGAATCTTATACCCATGTTTCGAAAAATGCAAAACTGTGAGTGATTATGGGTGATATCTTGTGTGAGACACACATGGTTAATGATTGTTGGGTAGTTTGTATGATTCTTTGTGCCTTAACTTGTGGATACGAAGTAACCATCATCACGAGTCTATGTTGGAGGTTAAATTGTTTCTAGTAGTGATCCAGAAAACTACTCTTTGTTAATAATTGTCGTGCCTGTCTTGATGAATATTTTGTGTTACTGCTGTGAAATCCTAGTTAGATGTTTGCATGGACGTAATATTTTGTTCGAGGACGAACAAAGCTTTAAGTGTGGGGTGTTGATGTTGGGCGTATTTACACGCCTAAAGCACCATAATTTACCCATATTTTAGCCAAGTTTTAAGGACAAAATATATAATTCCTGCACTTTTAGTCCATTTTCCTGTAAGTGAGCTAACCAACGTGATTAGCATGTTTTCAGGTATTTATGATAAAGATTTCAGCACTTTGTGGACCTTTCGGTACCAAGGGAAACTTCACGTAAGAAGGAAGGCAGCTTTTGGAAGCTTGTGGACTGAATGTGATGCATGGAGAATTCGTCCCGGGCAAAATCAGTACTTCTTAATACTTAGGGGTGCAGCAGTAACCCAGTAGGACTAGGACAAGGATGTTATAAAAACCCTATTTGCTGAATTTTTCAGCAAGCTTTTCATTCACGCTTTTCATTAAGCTGTTCATAATTCATTCGACACTTTTAGGATTTATTCACGTTACTTTTTGACAGAGAAAACTCGGCTCTCTTGAGGAACGGCCAAGAAGAAAAACGTCATCTCCTTCTTGACGTTTAAGTCATCTCATTGCCAAGATTATTCTAGGTTGTGGTATGATGATTATATCTATTGTGATCTCTGTTATACTCATAAGTAGCTAAACTTCTCTGTTAGGTTTATGGAAGCCTATTGATATACTATCTATTACTATGAGTTTGTGAATTCTTGATGCGTATACTACTTATATCATTACTCTCTTCGGTTTAATTAAATTCTTGTGGTTGCAAACATATAGAATACGCCATTATAGCATTAACTTGTTCAAGAGAAAAGTTACATGCTTGGAAAATAGGGTGTGACAAGGAAATAAGGCTACCAACCCCTATTTACACGTTAGTGCCGTAACTGGATTAACTTCTTGGAGAGTTTGTACCATTAGTTATACACTTTAGGCTCGAGAGAGCTAAAGTGAAATAATCCTTGATGGTTGAGAAACACTAGGATTTACCATTAGAAGATGAATCTCTATAAGTGCATGCATGTCTATATTCCGCATTACTCATAGTAAATAGATACGTAGAACTCATAAGGTGGACATAACCCTAACTTATTTTTCTCTGTGATTAAATCTTACTAAACAAAGCATTCCGTTTTTACTTCTACAGTAGTAGTTCACGCCAAACTCGAATCCCCCCTTTCCGTGGAATTTTCGACCAACAGTCTACTAATAATTGCAACACCTAGTGACCAAGTATTCCCTGTGGGATTCGACACCCAACCCAGTTGGGTTCTATATTTGACAGCGACCGCTTACACTCTTACGAGAACTGTAGTTTGGGCTTTATCAAGAACACGGCGAATGCATGAAATTCAAGCAATAAGGTAAAGAAGTTGAAAGTAGCAACAAGTTGAAGAAATTGAAAGTCAGGAGCCCGCCTGAAGAATAGGGTGATGAAACTCAAGTCAAGAGTCCCAAAACAAGTTTCATAGATAGAATTTTTGTAATTTCATTGATGTTTTAACATGTAATTTTTATTTTTGATGTAATGACAGAGCCGCAGATCGGAACCTCGATAGGGCCTCACTCTACTCTCCAACTCGGTATAGTCCCTCTTCTTCCAACTCTTTGAGATACCTGTGACTTGATTACCTCATAACTAGGGATGAGTATGATGTCCAAAATCAATACTTGGTTTCCCTCCTTCCTTCTGTTTCATTCTTTTTTAATAATGGTCTGGACAACATTCGGTTTCGATGTCTACTTCTTTGTCTGAAAATACTTTGTGTTTATATTCAAAGAGAGCATGCTGTAGACATCTAATTTTGTCCCTCTTGAAGTTGAATTTTGTTCATTTTTAGTTAATCTTACCATGTACCCTCACCCATTCTATACTTTCCCTACAAGAAAACAAATACAACAAATCCTAACAAATTAAATCACCAATCCCAAAATATTCCCTTATCCTAACTAATTTTTACACCTCATCAACACCCTACCCCTACCCTACCTACCTTACTTACCCCCACCCTCATGTTTTTTATTACTTTTTACCAAAATACACAACCAAAAATATAGAAATGGAGGGGGTCCCACAGAATAATATTCACATAGCACATAATTCATCATTTTTCATGGGAAATTACCATATAAACATATCACTACACACAGCGAGAACAGGGACTCTCCATTTTCACACTCTCAACACCCAACACACACCTGGATTCTATTTTCATCTCACCATCACAATATATGAATTTCCATCACTGAACACACACACTGGTCACACAGAAATCACACATACACTCTCTCAATGCACACGAATACCTAGAGTAATGTGGAAGACGGAAGTGGGTCATAGTTTGAGCAAAAAAAACAAAGTGACGCAAGTAAGAGGGAAACAATAGAGAAGGATTAGCGAGGTTTAAGTGTGTGAGAGGAGAGAAATCATGATAAGAAAGAGAGAAAAATGTACGAGATAAAGTAGATCGAAAGTTGAAGAGTTGAACGGATTGTGGGGTTGCTTGAATTTTTTGGGGAGTCCTCACCGGATACACCGACTAGTCACCTCTCATCCCTGCTTCTAGCCTCAACCAGTAATCCCAAATGATTGTTCCATTTGAATAATCAGAAAACACCTTCAATCCCAAAGCACCCAAACCTGACTCAAAAATCCAAAACCAGCCAGCTAAAAATAACCCTTCATCATTGTAATCGCTGGTGATTGAGTCTTTCAGTCCAATTCCGTCCAAATCCTGTTAAGTTAAGTTTGATTGTGGGGTTTCTTCAGCAAGGTGGTCCAATTTCTCTTTTAGCCAACATTCGATTCTCGTTCGAACTAGTCAATGTTGAATTTAGATTGTTCTGGATTGAGGTCTAATTTGAGGTCTTCGAATCTGGCTCCATCTTCTAATTGCATAATTTGGCTCAATAAAATCCAGGTCCAATTCTCCTTTCTCTCTTTGTATCTTCTCGTTTATTATAATTGATGTGTTGATTTAAATATGGGGTGTTGATTAATCTTGATCGGTGATTGAATAGCTACAAATTTGATTTGTTGTTTGATCCTTTTGAGTTTTGAATTGTGTAATGAAATAATATATCGTTAAGAATTAAAAGGAAATTCAGGGAAGGAATCGAAAAATCGGCAAAAAAGTGAATATTGTGGTATTTTTATTCATTGTTGATGTTGAACGTCGATAGTATCATGTTTTAGACCAAGGATTGGTAGGTAAATCGTAGGTTTTGGGTAGGCAAAGATTAGGACTCATGGTTTTATTGAATATTTGAAATTTCATGAATGGTTTGATTTTATCGCTCCGAAAAAATGTATTCATTTAGTCGGGGAATGCCCCGAGTTCATTTGTATTTCTTCAAAGGGGAATGCCCCACAATATCTTGTACTCGGAGGATGTTTGTGATGAAGATTCGAGGCATTGGGTAAAGCACGGGAGCATGGTTCAAGATTAGCGTAGGTTAGAATAGGATTTATTTTTTGCATTTTTATTCTTAGGACTGTATAATTGGACTGAACATTATATTTTGGATTTGTTTTGTTTCGTATGTTTGATTTATTGTTTTACGTGATTTGTGTGGTTTATACATTCATAGTGTTCAAATTAGCCGATATATTCCACCAAGAGACCGTGGTCGAACTACAGGATTGAAGGGTGCCTAACACCTTCCCTTCGGTCAATTGAATTCCTTAACCAGAATCTCTGTTCGCGGATCAGTTTTAGAGTCAAAAGCGCTTTTGAAAAAGAATTTCCAAAGGTGACTTGGTACAGCCGATTTATGCTAAGTGGCGACTCTGAGTTTTAAATATAAATAATCCTTTTCGAAACAATTTTTCATTTTGTCACTTTAGTAATAAAAACCCTTTCGAAACTTAAAACACATAATTTTTTTTTGGGTTTAAAAAAAGGGTGTGACAATTGGTATTTGACTTAAATACATTTTTCATCCTAATCCCTTTATAATCGTAAAGACGTGCAGAATGGGTTTTAAGCCCATTATTTTTTGGACAAAATTCAAAAATAACATACTTATCCTCTTAATATGAGTTTCATAGCAATAGTTTCATAATTACATAATATAGCAATTTGTATTTTGTATTTTTGCAAACTGTTGCTACAAAAATACAAATACATATGATTTTTACTGCCCTTATGATCGATACGTGTTTTTTATTTTTGCAAACTGTTGCTACAAAAATGCAAATACATATCCTACAAAATGTAATTTGATAAAAGTGTTGTTAATTTTTGTAATTTAATACTTAAGTATGTTGCTTTATGTATTTTTTTCCTTATTTTTCCTTCTTCCTTTTTATTTTGGGTTGATAGATGGTCGGCCTATTACTCTCTTTCTTTTCCTTTTCTTTTTCTAAAAATTACATAAACTTACAATTTATGTTTGACTTATTACAAAAAATTTCATCTCCCCAAACATATTACATAAATCCCACTTTTTAAGCTTATCTCTCTTAAAGTACATACACATACATATCCCCTTTTCTCTCAAGATTTTTCTCCTTAAACAAAAGGCTAAAATCAAGGATCCATTTTCATGTTTGAAATCAACAGTGACTCCAACGCACTAGCATTAAATTTTAACATAATCACTTTTTATGATTTTGATTATTTCGATTTTGAGGTTGGTAATTTATTTATTTTTTACATTATCGAAATTTGGTGATTTCGAATGAATAAATTGTTTCACTACTAAAAAATAAAGGATTTTCGACCACAAAAAATCGACCACATGTGGTCGGTCTTTTATTATTTCGTTTAAGAAAAAAAATTAACAAGCGACCACAAATGGTCAATTTTGAATTATAAAATTTCAGCAAAATCCTTTCAATAAATTTCATATTAATTATTATTTCTTTTACAAATAAAAAATTGGAAAAAAAATAAAAAAATCTACCATTTGTGATCGGTTTTATTTTAAAAAAATATAATTAAAAATATTTTTAAAAATCGACCACATGTGGTCGGTTTTTTAAATTATTTTTTAATTATATTTTGAAATAAAACCAACCACTTATGGTCAGTTTTTAATTGAAATAAAAAATGAAATTAATTTTATAAAACTGACCACTTGTGGTAAATTTTTATTAAAATAAAAATAAAATAACTTTTAAAAACCGACCACTTGCGGTTGGTTTTTAATTAAAAAAAAAATCGACCACTTGTGGTCGGTTCGTTATAAAAAATAAAAAGAAAATAATTTCCAAGACTGACCACTTGTAGTGGATTTTTTAATTAAAATAAAAAATGAAAATAATTTTAAAACCGACCACTTGTGGTCAGTTGTTTTATAAAAATAAAAAAAGAAAATAATTTTTAAAAACAAACCACTTGTGGTCGATGTTTGAACTAAAAAAGTAAATAATTTTTAGAAACCAATAATTATATATATAATCAAATATATATATTATTTTCACTAAAATATAATTATATATATATATATATATATAATTTTTTGAAAATTACACCAATCACACGTAATCGATAACCAATATAATAATAATTAAAATCAATCAATCTTAAATTTGGTAAAAAATTTACACTAAAAAATATATCAAATAAAATAAAAAAATTACGTTAAACATAATCTTTATCTTTTACTTATGGTACAATATATAAAATAAATATTTTCCTTTGTATATACGTTAAATGACATTAAACATGCATAATCTTTGTATAATGAATATGTATATGTATCTCTCTCTCTCTCTCTCTCTCTCTCTCTCTCTCTCTCTATATATATATATATATATATATATATATATATATATATCATTCCGTTGAGATAATAATGATATTATGTTACTATTGCAGTCATAATAATGTAATATATAATCGATAATTCATCAGAATATAATGAACATGTTCTGCTATAACATAATATATTTGTGGATATGATATATATAGTACGCATTCAAGAGTTCATATATATAAATATCTTTAAATCTTTATATATACATACATACATACATACATATATATATATATGTGTGTGTGTGTGTGTGTGTGTGTATATGTATGTATGTATCATGTAGTGATCGATTGATGAACGATGTAGTCAAAACCTAGTAGAATATAATTAAGCTAATCAAATATAATTAAGCGATCACTCATCAGAGTATGTATATGTAACACGTCGCATTATATTATTGGATAATTACTCATGTACCTATGTGATATATATAGTGCATATTTAAAACTTTATATAGTCGATAGTGTGTATTTGTGTGTGTATGTGTAGGTATATATATAGTATATACATATTATATAGTGAAGGTATATTAATGACATTAGATAATCTAATCGATAATTCATCTGATTATTTGTGATATACATTGTATATTATTATATTATGGGGTAGTAAAATCGTACATTTGATGTTTATAGTACGTATTTAAAAGATGATAGACAATTGAATATATGTATGTATATGT
Source organism: Capsicum baccatum var. pendulum (assembly GCA_030864225.1). NCBI lineage: Eukaryota > Viridiplantae > Streptophyta > Magnoliopsida > Solanales > Solanaceae > Capsicum > Capsicum baccatum. The sequence goes on from CM061552.1 coordinate 295,296,177, forward strand.
ATATCTCATGTAGTGACGTATGCAATAATCGAAAGCTAGATAACTAAATCTATATATCAAAATATTTTGACTGATATGTTGATATATATCATATTATTGAGAAAATATATATACTATTTGATGTCAATGTAGACACGCATATATTGATGAAGTTGTAATAATGTAAGACAAGTATTACGAGGTATATATGGAGGGGGAGAAAGTAGGGGAGGAAGATGGAAAATTGAATCGTCAAACTGGCTCATACTTACCATTTGCTTTGAATTTTGAATTAAGAACGACCGCAAAATTTTGGTGGTTAATGTAAGACCCCGCAAAGTTCCCTCATTATAGAGACTTCTAAACGAGTCACAAGAAGCATTACCCTTAAAAATCTTGCTAAGTATTCAACACTTAGTTCTATTTGAGCCATCAAACTTTGAGGAATTGTTTCCCGATTTTCCCGACCCCCAATGGTGGATATTTTAGCTCATTCATGATCCGGGAGAACAATAGTTATTCCCGGACAAGTTTTGGATTTCTTGGAGCACGTTTAGACCTCGTTTAGGTTTTCAAAATAGTGGACCAACACGATTTCAGCACACCGCGTCACCCATTGCATTGGTCAGGTTTTTGTGCAAGAAAAGTACTGAGGGTCAATGCATTGGTGGCACGACGTGTCGTGTTTCCTGCAGCGTTGATGCCTAGTTTTCCAGTTTTAAAAAACCGCATCCTATGGGGTAATTTGGTCATTTCCCCATCCCATTTCAGCTCTAACACGGGATTAATATCCCCAAATACCAAAATTGGATCACTTTCACCATAATTACTCAAGAACACCCTGTAAGGTGTTAACCCAAAGATCAAAATATCTCAAGATTCAACCTAGCTTTTCAAAAATTCTTCAAGATCTGGAATCCCCATTGCGAAAGCTATAAGAAGCACCCAACAATTTTGCGAATAGAGTCCTGAAGTTAAGAGTTCGTTCAAAGCTTTAATTTCAGGGTATGTGGGGTTTGAACAAGAATACCATTTCATTCTTGTGCCCAAAAGTTTTAGATTTCTTAAGGAATTTCGTATTTTCAAGTTGAAATCATGCCTAGTATGCTATAATTTGAGTTTATGAGATTTAAAGGTGTCAAAGTCTTGAATTGCAAGATTGGTTCACATATACATGATCTTGAATTGATAATTCATGTTATAAATTGCATATTCCTATATTGATATGATGCTTTCCGAGATTTATTGTCATAAATTGAGCCTTATTATGAAATTGTGATCCTTTAAGAATGAATTATTGATACTCTCTAAAGTGTTTCAAGAAGTTTACTTATGTCTCCATACTATTGAGGTTTTAAAGTCAATTGATGATAAGTCTATTAGGATTTCAAGGAAAGAATTGATTTTGATCCTAACCTAAGAAAGAAATCCACACCATCTCAATTTAAGCTAATGGGAAGCATTATTGGCTCCCATTTCATATTGTTGAACTGTTGAAGAAGAATTTTCATAAAGTTCTGAGCTTAAGTAAGGAAATAGTATTTAGCACCGAGTTGGGCTTGATTCCAAGGTCCCATGCCTCAGAACTACGTTCCCCTGTCGGATTCAGATTTACCCTAAGTGGGTCAAGATAAGTAATCACTAAAAGTAAAGGTTCTAGTCCGATGGCAAGGATAGAACAGCTCTCCCCAACGTGGTCAAGACGTTGAACTCCATGTAGCTCACATGGCTTATGTCGGTTACAAGAAACTCCCAAGTTTCCCAAGTTTCCGAGAGTCACAAGTCTTAAAGTCCCTAAAGTCCTAAATTCTTAAGCTTTAAAGAAGTTTTACTCTCCTAAAGACAAGAGCATGCGTTTGAAAGTATATATATATATATATATATATATATGTGTGTGTGTGTGTGTGTGTGTGTATGTGTGTCTCAAAAGCTATGATCCTAAGATTTCTATGGTTCTCAAGTGTCATCATTTTAAGTCCCAAAGAAGTTCCTTGTTTCTATAAGATTTAAGTGCATGTCCCAAAAGTGATATTTTAATATTTCATCTAGTTTACAAGTTGGAGAGCAAAGAAAGAATCCAGATTTAGAATAAGGTGTAATAACTCACGTGATTTACATAAATTCTTTTTATTCATGAATTATGAGGATTTTATTCAACCTATGTGAGTCATATACAATTGCATGCATGTTTTCTATAACGACTTATGATATTTATTACGTATTCTATACACCCCCATATGCTCAGTACATTCACAAAGTACCAATCCACATACTCGTCTGTGTGCTGCATTTTCTCATAATGTAGGTTCAGGTGCTCAGTCCTAGCAGTGTCAGTAAACCCGAGTACCTTTATCTTCATCTCCACAGTGGTAAGTCCTCATGGTTTGAGAACCCCTTTTCAGACATTTTGGTATTTTCAGTTGATGTTATATGTCTCTTCAGTTGAGTATGAGTCAGTTAGGGGTCTATCCCAATAGCTCTCTAGTTTACTTGAGTTGTAGAGGTTTGTCAGACAAGTTACCATATTGTTAGTATATTGAGATTTTTAGTATTTTGATTGTTCGAACAGAGTATTTTCTTGTTATTTCTTATGATTTGATATGACAGTTCCAGGGATGTGTTTTATTCATATCTAACTAAGTTTTATATGAAGTAGCAAGCTCAAAGGGTTATCTTGGGGCCACTTGTAACCTTAAGCACCATGTGACATTCCGGGACCCTTTTTGGGGTGCTACAAACTTGGTATCAGAGCCTAAGATTTAAGGAGTCCTAGGGAGTCTGACAAGCTGCGTTGAGTAGAGTCTTGATCATTGCTGTGTAGCACACCACATCATAAGCAAGAGGATACGAGACATTTTAGGAAAAAAAGGTCATTTCTTTCTTTTAGAGTCTACCGTGCCTACAACTGTTTCTATCCGCTATTAATTCATGCTCTCTAATTTCATAAAATGCCTCCTAAATGAAAATGTATCCCATGATAAGTTTTGGGCGGCCTTTCAGGTGCTAGCCTAGGAAGTTACCGCAAATGTTCAGGCCAACCAGGCCACAATTCCACATAATCAGGGAGGTGATTTAGCTGCTGATAGGATTTAGGATTTCATGCGAATAAATTCGCCAGAGTTTTATGGGTCTAAGGTAGGAAAAGACCCACAGTTATATCTTGAGATGATGAGGAAGATAACATAAGTGATGCACGTTTCTGAGGAGCAAAGTATTGAGCTGGCATCTTACAGGCTGAAAGAAATTGGATATGACTGGGTTGTTGCATGGAAGAATAGTAGAGGGGAAGATGATGCACTTATTACTTCACAGGTGTTCCAAGATGCATTCTTGGATAAGTTCTTTCCGTTGGAGATGAGAGAGGCAAAATTAGAGGATTTTATGAACTTAAGGCAGGGCTTCATGACTATTAAGAAGTACTTCTTTAAGTTCAATCAGTTAGCCAAGTATGCTCCGGATTTAATTGTCGACACTCGAGCAAGTATGAGCAAGTTCGTGACGGGTTTTTTTGGGTTGGTGTTAAAAAGAGAGCAGAACTACAATGCTAAATAGAGATATGGATCTATCCAAATTGATGATACATGCATAGTAGATAAAGGCGGATAAGATAACGGAGAGAGATAGGGTGAGGGGTAACAAGAGTGCTAGATCCAAGCAGCATGAGTATGGTCAGGCTAGTTCCTATAGAGGAAACCGCCCTCAGGTCCAGAGCCATTCATCTATGCCAGCACCTTCTTTAGGTAGTTCTCCCGTACCCAGAGGTAGGCAGGAGTAAGATAATAGTCCTTCTATGTCCAGGTCCCAAAACAGTTTAAGTAACAGGCCTAGTTATCCTTCTTACGCTAAGTGTGGCATAATCCACCCAGGCGAGGGTTTGGCAGAGCAATGAGGTTGTTTTGGTTATGGCAAGATAGACCAGATACTTAGAGAGTGCCCGTATGCCAGGCAGGGGAATAGAGATGTTCGCCCCCAGACTCAGACTGCTAGTGCCCCAACTCCCGCAGCCCATCCTGCTCCACCACAGGGCGTTACTTCTAGCACTGCTCACGGTTAGCACCAGAATAGATTCTATGCCCTACCATTCCTACAGGAGTAGAAAGACTCTCCCGATATTGTTACTAGTACACTCCGTGTATTTCTCTTTGATGTTTATGTGTTGTTGGACCCCGGGTCGAGTTTTTGTTATGTGAATCCACTTACTGCAGAGAACTTTAAAGTAAGTACTAGAAAGATTTCTAAGACTTTTCTAGTTTCTACTCCAGTAGAGGAGTCTGTTATTGCTAAGCAAATGTATGAGAATTATCCTATTACAGTCCTTCATAGTCATACTTCCTGATTTGATAGAGTTGGACATGGTGGATTTTGATGTTATTATGGGTATGGACTAGCTTCACCCTTGTTATGCGTCTATAGACTGTCGTACTCGTGTAGTCAAGTTTTAGTTTCCTGATGAACCAATTTTTGAGTGGTTCGGGAGTTCGGTATTACCCAAAAGTCATTTTATCTCTTATCTCAAAGTCAGAAAGCTTATATCCAAAGGTTGCATTTATTACCTAACTAAAGTTAAAGACACTAAGTCTGAGGCTCCAACTATTCAGGCAGTTGACATTGCTAATAAATTTCCCGATGTCTTTCCAAAAGATCTCCTAAGGGTACCTCCTGATAGAGAGATAAAATTCGGGATAGACCTTCTTCCCGAAACTCATTCTGCACCCGTGAAGCTTAAGGAGTTGAAAGAAAAACTCAAAGATCTTTTAGACAGAGGTTTTATAAGGCCTAGTGTCTCACCTCGGGGTACAACTAGCCTATTCGTGCTAAAGAAGGATGATTCTTTGCGTAGGTGCATTGACTATCATCAGCTTAATAAGGTCACAGTTAAGAATAAGTACCCTCAAAAGAGAATATATGACCTATTTGATCAATTGCAAGGTGCAAGTTGTTTCTCCAAGATAGACCTTCGATCCGGCTATCATCAACTTAAAGTGAGAGAGTGTGATATCCCAAAGACAGCCTTCCAAACCCGTTATGGTCACTTTGAGTTTCTAGTCATGTCTTTCGAGCTAACCAATGCCGCAGTAGCCTTCATGGACCTCATGAATCGAGTGTTCAAATAATATATTGATATGTTTGTCATTGTTTTCATAGATGATATCCTTGTCTACTCTCATAGTGAGAATGGCCATGTGGATCATCTTAGAATTGTCTTGCAAATTCTTAGAGATCACCAGTTGTTCGCCAAATTCAGCAAGTGTGAGTTTTGGCTAAGGTCCGTAGCTTTTTTGGGTCATATTATTTCAGCCGAAGGCATTAGAGTTGATCCTTAAAAGACAAAAGTTGTAAGAAATTGGCCTAGACCTATCTCTCCATCTAACATTAGGAGTTTCCTAGGCCTAGCTAGCTATTACCACCATTTTATTGAGGTTTTCTCTTCTGTTGTGTCTCCCATGACCTGGTTGACCCAAAAGAAAGTTAAGTTCCTGTGGTCAGATTCCTGTTAGAATAGTTTTCAAGAGTTAAAGACTCAACTCACCTCAGCCCCTGTGTTGACTTTGCCTGATGGTACGAATGGTTTTGTGGTGTATTGTGATGCCTCTAGAGTTGGCTTGGGTTATGTGTTGACGCAAAAAGGTAAGTTTATAGCCTATTCCTCTAGACAGTTGAAGCCACATGAAAATCAAGAGACACTATCTAGAGACACTATCTAGAGACACTATTTAGAGGCATTTATAGCCATGATTTTGAGTTAGTTGTTGTGGTCTTTGCATTGAAAATCTAGAGACACTATCTGTATGGTGTTTATGTTGACGTGTTTACGGATCACAAAATCTTGCAGAATGTGTTTTCTCAGAGAGAGTTGAATCTTAGATAGGGGAGGAGGTTAGAATTGCTAAAAGATTATGATATGAGTGTATTGTATCACCTGGGCAAGGCCAATGTAGTGCCAGATGCCCTTAGCAGGTTGTCTATGGGCAGTGTTGCTCATGTAGAGAAGGGTACAGAAGAGCTAATTCGTGATGTGCATCGTTTGGCTAGATTAGGTGTTAGGCTGCTTGATTCCGCTGAAGAAAGTATTTTGGTACAAAGTAGTTCTGAATCCTCTTTAGTTTCAGAAGTGAAGGAGAAGCAAGACTTAGATGTGAATTTGATCAGACTGAAGGAGTCAGTTAAGGACCAAAAGGTTGAGGTTTTCTCCCAAGGGAGAGATAGTGTGTTGAGATTGCAGGATAGGTTGTGTGTTCCTTGTATTGATGATCTGAGGTAGAGGATTATGACAGAGGTGCACGGCGTGTGATATTTTATTCATCCCGATGCTACCAAGATGTACCACAACTTACAGGAAACCTATTGGTGGAGTGGTATAAAGAAGGATATAGCTGAGTTTGTAGCTGTAATACCCCAGGAAACTTTATGTTGAAATCTTGTGCGTAAACGTGTTGGGTTCTATCTTATAGAATGAATTATAAATTTTTCGTGCAAAATATCTTAGATTATAACCCACCATTGCGTAGAGTATCGAATAATCTTTCCAACAATATGTGGATCATCCAAAACGGACACCCGAGTGAAGGAAAAAGTACTGAGACCTGGCGTATTTTTGCTCTAGATTTAAATGATCAAAACTCCTTGTACATAATGACCTAGGTGATCTACTAAATATCAATGGAAAGCTCTACGAGTCCTCTTTCCAATGAAATTAGTTTAATCCAATTTGTCTATAGAGCAAAAGGTTATGGTCGATCTACTTCAGCCTAGCAAAAGTGAATTTTTGGGTCAACTTCAAAAGATCAAAACTTCTCATACACAATGATCTGGGTGAAATACTATATATCAACAGAAAGATATGAGAATCCTTTTTCTAATGAAATTGGTTTCATCCAATTTGAATATCGAAGTAAAATGTTATGGTTGATATACTTCAGACTATCAAAACAGTCCACCAAAGGAAAGATTCGAGAAATTTTTTGATTTATAGGAGCGTTTTAGTCATTCCCCCTCACCCAAAATCCATCCAAACCCTATATTAAAGCCTATTAGAAGCATTATATGTTATATTTCATCAAACTCCCTCAAAACCAAAACCCTTAGCTCCTACATCCAACTTCAAGAACCTCCATCACCATTAATTCTGCAAATTTATTCAAGATTCCAAGTTCCTAGTTCAAGAACTCCAAGAACCATCATTCAAAGTAACGATAAAATCTCAAAAATGAGTATCGATCTAAAGTTCATCATTCAAGGTATGTGGGGTTTTTCAATAAGAATTATCTTTTATTCTTGTGCCCAAAAGTAATTTTCTTTACAAAGGCATGATTTTTATTTGATTTTTATGAATTTGAAGCATGAACCCATATCTTATGATGATTATTATGAAATCTTGATGTTTATGATTTTGAAAGATGAATTTACATGTGTGGTGATATAAAGTATGAATCTTGAACGATATTTATCATGATTTTGATATTTGGGTCGTGAATTCCCATTGGAAATTGTGTTTTTTTTAGAAAGTATGTGTTATAAGCACGTTGATGTTGAATATTTGAGATATTTTGGATGATTTGACCTTTTGGTCTTAATGGAGTTGTTTTGAACTCGAGTGTGAAAGAAATCTACAACGTGGTTGATTTTGATAGATGGGAAGCATGATGGCTCCCGATGTATATTTATATATTACTGAAATTGTTTTTTTGTGGATTGTCTTTGAAATGATCTGAGCTAAGTCCGGGAGAAATCTTTAGCATCGAGTGGGAGGTATAAAGCGACCTTACTTCCCTAGAACTAAATACCCCTGTAGGAGTGAGCCTGAGGCTGATTTATACAGTGATCACTAGTTTGTGTGGATTTTATATCGATAGTCCTACTCTGATGGAAAGGGTAGAACGACTCTCCTCAACGTGGGTTGTATGTTGGACTCCATGTAGCTCACATGGTTTATGTCGGTTATAGGATCTCCCAGTGTGTATGTGTTTCCTTGTGTCTATGGTGAATGGTGAAGTGATTTGAATGTGGAATTGTGAAAGTTATTCTTTCAAAAGATTTAAATGATATTTACGTTATGAGAATTGATATTCTTGAAGAACTGAAAGTGATTGACAAATTATATGATGACTCACATGTGTTATTGTACTTATTTCATCCTCTCATAATTATGATGATTTTCTTCGGGCTATGTAAGTCTTTCATACATCCTGCATATTTCTTATAAATATTTATGATGATGATGTTTATACAACTGTATACACCCCCCATATACTCAGTTCCTTTCCATGGTACTAACCCACATCTTTGAATGTGGGCTGCATTTTCTAGGAATGTAGGTTCAGGTGCTCAGTTCCAGGTTTGACAGTGATTCTTCGGGCATGCTGTTCTACATCCTCTGTTGTGGTGAGTCCTCATGTTCCAAGGATGTGATGTCTGATGTTGGTTTTACGGAATTATGTACATTTGATAACTGAGTATGAGTGAGTTGGGGCATGTCTCAATGGCTCGCTGGTTTTATTAATTTTCTTAGAGGCTTGTCAGACTAGTATAGAATTTGGGAGTTGACTAATAAGTCGTATTTTGTTATCTTTCTGAAATTCTTTTATTCTTGGATGATGATTACTCTGTTGATATTTGAGGGTTATTTATGGAAACCCCATTGATTTGTATTGAACTGAATAAAAATGACTCAAAGGGTTAGCTTGGGGCTACTCGTAGCCGCAAGCACCATGTGACACTCTGGGACCCATTTTCCGAGGTGTTACAAACTTACTATCAGAGACTAAGGTTTTAAGGTGTCCTAGGAAGCCTGACAAGCCGCATTAAGTAGATTTTTGATTATCGGTGTGTAGCGCGCCACATCTATAAGTAAGAGGCTACAAGACATTTTAGGAAAATATGTAATTCTTTCTTTCAGAAGTCTATCGTGCTTAAAGTGTCTCTCTCTTCTATTGATTCATGCTCTCCTCTTTCAAAAATATGCCTCCACATTAAGCGAGAAGAAATAATAATGGTCAGCAACCTCAACCCGCTGACCCATTGAATGAAAACGTGTCTCATGCTGAATTTCGGGCAGCCTTTCAGGCGTTGGCCCAAGCTGTTACTGCAAATGTTCAGGCCGACCCAGCCCCAACTCCACAGTAGCAGGGAGGTGATTCAGCTGCTACCAGGATCTGTGACTTTATGTGGATAAATCTATCGGAATTTTATGGGTCCAAGTCTGATGAGGATCTACGGTTGTTTTTAGAGGAGGTGGGAAAGATTACTCAGGTGATGTATGTATCTGAGGAACATAGTGTGGAGTTGGCTATGTATAGGTTGAAAGACCTTGCTTATGACTGGGTTATTGCTTAGAGGAAAGGTAGAGGTGAGGGAGCTGTCCCTACAACTTGGCAAGGGTTCTAGGATGTATTTCTGGATAAGTTTTTCCCTTTGGAGATGAGGGAGAGGTAGGTGGAAGAGTTTATGAACCTATGATAGGGCTCTATGACTTTTAAGGAGTACTGTCTAAAGTTCAATCAGTTGGCCAAGTATGCTCCTGACTTAGTGGCTGATAATCATGCTAGTATGCGTAAGTTTGTGACTAGAGTATCTAGTTATGTGGTTAAGGAGTGTAGGTCTGCTATATTGAATAGTGAGATGAATCTTTCTAGGCTGATGACTCATGCCCAATAGATTAAGGTAGACAAGATTAAGGAGAGAGATAGAATAAGAAGAAATAAGAGAGCTAGGTCTGAGCAGCACAGACAGGGTCAGACTAGATCGTAGGGAAGGAGTTGCCCTCAGTATCAGGATCGTTCATCTATGCCAGCACCATCATTTGCTAGTGCTTCTGTGCCTAGAGGTAGGTAGGAGCAAGGTATCAGGTCATATGCATCCAGGTCCCAGTACAGTGCTAGTAGTAAGCCAAATCATCCCTTTTCTCCTAAGTGTGGTAGGGCTCATTCAGGTGAGTGTTGGGCTGAGAACAGGCGTTGTTTCCAGTGTGGTGACATGGGTCACAAAGATAGATATTGTCCATAGGATGAACAAGGGCGTCGTGACTATCGCCCTCAGACCCAGACTCAGACTGTTAGTGCTCCAGTTCCAGCGACTCGCCCAGCCCCAGCTCAGGGCGCCTCTTCTAGCAATACTGGCGGACAGCACCAGAATAGATTCTATGCTTTACCATCCTACTAGGAATAGGAAGACTCTCCCGATGTTGTTACTAGTATGCTTCGTATATTTCAGTTTGATATGTATGCTTTGTTAGATCCTAGATCCAGTCTCTCATATGTTACACCTTTGATTGCTGTGAATTTTGAAATGAGTCCTGAGATTATTCCTGAGCCTATCCTAGTTTCTACACCAGTGGGTGATTCGATTGTTGCCCAGAAAGTGTATAAAAAGTGTCCTGTTACCATTCTTCATAGATTCTTGTTGGCTGATCTGATTGAGTTAGACATAGTAGATTTTTATGTGATTCTGGGTATGGACTGGTTGTATTCTTCTTATGCCTCTATTGATTATTGGACCTGAGTGGTCAAGTTTCAGTTTCTGGGTGCATCCATGTTTGAGTGGTCTGGGAATTCTATGTCACCCAAGAGTCATTTTATCTCTTACCTCAAAGCTAGAAAGCTTATTTCCAAGGGTTGTATTTACCATTTGGTTAGAGTCAAAGACACTAAGTCTCAAACTCTAACTCTCCAGTCTGTTAACGTTGTCAATGAGTTTTCTGATGTCTTTCTGGATGATCTCCTAAGGATACCTCCTGATAGAGAGATAGAGTTCGGGATTGATCTTTTTCCCGATACTAAACCCATTTCTATTCCTCCTTACCGTATAGCCCCTGCAGAACTTAAGAAGTTGAAAGAGCAACTCAAAGATCTTTTAGATAAGGGTTTCATAAGGACCAGTGTTTCTCCTTGGGGTGCTCCTGTGTTGTTTGTGAGAAAGAAAGATGGCCCTTTGCGTATGTGTATTGATTACCGCCAACTGAATAAATTCACCATCAAAAATAAGTACCCCCTTTCGAGAATAGATAATTTGTTTGATCAATTGCAAAGTGCAAGTTATTTCTCAAAGATAGACCTTTATTCCGACTATTATCAACTCAAAGTTAGGGAGTGTGACATCCTGAAAACTGCTTTCCAAACTCGTTATGGCCATTTTGAGTTTCTTGTTATGTCTTTCGGGTTAACTAATTCCCTAGCAGATTTCATGGACCTCATGAATCGAGTGTTTAGATCATATCTGGATATGTTTGTCATAGTGTTCATGGATGTTATACTGGTGTACTCCCGTAGTGAGGATGAACATTCTGATCATCTTCGAACTGTCTTGCAAACCCTTAGAGATCATAAGTTGCTTGCCAAGTTCAGTAAGTGTAAGTTTTGGCTAAGGTCAGTTGCTTTTCTGGGTCATATCATTTATTTTGAGGGTATTATAGTTGATCCCCAAAAGACCGAAGCTGTTAGAAATTAGCCTAGACCTATTTCTCCGACTTATATCTAAAGTTTCTTGGGTTTAGCTGGCAATTACCACCGTTTTGTTGAGGGTTTCTCCTCTATAGCATCTCCTATGACTCGGTTGACCCAAAAGAAAGTGAAGTTCTTATCGTCCAAATCTTGTGAGAAGAGTTTTCTGGAGTTGAAGACTCGACTCACTTCAGCCACTATTTTGACTTTGCCTGATGGTGTTAATGGTTTTGTAGTGTACTGTAATGCTTCGAGAGTTGGTTTGGGTTGCATATTAATGCAGAAGGGTAAGGTGATACTTTATGCTTCTAGACAGTTGAAACCCCATGAGAAAAATTACCCCACCTATGACCTTGAGTTAGTTGTTGTTGTGTTTCTTTTAAAAATCTGGAGACCCTATTTGTATGGTGTCCATGTTGATGTTTTCACTGATCACAAGAGTCTGCAATATGTGTTTACCCAGAGAGAATTGAATCTTAGGCAGAGACGATGGTTAGAATTGTTAAAAGACTATGATATGAGTGTGTTATACCATTCGGACAAGGACAATGTTATGGCAGATGCCCTAAGTAGAGTGGTAGAAGATAAGAAAAAATTGGCTCGTGATGTACATCGTTTGGCTAGATTGGGTGTTAGGTTGTTTGACTCTGCTGAAGGTAGTATAGGGGTTCAGAGTAGTTCTGAATCCTCCTTGGTTTCGGAAGTGTAGGAAGAGCAATACTTAGATGCTAGTTTGGTAAGACTGAAGGAGCCAGTCAAGGACCATAAAGTAGAGGTTTTATACTAAGGAGGAGATGGTATGTTGAGATTGCAGGGTATATTGTGTGTCCTGAATGTTGATGATCTAAGATAGAGGGCTGAAGCGCATGGGGTGAGATATTCTATTCATCCTGGTGCTACCAAGATGTACCGAGACTTACGGGAAATCTATTGGTGGAGTGGCATGAAGAAAGATATAGCAGCGTTTGTAGCTAAGTGTGCAACATGCCAACAGGTTAAGGTTGAACACCAAAGACCTGGTCGTATGATGCAAGAGTTTAGTATTCCCACCTGGAAGTGGGAAGAGATAAATATGGACTTCGTGTTTGGTTTACCTCCTTCCCGATGCCATCATGATTCCATTTGGGTTGTGTTTGATAGGTTGACTAACTCTGCTCATTTCTTGCTTGTGCATACTTCATATACTACTGAGGATTATGCTAGATTGTATATCCGAGAGCTAGTCAGACTGCATGGAGTTCCCTTGTCTATCATTTTGGATAGGGGTACTCAGTTCACTTCGCAATTTTGGAAAGCTTTTCAGAAAGGTCTTGGTACCCAAGTGCTTTTGAGTTCTGCTTTTTATCTGCAGACTCATGGTCAGAATGAACGGACCATCCAGACATTAGAGGATATGTTGAGAGCGTGTGCACTTGACTTTAAGGGAAGTTGGGATGATCACCTACCATTTATAGAGTTTTCTTACAATAACAGTTTCCACTTTAGTATTAGCATGGCTTCATTTGAAGTCTTATATGGGAGAAAGTGTAGATCACCCATAGGTTGGTTCGAGGTGGGTGAAGCGGCTATGAGTGGTCCTGATTCGGTATTTGAGGCTATAGAAAAATTTAAGTTGACTAGGGAAAGGTTGAAAACTGTGCAGAGTCGTCAGAAGTCATATGCGGATGTTAGAAGGAGAGACCTTGAGTTTGAAGTTGGTGACCTAGTGTATCTGAAATTTCACCCATGAGGGAGGGTGAAGAGATTCGGAAAGAAAGGTAACCTTAGTCCCCATTATGTTGGTCCTTACAAAATTCTTAGTCGTGTTGGTAAGGTAGCTTATGAAGTCGAGTTGCCTTCCGAGTTGTCCTTTGTTCATCCAATATTCCATATCTCCATGCTTAGAAAGCATATTAGCGATGTTGTGGTAGTGGATTCCTCTGTGAGTGCTGACATTCAAGAAAATCTTTCTTTTGATGAGATTTCTTTTGAGATTCTTAATTTCAGTGTTCAAAGACTAAGGAACAAAGAAGTTCCCTTGGTCAAGGTGTTGTGGCGAAACCAATCTGTTGAGGGTGCAACTTGGGAAGCTGAGGCGGATATGCAATCCAAGTACCCGCACCTATTGTCGCAAACTCCGATCAAGTCGAAGGTACAATTCTTTCCTAAATCATGCACTTTTTATAAAAGTTGCAGTAGTTCAACTGTCATTTATTATGTGTTCAGCTGTAGTTTCTGGAATTTATGCATTTATGTTGCATTCGGAGTGAGAAATGATGTGGTGATGAGTCTAACGAATGGTTTCAGCTGTATGCTCTATTCCCTATCTAATCTTGGCATGTCTAGCATCATTCTAGGATGAATGTTTCCAAGGGGGGATGATGTAATACCCCGGGAAATTTTTTGTTGAAATTGTGTGCGTAAACGTGTTGGGTTCTATCTTCTAGAATGAATTATAAATTTTCCGTGCGAAATGTCTTAAATTATGTCCCACCATTTCGTAGAGTATTGAAAAAGCTTTCCAACGACATATGGATCATCCAAAACGGACACCCGAGAGACGAGTTATGAATATTCCGATCGAACCGTGAATAGTAGTGAACAGTAAAACATGCAGGAAAAAGTACTGAGGCCTGGCATATTTTTGCTCCAACTTTAAATGCTCATAACTCGTTGTACATAATGATCTGGGTGATATACTATATATCAATGGAAAGCTCTGCGAGTTCTCTTTCCAATGAAATTGGTTTCATCCAATTTGTCTATCGAAGCAAAAAGCTATGGTTGATCTACTTCAGCCTAGCAAAAGTGAATTTTTGGGTCAACTTCAAATAATCATAACTCCTCGTACACAATGATCTGGGAAAGATAATATATATCAACCAAAAGATATGAGAGTCCTCTTTCTAATTAAATTGGTTTCATCCAATTTGAATATCGGAGTAAAGAGTTATGGTTGATCTACTTCAGACTATCAAAATAGTCCACCAAAGGACAGATTCGAGAATTTTTTTGATTTTTAGGGGCGTTTTGGTCATTCTTCCTCACCCAAAATCTTTCCAAACCCTATAGCCTATTAGAAGCATTATATGTTATATTTCATCAAACTCCCTCAAAAAGAAAACCCTAAGCTCCTACATCCAATTTGTAGAACCTTCAAAGTTCACCATTAATTTTGTAAATTTATTCAAGATTCCAAGTTCCTAGTTCAAGAACTCCAAGAACCATCATTCAAAGGCACGATTAACATCTCAAAAATGAGTATCGATCTAAAGTTCATCATTCAAGGTATGTGAGGTTTTTCAACAAGAACTCGATTTCGTTCTTGTGCCCAAAAGTAATTTTCTTTACAAAGGCATAATTTTTATTTGATTTTTATGAATTTGAAGCATGAACCCATATCTTATGATGATTATTATAAAATCTTGATGTTTATGATTTTGAAAGATGAATTTACATGTATGGTGGTATAAAGCATAAATCTTGAACGATATTTATCATGATTTTTATATTTGGGTCGTGAATCCCCATTGGAAATTATATTTTTTTTAGAAAATGTCTGTTATAAGCACGTTGATGTTGAATATTTGAGATATTTTGAATGATTTGACCTTTTGGTCTTAATGGAGTTGTTTTGAACTCGAGTGTGAAAGAAATCCACAACGTGGTTGATTTTGATAGATCGGAAGCATGATGGCTCCCGATGTATATTTATATATTACTGAAATTGTTTTGTTGTAGATTATCTTTGAAATGATCTGAGCTAAGTCCGGGAGAAATCTTTAGCACCGAGTGGGAGGTAAAGCGACCTTACTTCCCTAGAACTACATGCCCCCGTAGGAGTGAGCCTAAGGCGGATTTATATAGTGATCACTAGTTTGTGTGGATTTGATATCGATAGTCCTACTCCGATGGAAAGGATAGAACGACTCTCCCCAACGTGGGTTGTACATTGGACTCCATGTAGCTCACATGGTTTATGTCGGTTATAGGATCTCCCAGTGTGTGTGTGTTTCCTTGTGTCTATGGTGAATGGTGAAGTGATTTGAAAGTGGAATTGTCAAAGTTATTCTTTCGAAAGATTTAAATGATATTTACATTATGAGAATTGATATTCTTGATGAACTGAAAGTGATTGACAAATTATATGATGACTCACATGTGTTATTGTACTTATTTCATCCTCTCATGATTATGATGATTTTCTTTGGGCCATGTGAGTCTTTCATACATCTTGTATATTTCTTATAAATATTTATGATGATGATGTTTCTACAACTGCATACTCCCCCATAGACTCGGTTCCTTTCCATGGTACTGACCCACATCTTTGGATGTGGGCTGCATTTTCTTGGAATGTAGGTTCAGGTGCTCAGTTCAGGTTCGATAGTGATTCTTTAGGCACGCTATTCTACATCCTCTGTTGTAGTGAGTCCTCATGTTCTGAGGTCGTGATGCCTGATATTGGTTTCACAGAATTGTTTATATTTGATAACTGAGTATGAGTGAGTTGGGGCATGTCTCAATGGCTCGCTGCTTTTATTGATTTTCTTAGAGGCTTGTCAGACTAGTATAGAATTTAGGAGTTGACTAATAAGTCGTATTTTGTTATCTTTCTAAAATTCTTTTATTCTTGGATGATGATTACTCTGTTGATATTTGAGGGTTATTTATAAAAACCCCGTTGATATGTGTTGAACTGAATGAATATGGCTCAAAGGGTTAGGTTTGGGCTACTCGTAGCCTCAAGCACCGTGTGATGCTCCGGGACCCATTTTCTGGGGTGTTACAGTATCTAAGTGTGTAACGTGTCAGTAGGATAAGGTAGAGCACCAGAGACCTATTGGTGTGATGTAAGAGATTTGTATTCCCACTTGAAAGTGGGAAGAGGTGAACATGGATTTTGTGACTGGTCTACCTCTTTCCCGATGCCATCAAGATTCTATTTGGGTAGTTGTAGACAGGATGACTAAGTTAGCCCATTTCTTGCCAGTGCACACATCTTATACAGCTGAGGATTATACTAGAGTGTATATTCGGGAGTTATTTAAGTTGCAAGAAGTCCCCTTGACTATCATTTTAGACAGGGGTACTCAGTTCACTTCATAGTTTTGGAGAGTTTTTCATAAGGATCTTGGTACCCAAGTGCATTTGAGTTCCGCATTGCATCCACAGACTGATGGTTGGGCTGAGAGGACCATCCAAACCTTGGAGGATATGTTGAGAGCATGTTCTCTTTATTTAAAGGTACTTGGGACGTGCACTTACCATTGATTGAGTTTGCTTATAACAATAGCTACCATGCTTGTATCAAGTTGGCACTATTCGAGGCTTTGTATGATAGAAGATGTAGATCACCCATAGGTTAGTTCGAAGTGGGTGAAGCTACTTTTGTTGGACTGGATGCAGTATTAGAGGCTATGAAGAAGGTGAAGTTGATTAGAGAAAGGTTGAAGATAGCTCAGACTCGTCAAAAGTCAAATGCTAATGTAAGACGAAGAGACCTTGAGTTAAAAGTTAATGATTTGGTGTATCTAAAAATTTTGCCCATGAAAGGGGTGAAAAAGTTTGGGAAGAAGGGGAAGCTTAGTCCCCGGTATATTGACCCCTATAAAATCCTAAGTCGTGTTGGGATAGTAGCATATGAGATTGAGTTGCCTGCAGAGTTATCAGTTGTTCATTCTGCCTTCTATGTTTCCATGCTCAAGAAGCACATTGGTGATTCCGTAGTAGTAGATCCTTCAGAAAGTGCTGATATTCAAGAGAGTCTGTCATTTGATGAGGTTCCAGTTGAGATCCTAAATTATCTGTCATTTGATGAGGTTCCAGTTAAGATCTTAGATTACCAGATCCGTAGACTGACGAACAAAGAAGTTCCCTTGGTCAAAGTTTTATGGCGGAACCAGTCAATTGAGGGCGCTAATTGGGAAGTAGAAGTATACATGTGAGCCAAGTACCCGCACCTCTTCTCCGCAAGTTCAGATCCAGCCGATGGTACTATTCTTTCTTAATTCAGTCTCTTTTCTAATCCAAGTTGCAGCTATAAAGCTATTCTTATCATAAGTTTATGCATTCTCCAAATTGTTCAAGAGATTAGAATGATGTAGTGTCACTAAACGAGTCACAAGAAGCATTACCCTTACAAAACTTGCTAAGTGTTCAACACTTAGTTCTTTTTGAGCCATCAAACTTTAAGGAACTGTTTCCCAATCTTCCCGACCCCAAATGGTGGAAATTTTATCCCATTCATGATCCGGGAGGCCAATAGTTGCTCCCGGACATATTTTGGATTTTTTAGAGCACGTTTAGATCTCGTTTGGGTTTTTAAAATAGCGGACCAACGTGATCTCGGCATGCCGCGATGCCCATCGCTTGGTCAAGTTTTTGTGTAGAAAAGTACTAAGGGTCAAAGCGTTGGTGGCGCAATGCATCGACTATCGCATCAATGCACCGACGTGTTGTATTGGTTACAGCGTTGATGCACAATGTTCAAATTTTAAAAATTCGCATCCTAGGGGGAAATTTGGTCATTTCCCCATCCCTTTCAACTCTAACACGGGATTAATATTCCCAAATACAAAAATAGGATCACTTTCACCAAAGCTACTCAAGAACACCCTCTAGGATTTTAACCCAAAGATCAAAATATCTCAAGATTCAACCATATCTTTTCGAAAATTCTTCAAGATCTAGAATCCCTATTACGAGAGCTACAAGAAGCACCTAACAATTTTGCGAATAGAGTCCTGAAGTTAAGAGTTTGTTCAAAGCTTCAATTTCAAGGTATGTGGGGTTTGAACAAGAACACCCTTTCGTTCTTGTGCCCAAAAGTTTTAGTTTACTTAAAGAATTTTGTATTTTCAAGTTGAAATCATTCCTAGTATGCTATAATTTGAGTTTATGAGATTTAAAGGTGTCAAATTCTTGAATTGAATGATTTTTTCACATATCCATGATCTTGAATTGATAATTCATGCAATAAATTCCATATTCCTATATTGATATGATGCTTTCCAAGATTTATTGTCATAAATTAAGCCTTATTATGAAATTGTGATCCTTCAAGAATGAATTATTGATACTCTCTAAAGTGTTTTAAGAAGTGTGTTTATGTCTCCATATTATTGAGGTTTTAAAGTCCATTGATGATAAGTCTATCAAGATTTCAAGAAAAGATTTGATTTTGATCCTAACCTAAGAAAGAAATCCACACCATCTCAATTTAAGCTAAAGGGAAGCATTATTGGCTCCCATTTCATATTGTTGAATTATTTAAAGTGGATTTTCTTAAAAGTCTGAGATTAAGTAAAGGATTAGTATTTAGCGCCAAGTTGGGCTTGATTCAAAGGTCTCATGAGCTAGAACTACGTGCCCCCGTAGGATTCTGATTTACCCCAAGTGGGTCAAGATAAGTGATCACTAAAAGTAAATGTTCTACTCCCAAGTGTTCCAAGTTTTCAAGAGTCTCAAGTCTTAAAGTCTCTAAAGTCCTAAATTCTTAAGCTTTAAAGAAGTTTTACTCTCCTAAAGATAAGAGCATGTGTTTGAAAGTATATATATATATGTGTATATATATAT
Source organism: Capsicum baccatum var. pendulum (assembly GCA_030864225.1). NCBI lineage: Eukaryota > Viridiplantae > Streptophyta > Magnoliopsida > Solanales > Solanaceae > Capsicum > Capsicum baccatum. Next base: position 295,315,148 of record CM061552.1, read on the forward strand.
ATATGTGTATGTGTGTGTTCCAAAAGCTATGATCCTAAGATTTCTATGGTTCTCAAGTGTCATCATTTTAAGTCCCAAAGGAGTTCCTTGTTTACATAAGATTTAAGTGCATGTCCCAAAAGTGATATTTTAAGATTTCATCTAGTTTACAAGTCGGAGAACAAACAAAGAATCCATATTTAGAATAAGATGTAATGACTCACGTGATTTACATAATTGCTTCTTATTTATGATTTATGAGGATTTTATTCAAGCTATGTGTGTCATATACAATTGCATGCATGTTTTCTATAAAGACTTATGATATTGATTACGTATTGCATACACCCCCATATGCTCAGTACATTTCCAAGGTACTGATCCATATACTCGTCTGTGTGTTGCATTTCCTCATAATGTAGGTTCAAGGTCTCAATCCCAACAGCTTCAGTGATCCCAAGTACCTTTATCTGCATCTCCATAGTGGTGAGTCTTCATGGTTTGAGGACCCCTTTTCAGACATTCCAGTATTTTTAGTTGATGTTATATGTCTCTTCGCTTGAGTATGAGTTTGTAGGGTTTGTCCCAATGGCTCTCTAATTTACTTGAGTTGTAGAGGCTTGTCAGACTAGTTACCAGATTATTAGTATGTTGAGATTTTTAGTATTTTGATTATTCGGACAGAGTATTTTCTTCGTATTTCAAATGATTTGATATGACATTACCAGGGGTGTGTTTTATTCATCTCTAAGTAATTTTTATATGAAGTAGCAGGCTCAAAGGGTTAGCTTGGGGCTACTTGTATCCTTAAGCACCGTATGACATCCCGAGACCCATTTTTGGGGCGTTACAGTTAATTTGAGTTTTTTTGCTTACAAGTTTTTTATCTGAGTATTTATGATATACGTTGTACATTATTAAGGGGTAGTAAAATTGTAATACCCCACATATTTCTAAGCTAGGAAGTGAATAAGTATTCCTACATATGAAATCTCCTATCCTGTGATTCATACTTGAGTACATGACTTACAATGAATATCCTAGTGATAGGATAGATTATGATGCATTAAGCATGTTCATATGAGTCACTTAAGGTAATACAAGCTAAGAATTTTTGAATCCATCAAGTTCTAGTGTTTGATTTTGCAAGGGTCATTTTTGAACGAGTATAACTCGATGTTAATATGGTATGTTGGTGGATTTAGACCTACCAAATTGTAGAGAATCGGATTAGCTTTCCAATGATACCAATTTTGCCTTAATCCAATACCCGAGCAAAACGTTATGCCCATTTTTGTGAGAGACAGTAAGGATAGGCGATTGGTTAGGCGCCGCCCAACCTAGCTTAGGCAATCACTTGGGCGCTGCCTAAGTCAGCTCCAGGGGCCATAAATACTCCGTTTTGAGTTATTTTAAAGGTAATTAAGTCTTTTAACACACTTTACACATCCCTAAACTTAACCCTACGAAATATATAGCTTCTAAACATATTACAACCCTATTATCATCTCAAAGCTCATCATCCAAGAGCACTAAAAGAGAAAAGCAACTAGGGTTACATAACTAAACTTGAAGATCCAATTTTAAGGAAATTTCTCCGTCAATCATCAAGAATCTTCCTTCTAAGGTATGCGTGAGTTGATTAATGGACTTCTTTCATCCATGAAGCTCAAGAACCATCTTCTAAATTTTGTATTATGATGTTTATGTTGTTGGAGGTTGATGTTCATGTGGTTGGAGTTTGATGATGCTTAAGATGGGATCTTTGTATGTTTATTGTGAGGATATAGTGATGTTTAACATATAAATATGTGAAATTTGTGGTTGAATATTTGTAATCTTGATGAATCCACCTATGCCTAAGATGTGCATGTAAGGTGTATGTGAAAATACCTAAGGGAATAGAAATCATGCTTTTATGACATAATAAGTCCTAAATGACTATTCCATGTTCTAAGTTTATGTTCAACATGATCCCCATGCTATTGTATTGATTGAAGAAGTTGTACGAGATGCTCATGATATTGTTGCAATATGGAATGACCATGTTATTGAAGCCATTCAAGTTTATACATGTTGTGTTCATTCCCGATCATGTGATAGTTTGCTGAGAATCATTCTTATTATGAAAGCCTTACTTATGATATTGTGAATTGTGGACTCAAATCTTGTGATCAAGTCATGTCATGTGTGTCAGTTTCTTCCTATCGAGTCCTGGGGGTACTTGTACCCAAAAACTATAGTTGTGTACCTAGAGCCATGTCATGTTTCACAATATCCAAACTCAATCTATGATTCCATAGACTTTAGTCAGTCATGTGACTCAGGAAAACCTCATGATCTTATTCAGTTGTCAGATATTAGTAACATTCTGCCAGTCAATGAAATTCAGTAAGATTAAGTCATGCACAGTCAGTTATTCATGTCCAGTCCCTCCAGATGGGAGTAGAGGTTAGCACCGAGTGAACCTAAGGATGGGAACTCACCCGCCAGTTCAGGGTGTGATTCTTAGTAGTCATCCTTGTGTTACAGAACTACGTAGCCAGTGTAGGTTAAGATATCTTAACCCGTCAGATTAGGATTAATGAGGTGGCTTAACCCATCAGTTTAGGGTTCCCACCATTCTCATAGAGTACCCGCCAGATAAGGGTCACTCATAGGCTATCCTTACCCGTGGCATGGTATTGACACCTCTCCAGTCGGGGAAGAGATTGGACCCCAGCTTAGCCATAACGGCATACATGGGGCATGTCAATTAAACACTACTTCCCATAGTTTCAGTCTCAATCTCAATAAAAGAACTCAGGGCGTTCTTCAGATTTCAGTATATACAGGACTGTCAGATACAGTCGTCCATGTAATCAGTTTCAGTATCGGTCATGACAGTTATCTGTAAACCATGTATTAGCTTACAGGTCATGCTATCATGTATTCACGGTCCCAGTTTCTATATATGTGTGTTTGCACTCCCACGTTCATATTAGTCAGTCAGTTTTGTTCATGCATGAAACCCTTTATGTTTAGCCTACCTTCCTCGTATAAGTACTCCAGTTGTACTGACGCATTTGTGCTATGGTGCTTTCTTTTCATATTACACCATAGGTTCCAAGACACAAGCTCTAGCCAGTAGTAGAGGTAGCATTCCAATCGCAGAGACACAGTGAGTCCTCATTGATTTGAGGACAATATGATTTGATACATTTATTTATTTCTTCAATTCAGTTTTACGGAGTTAGTTGGATACATGTTCCTTCAACTGCTTATTCAGATAGTTTAGAGGCTTTCAGATTTACGTTCATATTTATGTTCAGACTTAGCTTTCAGATTGAGTTGTTTTGGGTATTTTCATCCACATGATTTTATTCAGTTGAACCTTATGGCGTTACAGTTCTATGTATTTTGTATTATTATATCATGATATGCATTATACAGGTACAGATATCAGTCATGGGTTAGCTTGTGGTCCCTTGGGATCATGAGCATCGTGTAGCATTCCGGTTTAGTGAATCGGGGTGTTACAAACTTGGTATCAGGGCCTAAGGTTCAATAGAGTCCTAGAAAGTATGAAAGTCGCATGTAGTAGAGTCTTGTACATGGGTGTGTTGCGTGCCACATTTATGTGTGGGAGGCTATAAGATATTTTAGGAATAGTCCCCTTTCTTTATTATTCATGTCATGCTAGTGAGCATAATCACAAGTTAAACTCTCAGTCTAATCCATTCTTCTCTTATTCCAGACCATGGCCCTAAAGAGAAGAAACCAGCCAGCTCCTCATCCCGAAGATCCTTTGGCCAAACATATTTCCCATATGGAGTTTAGAGCCGCATTTACTACACTTTCTCAGTCCATGGCTGCACAGAATGAACGGCTACCAGTCACATCGGCAAATTTAGTGGCAAATCCCTAAGCAACTAGGGTTCGGGACTTCACCCAGATGAACCTTCTATCTTTCCATGGGTCTAAGTCTGATGAGGACCCACAAGAGTTCATTGACCAAGTCCAGAAGGTCATTCACATCATGGGTGTTACTTCTATTAAGAGTGTTGAGTTAGCCGCCTACCAATTACAGGATGTTGCTCATGATTGGTACAAACAGTGGAAGTCTGAGAGGTTAGATGATACAGGCCCTATCGAGTGGGAGGAATTTGTCACGGCCTTCTTAGACAGATTCTTTCCCCAAGAGCTGAGGAAAGCCAAATTTCTTGAGTTCATCAACCTCAGGCAGGGGAATATGATGGTTAGGGAGTATTCTCTCAGATTTACTCAGCTAGCCAGGTATGCTCCTTATATGGTTGCAGACAATAGAGCTAAGATGAGCAAGTTTATGTCAGGGATCAATGATAGTGTGGTAAATTAGTGTAGGTTTTCAATGTTGATCAGTGATATAACCTTAGCCAGACTCATGAACTATGACCAGCAAGTAGAAGAGCAGAAGTTTAAGACAAGGGACAGGCAGAACAAGAGATCAAGGTCAGGTAACTTCAACTTTGCTCACCCCAAGTCAGATGGAGGAAATCGTTCATAGTTTCATTCTAAGTCAGCCATTCCATCTCCTTCCTCTGCTAGCACTCCAGTGTCGAAGTTCAAAGACAGCAATAGAGACAAAGCACCAGGCTCTAAATGTCAGGGCAGTGTTATCAGTTCCCGAACGAATCCCCTTTGTCAGACTTGAGGTAACAACCATAAGGGCATTTGCAGAGCCGGTTATGATATCTCATAAATCCACATCAGCAGATTTAGTGGAGTTAGAGATGACTGATTTTGATGTCATTCTTGGAATGGATTGGCATCATTCCTGCTATGCCACAGTCAACTGCAGAAATAGGATAGTTCATTTTCAGTTCCCAAATGAGCCCGTCCTAGAGTAGAAGGGTAGCATTTCAGTGTTTAGGGGTCAACTTGTTTCCTACCTTCGGGCAAGAAAAATGATTTCTAAGGGGTGTGTATATCATCTCGTTCATGTTAAAGATTCCAGTTCTGAATCTCCCAGCCTCAAAACAATCCCTGCTGTTAATGAATACTCAGATGTCTTTCCCGAAGATCTTCCAGGCATTTCTCCCAAAGGGGAAATAGACTTTCGTATACACCTTCTTCCAGATACTCAACCTATTTCTATTCCGCCATACAAAATGGCACCATCAAAACTCAAAAAACTGAAAGATCAGTTGAAAGATCTCTTAGATAAGGGATTCATCAGACCCAGCATTTCCCCATGGGGTGCGCCAGTATTATTCGTGCACAAGAAAGACAATTCTCTTAGGATGTGTATTGATTATCGTCAACTCAACAAGTTCATGGTCAAGAACAGATATCCTCTTCCCAGGATTGTTGATATATTTGACCAACTTCAGGGTGCCAGTTACTTCTCCAAGATAGACCTCAGATCAGGCTATCATCAGCTTAGAGTTAGAGAATGTGACATTTCGAAGACAGCTTTCCGTACTCGGTATGGTTATTTCGAATTTTTAGTCATGTCATTTGGTCTTACCAATGCCCCTGCAGCTTTTATGGATTTGATGAACCGTGTGTTCAAGCAGTACTTGGACATGTTTGTCATAGTCTTAATAGATGATATTCTGGTTTATTCTCGCACAAAGCGTGATCATGTAGTGATGTTGGGCGTATTTACACGCCTAAGCACCATAATTTACCCATGTTTTAGCTAAGTTTTGAGGATAAAATATATAATTCTTGCACTTTTAGTCCATTTTCCTTTAAGTGAGCTAACCTATGTGATTAGCATATTTTTCAGGTACTAATGATGAAGATTTCAGCACTTTGTGGACTTGTGGGAAGCAAAGTAAAACTTCACATTAGAGGGAAGGCAGCTTTTGGACTGAAATTGATGCATGGGAACTTTTTCCCGGGCAAACCCAGTATTTTTAAAGACTTAAAGATGCAGTAGCAACTTATTAGACAAGGATGCTACTAAAAACCTTATTGCTAAATTTTTCAGTAGAATTATCATTCAACTATTATCATTATTCAATATTCAGATTCTGTAATTTTTTAGTACAAAAACACGGCTTAACGTGAGGAACGCATAAGGAGAAGAACGTCATACTCCTATTGATGCTATATCATCTTCAATCGTGAAGATTGTTCTAGTTTTGGTATGTTGATGATGTCTACTTCGATTTTCGTTATATTCATGAGTTGCTAAACTTTTTTGTTAGGGTTATGGAAACCTTGTAAGATACTATCTATTGCTTTGAGTTTGTGAATTCTTGATGTGTCATGCTACTTATATCATTACTCTCTTTGTTTTAATTGAATTTTCATGGTTGCAAACATAGAGAACACATCATTATAGCATTAACTTATTCGAGAGAAAAGTTACATGTTTGGAAAAGAGAGTGTGACAAGGAAATAGGGCTTCCAACCTCTATTTACACGTTAATGACCTAACCGGATTAACTTCTTGGAGAGTTTGTACCATTTGTTATACACGTTAGGTTTGAGAGAACTAAGGTGAAATAATCCTTGATGGTTGGAAAACACTTGGATTTAAATTAGAATACGACTCTCTATAAGTGCATGCATATCTAAATTCCGCATTACTCATAGTTAATACAGAAGTAGAAACTACAAGGTGGACATAACCCTAACTTATCAATCTCTGTGATTAAATCTTACTACACAAATCATTCCATCGTTACTTTGACGCTATTAATTCATGCCTAAACAAATCCCCCCTTTTCCTTAGAATTTTTGACCAACAGTCTACTAATAATTGCAACACTTAGTGACCAGAGTATTCCCTGTGGGATTCGACACCCAACCCAGTTGGGTTCTATATTTGACAGCGACCGCTTACACTTTCTAAGAGTTGTAATTTAGGTGTATCAAATTTTGGCGCCGCTACCGGGGAATACGATTGTCGACTAAGTTTATGATAGTTAATAGACCCTTTGGTTAAAGATTCTCAAATTTTACTTTTTGTTTGTTGTTTTTGTTTTTTTCAGGCTTAGTGGAGTGCATGCAAAATACACGAAGTTCTGGTCAACCATTATTACCTATAAATCCTGAACCATATCTTATTGGCAGAATGGATACGCAACGAAACCTTGAACGGATGGCTGCTCAACAGGAGCAGGATAGATTAGCTACATTGGCAGCTGCTCAAGTGCATCAGCAGAATATTGATAACCCAGGTTGGGCAACAAATCTTGATGAAGAGGACCTGGGTGATGATGAGTTATTAAATCCAAGGCGTGCTGGTGAGGTGGCGGCACCTGTGAACAGAAGAGATCGTCAAGCTAGAATGAGACCTGAACGCCGAGTTGTACAGGCCTCTTTTAATGATGATGATGATTTGGATGGGGCTGGTGCCACAGGGGCTATTATTCCTCCCCCCTTGGCACCCGGTGCCAAGTTCAATATCACTAGCACCATGATTCAGCTATTGCAACTCAAAGGGTTATTTGGTGGACTTGCAGGTGATGATCTGAATATGCATCTGATCAACTTTATCTTAACATGCAAGTCATTTGACAATCCAGGAGTTGGACAAAATACAATTCGGCTGTGCTTATTTCCATTGGCTCTATGTGGAGAGGTAACTCTATGGTTGAACGGGCTAACTCCTGACTCTATTACTAATTGGAGGCAATTAAAAGACGCTTTCCTAGAAAGATTCTTTCCGTTATCCAAGAGAGAGCAATTACAAGATGAGATCAGCAATTTTCGACAGCTTCCAACTGAAGCTCTCCACGAAACATGGGAGAGGTTCAAGAAGAAGCTTATGCAGTGCCCAAATCATAAGATGACCAATATCCACTTGATGGAAATATTATACAGGGCGTTGAACTCGGTGACTAAGCCAGTGGTTGATAATGCTGCAGGTGGGTCATTCATGGACCTTACTTTTATTGAGGCGAGTAATATGTTGGATCGTATGACAAAGCAGAGTAGAGCTTGGCATACCAGAGATTCTGAGGTAGAAAGCTCTACTGTATCTACTGGCATGACAGCAGAACAGAGGCGAAGAGAAGAGGAACATGACCAAGATATGGCGCACATGAAAATGCAGATGGACCTTCTTACCAAGCATTTTTTATCAGGGAAGACAGAAAAGGTCAAGGCTGTTGTATCATAGGGAACAGATGAATCCAATTCTGAGAAGGAAGCAAATTATTTGAATAATCAGGAGGGTTTCAGAGTCAATGCCCAAGGAAACCAAGGTGGGAACTATTATGAAAAATCCGGATACAAGAATAAGACTGATAGGAGTGGTTTGTATGTTCCTCCCGGGAATCGTGAGGCTGCGGCATCTGGCTCTGGGAAGATGTCCATGGAAGATATGATGGCTAAGTTGTTGAAAGGAGTGGAGGCAACCAACACGGGAGTAACTGAGGTAAAAATGATTTGTCCTCAATAAATCAATTGGTTGATTCGCATTCCACTTCAATAAAACAGCTGGAACAACAATTGAGTCAACTATCAGCGGCACTCAATTAAAGAAAAGCTGGCACCTTACCTAGCGACACTGTGCAAAACCCAAGGAATGATGGATCATGTATGGCTATTACTACCAGGAGTAGTAAGGTGTTGGAAAATCCAGCCAAAGGCAAGCAGGTGGTTGATATTACAGAAGAGAATGTTATTGAAGCAGATTGTGATGATTCTGTAGAAGCTAAAAATCAGAATAAGAATGTTCATGACACTACACCTAGATGTAACCAGCCTGAAAATATTGATAATCGGAAGCAAGATAAAAAGGAAGTGGTGGAGAAAACTCTTCCAACTCCACCACCACCTTTTCTTCAGAGACTGAAGAAGAAAGCTGATGACACCAGGTTCAGTAAATTCATGACTATGTTAAAGCAGCTGACTATTAATGTGCCTTTGGTGGAGGCACTAGAGTAGATACCAGGATATGCCAAATTTATGAAGGACCTTTTGACAAAGAAAAGGAGAGCAAGCTATGAACTGGCAGATAATGTTCATCATTGCAGTGCAATTGCCATGAGATCTTTAGTACAGAAGAAGGCGGATCCTGGTGCTTTCACTATTCCTTGCACGGTTGGATCCTTGGATTTCGCTAACGCATTGTGCGATTTGGGGGCTAGCATCAATTTGATGCCGCTATCCATTTATAAACAGTTGGGGTTGGGCGATCCTACACCAACCAATATGCGGCTTGTGATGGCAGATAGGTCGGTAAAACGACCTGTTGGTAGCTTATATGATGTACTAGTGAAGGTTTCTTCCTTTATTTTTCCTGCAGACTTTGTTATTTTAGACTGCGAGGTGGATTCTGAAGTTCCTATTATCTTGGGATGCCCTTTCCTCACAACAGGAAGTGTGCTTATTGATTTACAATAAAATGAGCTTTTATTCTGGATGAATGATGAAGTAGTCCATTTTGATGTATGCAAATCAATGAAGCAGCCTAAAGATATGAATGTGTTCTCTATAGCTGATGTTTATTATGAGGATGAGAAAGAATTATCTGTAGAAAAGTAGCTTACTGTTGAGCCATTGTCTGCTGTTCTTTTGAATTTTGAGCATGAGGATGTTGAAGAGTATGTCTTCTCTCGTTTTGGGGTACCTCGTACCATCATAAGCGATGGAGGTTCACATTTTTGCAACAAGCTATTCAGAGCCGTATTGGTGAAATATGGGGTTAAGCAACATAAGGTAGCTACACCATACCACCCACAAACTAGTGGGAAGGTAGAGGTTTCTAATCGGGAGATCAAGCCGATCCTTGCTAAGACTATGAATGTCAGTAGGAAAGAGTGGTCCAAAAAGCAGGAAGATGCCTTATGGGCATATAGGACAGCGTTTAAGAGACCAATTGGCATGTCACCATACCAACTAGTTTATGGAAAGGCTTGTCACTTGCTAATTGAGCTAGAACATAAAGCACTGTGGGCACTGAAGCAGCTTAATCTGAATTGGGATGGTGCTACTAATCTAAGATTGGAACAGCTGAATGAGATGGATGAATTCTATCTACATGCTTACGAAAGAGCGGACCTCTACAAGGAAAGGATGAAAAAGTATCATGATCGGAGGATTTTCCAACGAAACCTTCAGAAGGGTGATTTGTTACTTCTTTTCAACTCTAGCTTAAAGCTATTTCCAGGTAAGTTGAAGTCTAAATGGTCTGGTCCATTCAGAATTAGCCAAGTTTACCCATTCAGAGTAGTGGAGTTAGAAAACAATGATGGTGGTGTCTTTAAGGTGAATGGCCAGCGTGTGAAGCTATATCTTTGGCCTACCGATTCGATAAAATGTATAGCCACCTTATATCTCGATTAAGTCTGAGTACTCGAGATATCTATGTCGTTCCGCGACAATAAATCAAGCGCTCTATGGGAGGCAACCCATCATTAGGAGTTTGTTGCACTAGGATTTTGTTTTTGATAAATAAAAGTTCAAAAAGAAGAGTTGAGACACGACACAAACTAAGGCGATCAGTGGGAAGCAACCCATCTTTCTAATCATTTTTGTTGTTTTTGATTAAGTGTAGGTGTAAGACGTACAAAAGAGGAGATTAGTCCCAAATTTTGATTTGAAAGTGAGCCATGCTAAAGGTGGTAAGTTAGGAATGATGGAGCAAAGGCTATAGGATAGGCATTGCCTATGCAAATCTAGGCAACGAACAAGGCAATGCCTATGTCAATCTAGGCAACGGACAAGGCAATGCCTGTGCCATTGCCTATGCTCACTGCCTCACATAGGCAATGGACAAGGCAAGGCCTATTCCAAACTAGGTAATGCTATAGGCGCCGCCTATGCCATTTCCTATGCTCACTGCCTCACATAAGCAATGTTATAGGCGTCGCCTATGCCAAAATAGGCGATAGGCAAGGCACCGCCTATTCCAATCTATGTGATAGGCAAGGCGCCGCCTATGCCAAACTAGGCGTTGGTATAGGCTCTGCCTATGCTAAGCATAGGCAAAGCAATAGGCGCCGCCTATTTATCCCTTTTTGTCTCCTAACCCAATTTTACATGGATCAAACCCGACCCATGGCTTAGCCTATAAATAGATCCTCAACCTTAGAACACAATTCCATTGTTTGCTCCAGATAGGCGCCGCCCAAGCTCCCAAATTCTCTCAAATTTTTTCTTTTTGCTCATCTAATCTTGCAATTTCATCTTTCGGATCCATCACCACGTAAGTTACTCTTTTATATTTCGTAGTTGTTGCACTACTCCGCTTATAATGGCTTATTAGATTGTGAAGTGGTGTTTGGTGATGAGAATATGGTTGGTTTGCTATGATGCATCTAGTTGAGTGAAAGAATTCATGTGGGTGTTCTTGACTTTACTCCAACTTGTATTTGATTGGTATTCACTGTCGTATTTTTATGAAGTCAAAATTGTGAAGTTAATGCATAATCTTGAAAGTTGTAATCTTGAATTTTTTAATGACTCGTTCATCGAAGGTATTGATCATGATTGACCACAAGCATAAGATGGTCTGATTATTTCGATAAAAAACCTAATGAGATTTCTATGTGGTAGTCTTGTTCAAAGATTTCTTTAATCCAATGAAATAAAGTCAGAAAGGATAGTCAAGATTACATGATTAATAACGTTCAGCAAACGAATTAAGTGTGGGGTGGTACCATCACGCTTTTCCTTTCCGAATATAGTAAATCTTCCATGATGAAACTAACATGAATTTATTGTGATCTCAGGTAGAATGGCCCCAAAGGACGACAAGGAAAAGAAAAAGTGTCCACCTCACAGAAAGGTCAGAAAAGGGGAAGAAAAGACCAGGCTGAGTCCTCCTCTTTGCAAGTGCCTCGACGCACTTTGAGGATAAAGTGGGTCCTAGAGGAGGAAGGGAAGGAGTGGTATAAGAACAACAAAGTAAAATTATATGTTCACGTGGATTTGATGCAGAAGGAGAGTCTAGCAAAGAGAGAACCCCGTATTTTGGCTAAAATAATAGCACTAAATCTTGATTTCATTTTCCGAGATATAGGGGAATGCAATCTTGATCTAACGCGAGAGTTTTGTGTCAATTGGTCCCCAAAGACTACCAGAAGTGAAGTGAAGATTCGGGGCCAAGTCTTGTAACAAAATGCGGAGTTCTTCAACTCTTTTCTGGGCCTTCCATCTATGGATCCATCACCGCTCAAAGAGCTTTATCACAGACCTCCCTACAGGTCCATCAGACACACACTGTACGGATCAAGGTCAATGGCACGATGGATTCGGCAAAAGGATAATGGTCGCCAGAACACCTTCCTGTATGCCTCTTTGAACAGAAAAGCTCTCATATGGCTAAGGATAGTCAACTCTTGCTTGATCCCTGGAACACAATATACTAAGATCACACGTGATCGAGTTTGCTTAGTGTATGCTTTGATGACGAATCTTCCCATCAACTTTGGTACGGTTATACGATCGTCCATGCACAAGGCAAGGCTATACAAGAGGTCCCATTTTAGTTTTGGCAACTTGTTGACTGCGATCTTACGGAAAGAACACATTGAAGAGGAACTTGAGGACCATAAGCTACCACACAACCCGAAGAAGGTTGATCTCACGAAGGTTAAAGAGCCTGAAACTGGTCAAGGCATCAGCCTTACCACTGCTGAAAGATATGCCCAAGATGAAATCTTCTTTTGCCATCTGTATGGCATGACGAGGTTAACTATGATGAGTGGGGGTCGTATTTCGACTGATGTAGAGCTTCAGCAGTTGGATTATGACTACCCGCTTAATGAGCATGCGCGGTCTATGTGTGGAGTAGGGGTACATTTTGAGGAACCTCTCGATGATGACGTGCCGACTGATGATGATCACCGACTGCCAGACTCACATATGAAGGACAACTCTGATGACGATGACTCTAATGATGATTCCAACACAGGGGGTATGACCCCAGACATAGAAGAGGAGTTCGACTAATCAGGTTTTCCTTATTTATTTCCACTGAGGACAGTGTGTCCCATCTAAGTGTGGGGTGCGGGTATATGTCTGTTGTATTGTATTTCTTTGCCTATATTTATTTTTGTTTGTTTGAATTAGTAGTTAGTTAGTTAGTTGTAATTAGTTAGTTAGATTTTAGATGTTGCATGAAATTGTTCTGATAGATGGCATGGTATTATAACAAGAGTTTGTGCTAAATCATTGCTATTGAGATGCTTAGGCTCTAAGTTGTGACTCACTGTCACTGTGTGATAAATTGTTGTGGTTTAATTCATTAACGTGTTGGGTCAAGAATCTATAATGATCCCAATGAATTTGACCATGTGCCTTGTGTGTGTGAGGTTATTATATATTCTTTATTGTGACTGATGCTAGAACTTGCTTGGTGTATGTGTGAAGCAAAATAAAGATTGTGAGTGTAGGAGATGATTTAGGCATTTCTTTGGCAACCCTGAAATTGTTTACCTTCTTTTTACCTACCTTTGTGCATTGTCCTAGTGAACCCCCTTTAAGCCTTTAGCCTAATCCATTTTTTTTCAAGACCATAATTTGATCCAAACTCCTAAGCGCTTTAAAATTGTAGAATCATGTGGTAAAATAAAAGGAGAATGGTGAAAGTGATGCCTCAGGGTGTATTGGTACGTGAAATTGTTGGGAAAAAAAAGAGTGGCTATTATATAGATGCTTGCTTAATATAATAAAAAAAATTAAATAAAAATAAAAATATAGAAAAACAAAAAGATAGTTGTGTTTATGATTGAATAACAAATGGGTGAAAAGGGCTTGGTAGATGAAAGAGAGGTAGAGTGGTTGTTAAAAGTTGGTGTAAATGGCACAATGTAGTGTATTAAAGCGCTTAGGGAACATAGTCACTATTTCTGGCCAAAATAGTCCTACCTGTCCCTTAGCCTACATTACAACCTGTAAAGACCTATTTGATCCTAAACTTGGCAGTCTAATATTAGTAGAGCATTACACCAAGGGCAAGCCTATGGTCATCAGTTTCAATATAAGAATTCTTTGTGAGAGTGAGCGCAAGGAAAATCTTACACCCATGTTTCAAAAAATGCAAAAATATGAGTGTTTATGGGTGATATCTTTTGTGAGCACACATGGTTGATTATTGTTGGATAGTTTTATATAATTCTTTGTCGCTTAACTTGTGGATACGAATTAACCATCCTAATGAGTCTATGTTGGAGGTTGAGTTGTTTCTAGTAGTGATCGAGGAACCTACTCTTTGTTAATGATTGTTGTGTATGTATTGTTGAACATTTTATGTTGCTATCGTGAAATTCTAGTTAGGTGTTTGCATGGATGTAATATTTTGTTCGAGGACAAACAAAGCTTTAAGTGTGGGGTGGTGATGTTGGGCGTATTTACACGCCTAAGCACCATAATTTACCCATGTTTTAGCTAAGTTTTGAGGATAAAATATATAATTCTTGCACTTTTAGTCCATTTTCCTTTAAGTGAGCTAACCTATGTGATTAGCATATTTTTTAGGTACTAATGATGAAGATTTCAGCACTTTGTGGACTTGTGGGCAGCAAAGGAAAACTTCGCATTAGAGGGAAGGCAGCTTTTGGACTGAAAGTGATGCATGGGAACTTTTTCTCAGGCAAACCAAGTATTTTTAAAGACTTAAGGATGCAGTAGCAACTTATTAGGCAAGGATGCTATTAAAAACCTTATTGCTGAATTTTTCAGTAGAATTATCATTCGACTATTATCATTATTCAATATTCAGATTCTGTAATTTTTAAGAACAAAAACATGGCTTAACATGAGGAACGCATAAGGAGAAGAACGTCATCCTCCTATTAACGCTATATCATCTTCAATCATAAAGATTGTTCTAGTTTTGGCATGATGATGATGTCTACTTCGATTTCCATTATATTCATGAGTAGCTAAACTTTTCTGTTAGGGTTATGGAAACCTTGTAAGATACTATCTATTGCTTTGAGTTTGTGAATTCTTGATGTGTCATGCTACTTATATCATTACTCTCTTCGTTTTAATTGAATTCTCATGGTTGCAAACATAGAGAACACGCCATTATAGCATTAACTTGTTTGAGAGAAAAGTTACATGTTTGGAAAAGAGAGTGTGACAAGGAAATAGGGCTTCCAACCTCTATTTACACGTTAATGCCCTAACCGGATTAACTTCTTGGAGAGTTTGTACCATTTGTTATACACGTTAGGTTTGAGAGAACTAAGGTGAAATAATCCTTGATGGTTGGAAAAAACTTGAATTAAAATTAGAATACGACTCTCTACAAGTGCATGCATATCTAAATTCCGCATTACTCATAGTTAATAGAGAAGTAGAAACTACAAGGTGGACATAACCCTAACTTATCAATCTCTGTGATTAAATCTTACTACACAAATCATTTCATCGTTACTTTGACACTATTAATTCATGCCTAAACCAATCCCCCCTATTCCTTAGAATTTTCGACCAACAGTCTACTAATAATTGCAATACTTAGTGACCAGAGTATTCCCTGTGGGATTCGACACCCAACCCAGTTGGGTTCTATATTTGACAGTGACCGCTTACACTTTCTAACGAGAGTTGTAATTTGGGCGTATCATGTAGACTATCTTAAGATTGTTCTTCAGACTCTCAGGGATCACCAGTTATTCACTAAGTTCAGCAAGTGCAAATTTTGGCTAAGATTATTAGCATTCCTTGGCCATATTATTTTTGATGATGGCATTAGAGTAGATCCTCAAAAAATCAATGCAGTAAGAAACTGGACCAGACCCATATCTCCATCAAATATTAGGAGTTTCTTGGGTTTGGCTAGCTATTATAGACAGTTTGTTGAGGGATTTTCTTATATTGCATCTCCCATGTCCAGATTAACTTAGACGAAGTTTAAGTTTCAGTGGTCAGATTCATGTGAGTAGAGCTTTGAAGAATTGAAGACTCGACTCACCTCAGCTCCAGTTCTAGCTATTCCAGATGGTTCAGACGATTTTGTAGTCTATTGTGATGCATCCAGAGTGGTTTTAGGTTGTGTCCTCATAAAGCATGGTAAGGTCATAGCCTACGCCTCCAGACAGTTAAAGCCACATGAGAAGAATTATCCTACTCATGATCTTGAGTTAGCAGCGGTAGTTTTTACCTTAAATATTTGGAGGCATTATCTCTATGGAGTTCATTTAGATGTATTCACAGACCATAAAAGCCTTCAGTATGTATTTTCCCAGAAAGATCTCAATCTTCTCCAGAGAAAGTGGTTAGAGCTCTTGAAGGATTACGACATGAGTGTTCTTTATCATCCGGGCAAGGCCTATATTATGGTCGATGCTCTCAATCGATTCTCCATGGGTAGTATGGCTCAGAAGATCTATCAGCTTGCCAAACTAGGCGTTCGCTTAGTCAATTTTTCATAGGGTGGTGTATGTGTTCATAGTAGTTCAGAGTCATCTCTAGTTTCCGAGGTGAAAGAGAAACAAGACAAGGATCCTAGCCTTGTCAAGCTCAAAGAGTCTGTTTGAAATTAGAAAGTCGAGGTTTTCTCCCAAGGGGGAGATGGTGTTCTTCGTTGTCAGGGTCGTCTATGTGTTCCAGGTGTAAATGAATTGAGGTAGCGAATTCTTGTAGAAGCATATGGTGTGTGATACTCTATTCATCTAGGGGCCACTAAGATGTACCGCAACATGCGGGAGATCTATTGGTAGAGTGGGATGAAGAGAGATGTGACAGAGTTTGTGGCTAAGTGCTCTACATGTCAGCAGGTTAAGATAGAGCATCAGAAACCTAGTGATTCCATAAAAGAGTTCACCATTCCTACTTGGAAGTGGGAAGAAGTTAACATTGACTTTGTGATGGGTTTTCCTAGAACTCATCATCTGCATGATTCAGTCTAGGTCATTATAGATACAATGACTAAGTCAGCTTATTTCCCTCCTATTCGTACTTCTTATTCCGCCGAGGATTATGCCAAACTCTAAATCAGGGAGTTAGTAAGGTTACACGGTGTTCTACTATCTATCACCTCAGACAGAGGTACCCAGTTCACTTTTCACTTTTGGAAAGCGTTCCAAAAGGGTCTTGGTACCCAAGTCCATCTCAGCACAGCATTTCATCCTCATACAGATGGTCAAGCAGAGAGGACCATTCAGACTTTTGAAGATATACTAAGGGCGTGTGCAATTGACTTCAAGGAAAGTTGGGATGACCACTTGCCTTTGATTGGGTTTGCATACAACAATAGCTATCATTCTAGTATTCAGATGGTTCCATTCGAAGCTCTCTATGGTAGGAGATATAGATCTTCGATTGGGTTGTTCGAAGTTAGTGAGGCCTCAATCATAGGTCCTCACTTAGTATTCGATGCCTTAGAGAAATTTTAGTTGATCAAAGAGAGACTCCGGGCTGCTCAGAGCCGATAGAAGTCCTATGCAGATGTTCGTAGAAAGGATCTTGAGTTTGAGGTCAATGACTATTTCTATCTTAAGATCTCTCCCATGAAGGGAGTGAAGAGATTCGGCAAGAAAGGGAAACTTAATCCTCGATATGTCGGTCCCTTCAGAATTCTTTGTCTCTTCGGCAAGGTAGCTTATCAGCTTGAGTTGCCTTTATATCTAGCCTCAGTCCATCCAGTCTTCCATGTCTCTTTGCTAAAGAAGTGCATAGGTGACCCAGCAGTTGTTGTCCCTATTCAGAGCATCGACATTCAGAACAGCCTCTCTTATGAAGAGATTCCAATCAAACTCTTAGATTATCAGACTCGTAGATTGAGGAACAAAGAAGTCCCTCTAGTCAAGGTTCTTTGGCAAAATCAGTCTCATGAGGGAGAAACTTGGGAAGCAGAAGTGGATATACGTACCAAGTATCCTCACCTCTTCCCTGCCAATTTAGATCAAGCTCAAGGTAACAGTTCTTCTTAAGCTTATTCAGTTTCACATTCATGTTTCCAGTATAAACTTGGTACCTATTAATCATTTCATACTCAGTCATGCATTCATGTGTCAGTTGTCCGTACATTAGATATGTACGAGTTCAGTGTGTTTAGCATGTCAGTCATAAGATCAAGTTGTAGTTCTTCATGTTTAATTCAGGTTCTATTGTCTTGTATCCCTTCCCAGTAAATTCTCATTCAAGGACGAATGTTCCCAAGGGGGAGATATTGTAATACCCGAGATGTTTCTAAGCTAGGAAGTGAATAAGTGTTCCTACGTATGAAATCTCCTATCCTATGATTCATACTTTAGTACATGACTTACAATGAATATCCTAGTTATAGGATAGCTTATGATGCATTAAGCATGTTCATATGAGTCACTTAAGGTAATACATGCTAAGAGTTTTTGAATCCATCATATTTTAGTGTTTGATTTTGCAAGGTTCATCTTTGAATGAGTATAACTCGATGTTAATGTTGTATTTTGTCTAATTTAGACCCACCAAATTTTAGAGAATCAAATTAGCTTTCCAACAATACCAATTTCGCCTTAATCCAATACCCGAGCGAAAAGTTATGCCCATTTTTGTGAGAGACAGTAAGGATAGGCGATTAGTTAGGCGCCGCCCAACCAAACATAGGCGATTGGTTAGGCGCCGCCCAACCTAGATTAGTCAATCACTTGGGCACCACCTAAGTCAGTTCCAGGTGCCAAAAACACTCTGTTTTGAGTTATTTTAAGGGTAATTAAGTCTTTTAACACTCTTTACACATCCCTAAACTTAACCCTATGAAATATATAGCTTCTAAACATATTACAATCCTATTATCATCTCAAATCTCATTATCCAAGAGCACTAAAAGACAAAAACAACTAGGGTTGCATAACTAAGCTTGAAGATTTGATTTTAAGAAAATTCCTCCGTCAATCATCAAGAATCTTCCTTCTAAGGTATGCGTGAGTTGATTCATGGACTCTATTCATTCATGAAGCTCAAGAAACATCTTCTAAATTTTGTATTATGATGTTTATGTTGTTGGTGGTTGATGTTCATGTGGTTGGAGTTTGATGATGCCTAAGATGGGATCTTTGTATGTTTATTGTGAGGATATAGTGGTGTTTAACATATAAATATGTGAAATTGGTGGTTGAATATTTGTAATCTTGATGAATCCACCTATGCCTAAGATGTTCATGTAAGGTGTTTGTGAAAATACCTAAGGGAATAGAAATCATGCTTTTATGACATAATAAGTCCTAAATGACTATTCCATGTTCTACGTTTATGTTCAACGTGATCCTCATGCTATTGTCTTGAATTGAAGAAGTTGTACGAGATGCTTATGATATTGTTGCAATATGGAATGACCATGTTATTGAAGCAATCCAAGTATATACATGTTGTCTGCATTCCCGATCACGTGATAGTTTGTTGAGAATCTTTCTTATTATGAAAGCCTTACTTATGATATTGTGAATTGTGGACTCAAATTTTGTGATCAAGTCATGTTATGTGTGTCAGTTTCCTCCTATCAAGTCCTGAGGGTACTTGTACCCAAAAACTATAGCTATGTGCCTAGAGCCATGTCATGTTTCACAATATCCAAACTCAAGCTATGATTCCATAGACTTCAGTCAGTCATGTGACTTAGGAAAACCTCATGATCTTAGTCAGTTGTCAGATATCAATAGCATTCCGCCAGTCAACGAAATTCAGTAAGATTAAGTCATGCATAGTCATTTATTCATGTCCAGTCCCTCCAGATTTGAGTAGAGGTTAGCACCGAGTGAACCTAAGGATGGGAACTCACCCGCTAGTTCAGGGTGTGATTCTTAGTAGTCATCCTTGTGTTCCAGAACTACATAGCCAGCGAAGGTTGAGACATCTTAACCCGTCAGATTAGGATTGATAAGGTGGCTTAACCCGTTAGTTTAGGATTCCCACCGTTCTCATTGAGTACCCACCAGATAAGGGTCACTCACAGGCTATCCTTACCCATGGCACGATATTGACACCCCTCCAGTCAGGGCAAAGATTAGACCCCAACTTAGCCATAACGGCATACATGGGGCATGTCGGTTAAACACTACTTCCCACAGTTTCAGTATCAGTCTCAATAAAAGAACTCAGGGCATTCTTCAAATTTCAGTATATACAGGATTGGCAGATGTAGTCGTCCATGTTATCAATTTCAGTATCAGTCATGACAGTTATCAGTAAACCATGTATTAGCTTATAGGTTATGCTATCACGTATTCACGGTCCCAATTTCTATATATGTGTTTTTGCTCTCCCATATTCATATTAGTCAGTCAATGTTGTTCATGCATGAAACCCTTTATGTTCAGCCTACCTTCCTCGTATACTTAGTACTCCAGTTGTACTGACGCATTTGCACTATGGTTCTTTCTTTTCATATTACACCATAGGTTCCGAGACACGAGCTCTAGCCCAGCAGTAGCGGTAGCATTCCAGTCGCAGAGACACAGTGAGTCCTCATTGATTCGAGGACAATATGATTTGATACATTTATTTATTTCTTCAGTTCAGTTTTATGGAGTTAGTTGGAGACATGTTCCTTCAACTCCTAATTCAGATAGTTTAGAGGCTTTTAGATTTACGTTCAGACTTAGCTTTCAGATTGAGTTATTTTGGGTATTTTCACCCATATGATTTTATTCAGTTGAACCTTATGGCCTTACAGTTCTATGTATTCCGCATTATAATATCATGATTTGTACTATACAGGTACAGATATCAGTCATGGGTTAGCTTATGGTCCCTTGGGGTTATAAGCACCGTGTAGCATTCCGGTTCAGCGAATCAGGGTGTTACAAAAATCGTATATGTGATGTTTATAGTACGTATTTGAAAGCTGATAAACAATTGAATATATGTATATATATATGTATATCTCGTGTAGTGATATATGTTGTAATCGAAAGCTAGATTACTGAATCTATATATCAAAATATTTTGAATGATATATTGATATCATATTATTGAGGAAATATATATACTATTTTGTGTCAATGTAGATACGCATATATTGATGAAGTTGTAATAACGTAAGACAAGTAATCAATAATTTATGCGATTAACACATTGTATTACGAGGTGTGTGTGTGTGTATATATATATATATATATAATGTCGTATTTAAAAGCTAATTAACCAAAAATTTATCGTAATTTCAAAAATTTATTGATATTATTATACGGTTGAGGAAATATACTACTCGTATTAATGTGATGATAAAATAACTAGTTATCTGATTTAAATATATACGCATTGTATTAAATTATTTGGATGTTCTTATGAATACTACAGAATTTATTAAAAAAATAATTTGTTGAAAAATAATTTTATTTCATTAATTCATTTTGATTTATTAATTATAGTTTGTTAACTTTAATTTATCAACAATTTTGTAAAAATCGATCACATGTGGTCGGTTTACTGTTAATTAAAAAAAATATTTAGTTCTATTAACCTGATCCGACCCAACAAACACAATAAACGATAAAAACACACATACACTTAACCTAAATCAGGTTTCCATCTCAACTACACACACAGAGACCAACACACAGCCATACATACACATAGCGATTTACTCTGGCGACTGCTCCCGCTCTACTCCGGCGCCGACAGCTCGGGTATGAAGCATAATTCTTTATGTGTTTGTCATAGTTGTGTGTATATTAAGATTAGAAATCTATGGCTACTTTTGTGTTGCTTTTTTAATTCTTTTGAGATTCTTAAATTCCTTTTATGGTATAGCTTGTTGTTTTAGATATGGGTTTTGCTTGATTGAAATTATTCATGGTAGAAATCCCTTAAAATTTGAGTCTTTTGAATCTTTAGTTGTGAAATTTTGAGGTTCTTGATTTACTTTTATGGTATTTTTTTATATGGGTTTTGTGGTGTTGAAGTTATTCATGATTTGTTGAGATTATTGATTTACTTTTACGATTTAGCACTTTAGCTTTTTGTTTTTGATATGAGTTTTGCTAAATCACTCAAAGTTGGAATATTTTATCATGATTTTTTGAGGTTCTTGATTATTATTTTTTTGTTGGAATGAAGTTATTATTGGTTGGAATTTCTCAAAGTTGAAAACTTTAGCTGTCAACGTTTGAGATTCGATTTGATTTTAAGGTTAGCTTGTTGTATTTGATATTGGTTTAAGTTATTCATGGTAGAAATCTCTTAAAGTTGGAATATTTAATTATGATTTTTTATGCTTGATTTCCTTTTGTGATTTTTCTTGTTGTTGTTTATATGGGCTTAGTTGGATTGAAGGTGTTATTGGCTGAAAATTATTCGTCTACTTGGATAATATTTATAAAATATTTTTGTTTTGAATGACAGGTTGAAAAATATTCTTCTACTCCTAATTTAGTATCTTTGCGCTACCAGCACATCTGAATCTAGATTCGGTGACCACTTATCTCTTTCACTTTAATTTAGGCCAAGCAAAGGTAAATTGATTTCTCTTTATTTTCTTATAATGTAGTATTTAAATGTAGTTTAGTTTGGGATTGTTCGTTGTAGAAGAATTTGAAATCCATAGGAATTTTATGATGATTATATGGTGTGAGAGGAACATACAACGCCTCTACTTATTTGCTTTGTTACACTTGTTCAATTGTTTGACTTATTATACTATAAATGAATATGTTTCTTGAAAGTGAATAAGTGTAGTTACTTAGCTTGAAGGTGAACTTTTATTTTGAATTTTGTTGGAACGTACTTGAAATGTGAACTTTTTATTGTGAATTTTGCTATACTTGATAATTTTGAATGTGGTTTACTTTGGTGACTCGGGTGGTGACTTAGTGAGTTGAAATTGATTAAGTGTAGGTACTTGAAATGTGAATTTGTCATATTGAAGGTAGTTTAGTTTGTTGATTAAGGAAGTGACTTAGTGACTTGAAAATGTTGAAGTTTAGATACTTGAGATGAAATTTTTTTTGTTTTGAATGTAGTTTAGTTTGGTAACTAGTGAGATGAGAAGGTCACTTGAAATTGATTGAGTTTGGTGACTTGGTGACTTGGTAGGTAACTTAGTCACTTGAAATTTACTAAGTGTATGTACTCTAAAGATGAATATTTTGTTTTGCATGTACTTAAGTTTGATGACTTGGTACTGACTTAGTCACTTGAAATTCACTAAGTGTAGGTACTTTAAAGGTGAATTTTTTGTTTTGAATGTAGTTAAGTTTGGTGACTTGGTAGGTCACTTAGTCACTTGAAATTTACTAAGTGTAGGTACTTTAAAGGTAAATTTTTTGTTTTGAATGTAGGTAAGTTTGGGGACTTGGTAGGTCATGAAGTCACATAAAATTGATTAAGTGTAGGTACTTTAAAGGTGAATTTTTTGTTTTGAATGTAGTTAAGTTTGGTGAATGGGTAGGTCACTTAGTGAGTTGAAATTTACTCAGTTTAGGTACTTTAAAGGTGAATTTTTTATTTTGAATGTAGTTAAGTTTGGTGACTTGGTAGGTGACGTAGTCACTTGAAATTTACTAAGTGTAGGTACTTTAAAGATGAATTTTTTGTTTTGAATGTAGTTAAGTTTGGTGACTTGGTAAGTCACTTAGTCACTTGAAATTTACTAAGTGTGGGTACTTTAAAGGTTAATTTTTTTGCTTTGAATGTAGTTAAGTTTGGTGAATTGGCAGGTGAGTTAGTCACTTGAAATTTAGTAAGTGTAGATACTTTAAAGGTGAATCTTTTGTTTTCAATGTAGTTAAGTTTGGTGAATCGGTAGGTCACTTAGTCACTTGAAATTTACTAAGTGTAGGTACTTTAATGGTGGATTTTTTGTTTTGAATGTAGTTATGTTTGGTGAATTGGTAGGTCACTTAGTCACTTGAAATTTACTAAGTGTATATACTCTAAAGGTGAATTTTTTGTTTGGCATGTACTTAAGTTTGGTGAGTTGGTAGGTGACTTAGTCATTTAAAATTTACTAAGTTATGTACTCTAAATATGAATATTTTGTTTTGCATGTACTTAAGTTTGATGACTTGGTACTAACTTAGTCACTTGAAATTTACTAAGTGTAGTTACTTTAAAGGTGGATGTTTTTGTTTTGAATGAAGTTAAGTTTGGTGACTTGTTAGGTGAATTAGTCACTTGAAATTTACTAAGTTTATGTACTCTAAAGGTGAATTTTTTGTTTTGCATGTACTTAAGTTTGGTGACATGGTAGGTGACTTTGTCACTTGAAATTTACGAAGTGTGGGTACTCTAAAGGTGAATTTTTTGTTTTGAATGTAGTTAAGCTTGGTGACTTGTTAGGTCAGTTAATCCTTGAAATTTACTAAGTGTAGGTACTTTAAAGGTGAATTTTTTGTTTTGAATGTAATTAAGTTTGATGACTTGGTAGGTCACTCAATCACTTGAAATTTACTAAGTGTAGGTACTTTAAAGGTGAATTTTTCATTTTGAATGTAGTTAAGTTTGGTGAATTGGTAGGTCACTTAGTCACTTGAAATTTACCAAGTGTATGTACTCTAAAGGTGAATTTTTTGTTTTGCATGTACTTAAGTTTGGTGACTTGGTAAGTGACTTAGTCACTTGAAATTTACTAAGTATAGGTACTTTAACAGTGAATTTTTTGTTTTGAATGTAGTTAAGTTTGGTGGCTTGGTAGGTGACTTAGTCACTTCAAATTTACTAAGTGTAGGTACTTTAAAGGTGAATTTTTTGTTTTGAATGTAGTTAAGTTTGGTGACTAGGTAGGTCACTTAGTCACTTGAAATTTACTAAGTGTAGGTACTTTAAAGGTGAATTTTTTGTTTTGAATGTAATCACGTTTGGTGGCTTGGTAGGTCACTTAGTCACTTAAAATTTACTAAGTGTCGGTACTTTAAAGGTGAATATTTTGTTTTGAATGTACTTATGTTTGGTGACTTGATAGGTCACTTAGTCACTTTAAATTTACTAAGTGTAGGTACTTTTTCATTTTGAATTTAGGTACTTAAAATGTGAACTTTTTGTTATTTGATCTAATCATTTGAATCTGATTGATTGTATATATGGAACCTGATTATAGCTGGATATATCAACGGAATAATAAAAATAGAATAGGTCTTAGGGAGGAATTTTTTGAAGTTGTCAGACGATTTATTGAACATGCAAAGACATTTGATGTTTGGTCACATTTTTTTGGCTATTCGTTGTCCTTGTGTTAGATGTGATAGTATAAATCTTTTAAAAGAAGAAGTTGTGAAGGAACATCTTCATAAAAAGGGATTTCACGAGGACTTTTTAAGATTGCGTGCTATTGATGGTGATGTTGGGCAAAATAACTTTGTTGTTGGAGAAAGTAGTAGGTCTGGAGGGCATAATGAATATCAAAATACTACGATGACAGAAATGGTGCACGATGCTTTTGGTAAGCAACACGGGGGCAACTTTAGAGAAAATGTCAAAGATGTTCCTAATAGTGAAGCGGGCAAATTCTATGAACAATTGCATGCTGCTAGTCATCCCTTGTTTGACGGGTGTTCGCACTCTAGTTTGTCTGTTGTTGTTAGATTATTAAGTATTAGATCTGACTAGAATATTATTGAAGGAGGAATTGACTCAATGATAGACCTTATTAAAGAGTTAGTTGACTCCGGCTTAGAGGTTCCTGATTCTTTCTATAAGGCAAAAAGATTGGTGTCAAAGTTAGGTCTCTCCTCAGTAAGAATTGAATATTGTGAAAATGGTTGCATGTTCTACTATAAGGGAGATGCTAACCTAGAGCCCTGTAAGTTTTGTCAGCACCCTCGATATAAGTGTGGTTGTATTGGAAATAAAATTGCTATTAAGGCGATGCATTATTTACCTGTAATACCAAGGTTTAAGAGGTTGTAGGCTTCAAACAGCTCAGCTCCTCATATGAGATGGCACAATGAAAATAAAAGTCCTAATGGTGTTATGTGTCTTCCATCTGATTGAGAGGCTTGGAAGTATTTTGATGCAACTTATCCAGATTTTGCAACTGAACCACTGTTGATGGCTTTTCACCTTTTTCAGTTGGTGCTACGCCATATTCATGTTGGTCAATATTTATCACCCTGTATAATCTTCTTCCTGAAATGTTGATGACTAGTCCCTATATATTTCTGAATTGTGTTGTTCCTGTCCCTCGTAATCTAAAAAGTAGAATAGATGTCTACTATAAACCTTTGATCGATGAACTTCAAATTTTATGGCATGAGGGAGTTGAAACTTAGGACATCTCGCTTAAACAGAATTTCAATCTGCATTCATATCGAATGTAGACTGATAATGATTTTCCTGCTTATGGAATGTTATCTGGGTGGATGACAGCTGGAAAGTTGGTTTGTCCATACTGCATGGAAAAAATAAAATCTTTCACATTGAGACATGGCAGGAAAATTCATGGTTTGATTGTCATCGTTGTTTCTTGCCACCTGATCATGAATTTAGGAGACTCAAGAATGCATTCATAAGGAATAGAAGGGAACATGATTGTCTACCTCCAAGGCTATCTGGTTATGACATCTGGGAGATAGTTCAAGATTTGCCTAAATTCAGTGAGGAACCATTATATAGGCTTGATGGATATGGCGTTTTGCAAAAATGGACTAACCAAAGTATATTTTGGGAGTTAGAATATTGGCCAGATAATTTACTTAGAAATAATGTTGATGTCATGCATACTAAGAAGAACTATTTTGATAACTTGTTCAACACAGTTATGAATGTCACCGGCAAAACAAAGGATAATCCTAAGACCAGACATGACTTACAAGAATATTACAAACGCAGAGAATTACACTTACAGGAGGGACCCAATGAAAATGTTCTTAACTCCAAGGCTAGTTTTACATTCAAGTTGGACCAAAATCATCAAATATATGAGTGGGTCCAACGTTTGAAGATACCTGTTACACCCCGTGTTTTTTCTATCTTAAAATTTGTTCATAGAATATTAAGAGTGTAATTCAAAAAGGAATAACCTTTATTTCATACAAAATTTTCTAGATTTAGACCTTCCATTGTGTTTAAAGTTGAATAAGATTTCCATCGATATAAAATTCATCCGAATCCAACACTCGGTGATGAAGTTAGAGCAATTTTGTTAGTAATGCAGTATCCCACCTAGGCACTCACTGTGTTGCAATGGATGCCAAAATGGAAATTGTCATATTCAAGTGGACCTCCGCTATATTGGTGCATCATGGAGAGTTCTGAATTCCTAATTATCAATTTCCAGTGGCTCAACGCGATAGCACCGCATCGCACCAGAGTGCAAATTCGCGCTCGTCCTTTTCCAGTAGCTTAATGCGATTTCACTTCATTGCGGTGAAGGCGTAATTGTTGTACTCTTGATACATAATTCAAATTATTGTGTCATAACTTTAATACCAAGTATGTGAAGTCCTTATTAGCTTAATAATGTTCATATAAGTCACTTAGAGCCAATGGGGGCTAAGAACATTAGATTCGTCCAAAATTTGGCATTCAATCCTAAAAGAGTCTACTTTAAATGTGTATAACATTTTACATATGTGTAATTTTTCATTCCAATACCCACCAAATTGTAGATAATTGAATTATCTTTCCAACGATACCAATTTTGCCAAAATCCATTACCCGAGTCAAAAGTTATGACATTTTTAGTTTGAGGCAGTGAGATGCCGCAATGGTAGTGCGTCGCTAAAGGGAAAAATCAGAATACGGGTTACGAATTTCTGCTTTAAATTAATAAGGGTAAATGGGGTCTTTTTCCACCTCAACCCAGGTCATAAAAACGGGATCTAAGGCTTCAATTGGGGCATTATTTTCTCCCATTCTCTAATTTTTTTCCCTCAAGAACAACGCTAATCAATTCCCTCAAGAATCATCAATTTCATCTTTTCCTCTTCAATAAAAAGATCAAGAATTTAGGGTTTCTAATCCAAGAACTTCAAGAATGATATCAAGATCATCTCCAAAGGATGCAAAGTTCAATTTTTTCCATTCAATTCATCAAATCCAAACTATTAGGGTATGTGGGGTTTAAACAAAGACAATCCTTTCATCCTTGTGCCCAAAACTTATTTTAACTTATAAATTACTGAATTTTATGTGATTTCCCATGAAATTGAAGTTAGGGTTTATACCCAATTTATATAATGTTCGAAGATTATGAGTTTACAAGTGATTGAATACTGAATTGCATGACTATTCTCATGTATTTATTCACGTAACGCAATTTTTCAGATTTTCGAAAGTGAGTTTAAGTATGAAATTGAGATTCTTGATCTTATTATTTTGATAGTATTGATGTATTTTCAAGAAGCATATTGAGCATGATGTTTTTGTATGATCTTGAATGTTTATACATGAGTTCTAAATTGGGATTCATACTCATTATCACTATTTGAAAGATTATGATTTTTGAGAGATTTTGAAGATAAGTTTCCTGTCTATCCTCTTATTTTCATGCCTATTGTAGACATTTTCAGATTTTGAGTTATATTATTATTGAGTGCATTAACAAGCATAAATGCAATGATTTTACATGAGTTTGAGACGGGTTATTAGGCCCTAATTTGAGTATTGATATATCAAGAACTTGTGCTTTAAGCACCCTAAGATTTGCATATTTTGAGTTATATAATAGTATTTGATCTTCGGATACTCAGTTGAGTTTTGGAATCCACTTTTCAGAGTTTATTACAGATATGAGTTTGGTCTTCATTATAGACCCTTGAGTTACTTTAAGGTGAATTTCCAAAAAGTTCTGAGCCTAAGTATGGGAGTAGTATTTAGCATCGAGCGAGAAGTGTGGGCTTAGCGCATCCTACTTCCCCAGAACTATGTGCCACTATAGAATTGAGATTTATGGGCCTAAGGCTGAGATAGTGATCACTTAAGTTAAGGTTCTATTATGATGGCAAGGGTAGAACAGCTCTCTCCAATGTGAGTAAGACGTTGGACTCCATGTCAGCTCACACGATTTATGTCGGTTAGAAAAACCCCACAAAGATGTCCCCCACTCTTGAAATAGTTTTATTGATTTAAGGCATTAAGATGAAGAGTTTACTATATAGAATGAGTTTCATATTTCATCTAGCTTACAAGTTTTGAGAATAAAAAGAGAACACATATTTTAGAACTAAGTGTAATGACTCATGAGATTTATACTAAATGCTTTACTATTCATGATTTATTAATTTTAGATTTCAGATTTGCTCAAGCTATGTGAGTCATTTATATCAGCATGAATGATTTCAATAAAGAGTGATGATATTGTTTAACTATTGCATACACCCCCATATACTCAGTACATCCTCAAAGTACTTTTCCACATATATGTCTATGTGCTACATTGTCTCATAATGTAGGTATAAATTATAGCGCATATATCATATTCAGTCAGTTCGCAGCTTCCAGTTAGCAGGTGATAAGCCCTTTTGATTCAAGGGCTTGAGTTAGTTATACAGTTCGAGAAGTATTGTAATTTCTTTATTCAGTCATATTGAATTGGGATAATTGGGAGTCATGACCCGGCAACCTAAAGTCAGTACTAGTAGAGGCTTTAAAGACAGTCAGTAGTGTTAATGTATTAAATTTTAGTTTTGTTGGAAAAGGCAGAGTTGTAATCTTGTAAATTCAGATTTGTATTAATCAAGTTCAGATAAGTTTTATATTTCTGCTGTTTTTGTTCAGATTTATGTATTTTATTCAGTTGCTTGTAAGTATACCAGTAGAAGGGTTAGCTTGGGATCACTTGTGATCCTAAGCACCGTGTGACATCTCGGGGCCTATTTTTGGGGTGTTACAATGCCCTATGGATATTCCTCAAATTTAAGAAAGAGGGTTGATATGATACAAGGAACTTACTTGGAATGAAAAGCCATGATTGTCATGTTTTCATGGAACAATTACTTCCAATTTTTTTATTGGTTTACCTAAAAACATATGGAAACAAATAGCAGAGATTATTTTGTTCTTCAAAGACTTATGTCCCACCACATTAAAAGAAGAAAATTTGGCGCGAATAGAAAGTAATATTATTGTTATCACCAATAAGTTGGAGAAGATTTTTCCGCCAGGGTTCTTCAATATGATGAAACATCTTCCCATTTACCTTGTGCATGAAGCCCAGCTAGGCGGTCCAGTTCAAACTAAGTGGATGTATCCATTTGAACGGTAACCAATTGCAACATATTTAAATTCATACATATCTTTTTTTAATATAGTAAACATCTAATCTTAATATTGTGCAAAGAAATTGGAAAATTGAAAAGGGTCCCAAAAACAAATATAAGGAAGAATGCTCTATAGTTGAGTCATTCTTACAAGAGAAACGTCTCAATTTTGTTAATACTACTTTTGTTATGAAGTTGCTTGTTCAAGAAATCAACTGAATCGTCATCAGTATGATGAGAATGAGCCTCATTTGCAACCTATATCAATTTTTAATCAGTTTGGTTGTAAGGCTAAACAGACCATATTTTGTCGGCTCACTCCCACGGAGCGCAAATCAGCAACTTTGTATGTCTTGGTAAATTGAAAGGAAGCTGAGCCCTTTCTGAAGTAAGGAGATTAAAATTTTAACATATCTTATTTATTTACTCATTCTGTTAAGGAAACTAATTGTGTTTTGCATGTTGGATCTTCAGTTCATTTAAGACTCGATTCCATAAAAATCAAGTGTATGCACCCTTTGCAACATGGTTTACATATAAGGATCGTAAGTGTATTAATATTTCTACAAATTTTAAACATTTACACATTCCTCAACTATATATATATATATATATATATATATATATATATATATATACATATATGTGTGTGTAACACTTTTAGGTACACCAGTCACCAAATATTGCCGCGTACGATCAGCTCTTGAGAGATATTTCTTTGGGTCCAGTTGAAGCTCATGGAATGTCTTATTACATAGTAAATAGGTTTAAATTTTTCACCGAAAAACACTCCAGAATAAGGAAAAAAACAATAGTGTTGTTTGGGTTAAGGGTAATGATGATGTTGATTACTTTGGCATCATACATGAGATCTTAGAACTGGAGTATGTTGGTTTCCTAATAAAAAAAATTGTCCTCTTTCGATGTAAGTGGTTTGATCCAAGAACAAGAGGCACAAGAAGCACAAGAGTATATAAGGAGCATAACATCATGGAAGTAAAGCACAATAGGTCGTATCCTATTTACAATCCATTTGTTCTAGCACAAAATGTTAAACAAGTGTATTATGCTCCTTATCTGTTACACGGTGATAGTTATGATTGGTGGGCTATAATCAAAACAAATCTTATAGGACGGGTGAAAGTTGAGAATATGCTAGAGACTGTGTATCAAAATGAAATACAGATTGATCACCAACTAGTGGACATTGACTTAGCGGATAGTTTAAATCACCCCAAAAATATATTTGAAGAAGTTAATATTGCAGAAGAAGATGCTGGGTGGGTAGGAGATGAGAAAACTTTCGAAGAGGGTGAATGGTTTAGTGGAGAGTCTTCAGAAGAGGAGGATTAGTTTGTGTAGGTTGCATTTATTATGTATTGATGTCATTATGCTTTGTACTATATATTTACCTTTGTCTTTCTTGCTTAAAATTGATATGTAATATACTTTTTAATATTGTTGTTTTCACTTTTCCATAATTTATATAGTAATAAAAATATTCTTGTCTATCTCGTGTTGTTGAAGTGATTTGAAATATGAATTAATAACTTGGAAATTAGTTACTTGGAATGTTATCTTATATACTCATTTTGTAGGAACTAACTACTTGTTAAATTTACATAATTTAGATGTCAGGTAGAGGTGACAAAGGTAAGGGAAAAGTTGATCCTACAAAAATAAAAAATAAAAAACAAGCCCCGCCTTATAGACGACCGACAGGTATTAATATATCTGAGCGTTGGTTTACTAACGCGCCAGCATGACCCTCATATTCTAGGTCGTATCAGCATTCAGTTCCTACTCCTACACATGTAGGGCCAATTCATCGGTCGACACCGACTCATTCTACTCCTATCATCATGCCACCACCATCACAGTACTATCGAACAACTGCTAGCACATCTAGACATCTACCATTGTCAGTACCCTTCTGTAGCAGTCGCCCACATTCGTACAGTGATTCTGCTATATCTATTGGGTTGTCATTTTCATTTTGGAGTCACTCCATCCGGTGCTTCAGATCCACCCACTCTAGTGCATCCACCAGCACTTGCTCCGCGGCCCGGAGACAAAGATGTTTATGGGAGGGGTTAACTTATTCCATATAGAATAGGGTAATATTTCTAAATATAATTACATTATTTATTTTTGCATTACTATATTATTATGCTCTATGAAATTACTGTTTGATTTTGTGTTGTACGTTTAAGACGAATGCTGGAGTTGGAAAAATTGTAAGTAAATACATTTGTTAGCACTTCAACGGCTACTGGACCAGTTGGCAAAAGGTTCCAAAAAATGACAGAGAAAGAATGTTTAAAGAATTTCATGTAAAGATTTAACTTATCGACTATTTAACACATTGTTAGAACAAAAGATTGAATATTATATTTTTAATTTTGTTGTAGAAATATTACTGGTGGGATGATGCAAATGTATCTGCTATAACGAGGAATTTTTATAGAAGATTTAGATCCAGATTTAACGGGTTGTTGGATTATGCTAGAACCAACATGGTAAAACCTAACTGGATACTCGAACACAATTGGCAATAGTATATTCACTATTGGAATAGCGAAGAATACAAATTGTTAAGAGACAAAGGAATGAAAGCCCGGGCATCATCCAAGGGTGGGTCCCTACATACTGCGGGTGCAGTTAGTATGATTGTTGTGAAGGAAAAAATGGTATGTAACTTTTACAGTTTTAATTATTTGTTTCTATTTAAATTTTTAATTATTTGAAGATTAATAATTTTTTCATATGCAGGAAAAAGAAAAAGGTAGGAAGATATACTTCGATGAGGTATTCAAGGAGACGCATGTGAAGCAGAAAAAGAACCCGACAAATGAAGGTGTCTGGATTGAGCCTCGTGCAAAAGCTGCCCATGTAAGAATCAAATTTTGAATTTATGAATCTTTTTTTCAAAGTTGATATTATTTAAGTATAAGTGATTTAATATTTTTTTACTATTAATTTTCACTTTACTTTGAATATAGGACAAATATATACAGCTCCTTAGTGAGTTTCGTAGTACTCAGTCTCCTGAAAGTCAGGGTGACCCAATACCCCAACATGTAGAAGAGGAGTTATGGGAACAAACTGTGGGTCCTGCAATTAGAGCTCATAACTACGGATACCAAAGAAATTATTTTGGCGATAATGTTAGGTCTTCCTTCGGCCCTACATCCTATACCTCATCAGTTGATAAATAAATCATTGATTTATTAAACAATACGGTTTCTAAACTCACCTAGGAGCTTGCTGCAATGAGAGAGAGGGCGTAGAAGAAGGAGGAGGAAACATCATCACAAATCAGGATGTTGCAGGAGCAGTGCAGCTCTTTTATTCAATCTGCAAGGAGTACTCCTCCATGTCCTAGTGATGCAGTTCGGGTTACAAAAGGTCTAGGCCCACTAAATGATATCAGTACAGATGAGGAATCAAATCCTGCATGTGCGGCTGAGGATGTAGAAGACGGAGATGAAGACGAAGATGATGAGTTGTAGTTTTTTTACTTTTGCATGTATTGTAGTTTGGATTTGGAGATGACTTATAGTTTTTACATTTTTGTTTGTTTTTAGAGTTGAATTATATGTTAGTTATGTAGGAATACACTTGGTTTGTTCTTTTTATTGTTGTATTATATGTTGTTGTTCATCTGTTCAACTTGTTGCTTTTTATTTTTTTCAAAATCCCAGAAAAATCAACCACTTGTGGTCGGTTTATTTTGAATTTTTTATTTTTAAAATTATTTCTTCCTATTTTAATAAAATAATAATGAATTTTAAAAATATATATTTAAAAAAAAATGAGCACACGTGGTCGATTTTTAAAAAGCTATCATATTCTTACCGACCACGAATTTTGATCAGTTTTGTGGTGGAAATTCAGAAAATCAATCATGTGTGGTTGGATTTTGTGGTCAGTTTTTCTATTTTTTTAGTAGTATTTCACATTGTGATTAAGTAATTTTTGGGGTTTATACTTTACAAAAATATAGTTTGTTCTTTGTTTTGTTTTGAAAATCCTCTATTTCAAGTACGAACAGTGGTATTCGGCGAAGAACAATGAGTTGAAATTGACAACAGTGGTATTCGGAGCCATAGTTTTTAGTTGGTTGGTGATTGAGCTTACTTTGAAGTCGTGGCTTTACAAAACTCGAGCCTCCATGGAAAAGTCTAACCCTTCTCATGACCTCGACTATGTTGAAGCTTCCGCTGATCAAACTTCAAAAACTACAAGTCTCAGGTCGATATTGATTCTCCCCAGAAAAACAACTGATCTAGAGTTATGTTTAATTTTTTGGTTGTAAATCCCAATATATTATATGCTTTAGTATAACTTGATAAAATTAATAAAAAATTAGGAATATGGTGACTTGTTAATTTCTATTTTTTTTGTTTCAGTTTCTAATGTTTATAGTATTACGCTTGAGGGGGGAAAGGTATTGCCGAAGTTTAATTCGATTCAAATGGTAATTTCATCTACCTTGAAAGTGTAGATTGGATTTGATTAGACAGCATGTTAATTATCAACTAGATTATCCTTAATACAAGCTTTTAAAATGTTTCCCTGATTTATCAGTCGTAGGATCGATCACTAGATTTCCCTTAATATAGTTGTATGTGTAAATATCAATGTAAAAATCTTTATATATATTACGCATATACATATGACAAGATGAGCTTGTTTTCTGGGTGTTTACATATCTATAGTTCATATACATATGTGTTTATTGGGTTTTTACATATTAATTAGTATGTATGTGTATATTACACGTTGTTGAACACATGCATAAGTTATTTTTGGGATTATGTTTTGTTTTACGTCTTTGAGGCAATGGACATTAAATAAGTATATGTTAAACATATAAATCAGTTTTCATGTGTTATTACACTTGCAATGAAATGTATAGTTCTGTTAAACATATACATAAGTGGATTTTGGACTATGTTTATATGTGTTTGAGACAATTCACATTACTGTAAGACCCCGCAAAGTTTCCTCGTAGTCTGAGCCTTTAGAACGTGTCAAGTGAAGTATAATTCTGGCCCTAAAATATTAAGGAGTGACTTTCAAAGTGATTAGTGTTTAAACCTTTTTGAATTTTCCTAAAAATAACTTTTTATCGTGTGTAAAATTGAACTATCTTTCCAACGATACCCATTTTGTCAAAATCCGACATCGAAAGAGAAAGATATGACGGACCTTCGAGCTTGCGACGAACCATCGCCTAAACCATTGCAAAGGAGGCAGTGAGACCCCATTTTGGTTAAGCATGACGGTAAGGTCGATGAACCATCGAGACCTCAATGGACCATTGCACCCATCGTCACAGATGAGGCAGTGAACTCAATTCTGGCCCAGGTGTGACAGTCAGTACCGATGGACCATCGGGCCCTCGATGGACCGTCGCACCCCACCATCGCATATCCCGTTCAGTGATTTTAAGTTGTTTTTAAAAATGGCTTTTTGGTCTTTTCCCACCTTTTTAACACTCGGATATATCCAGAATGAAGCTGAGGGCTTTATTATTCATCCAAACATCACAAAGCTATGGTTTCTCCCTCAAGAACAAGAACAAGTTCCTTCTCCAAGAACTACAAGATCCCACCATAGATTTCACAAATTGAGTGAAGAGTTGAGGTTCCCAAGACAAAAGTTCCTAAAACCCTTACTTAAGGTACGAAAAGAGAGTCGCAAGCAAGCTTCTCCATCCACAAATCATAATCTAAGGTATGTGGAGTTTGAAGAGGATGTTTCTTTCGTTCTTGTGCCCAAAAGTTGTTCTAAATACGAGAATATATGATTTTTCTACTTTTTCTTATGAAATTGAAGTATGGTTTATACCCTATGTTGTTATTCCTTGAGATTTTAATAGTTCTAATGTTCTAGAAATTGAGATACATGAGTATGTTGAGATTTTAACGCAAAATGTTGAAAATTTCAGATATTCTATATGATTTATGAAACTTTATGACATCTAGTATGCATTTTGATGAGTCTTAACATGAGATTTGATTATGGGTCATTAAGCCCTACTTGAGATTTGCAATTTTATGAACTTTTGTGTTGTAAGCACCCATGAATTGAGTACTTTGATATTATTGAGAAAGATTTGGCCTTTTGGTCATAATAGAGTTGAAATCCACATTGAGGATGAATGAAAGAAAATAGAAATATGTTTTGTTCTTCATTATAGACCCTTGAGTTATTTGAGGTGTATTTACTAAGGGTTTTGACCTGAGTATGGGAGTAGTATTTAGCACCGAGTTGGGTATGATTCCAAGGTCTCATACCCCAGAACTACGTGCCATCGTAGGTTCGAGATTTATGGGCCCAAGGATGAGATAGTGATCACTAAAGATGAGGTTCTACTCCGATTGCAAGGATAGAACATCTTTCCCTAACATGGGAAAGATGTTTGACTCCATGTATCTCACATGGTTTATGTTGGTTAGAAGAAACTCCCGAGTTCCAAGTGTCCCGAGTCTAAAAGAGTTCTAGAGTTCCCAAGTGTTAAAAGTTCCTAAAAGTTCTGAGTCCTTAAGTTTTAAAGAAGTTTTACTCTCCATGAGATAAAAGCATGAGTTTGAAAGTATAGGTTAAAGTTCCTTTATCCTTCAAGTACTGAGAATAAGAGGAGAGTATAGATTTTAAAGTTAAGTATAATGATTCACGAGATTTGTGTTACATGCTTCACTATTCATGATTCATGAGTTTTATATTTTAGACTTATTTAAGCTATGTGAGTTATTCCTATTTGCATGCATGAATTTATAAAGAGAGTTGATATTCTTTTATGTAAATGCATACACCCCCATATACTTAGTACATTCCCAAAGTGTTGATCCACATATACGTATGTGTGCTACATTGTCTTAAAATGTAGGTTCAGGTGCTCAGTCTTAGAGTGACCATGATTCCCGAGTGCCTTGCCTATATCCTAAAGTTGGTGAGTCCTCATGTTCGAGCCAGTTGGGGGTCTATCCCAATGGCTCTCCAATTTGATTAGTAGAGGCTTTGTCAAACTAGACTAGCAGTTGTGTTTTAAACTTTCAGTATTTTATATTTCAAATTATGTTCTCTATTTATTTCAGTTTTGAGATGATACAATATAGTCTTATTTCTTGACTTGATATCCCAAAGTGAGATATAGAGATAGTAACAGGATTGAAGGGTTAGCTTGGGGCTAATTGTAGCCTTAAGCACCATGTGACGCTCCGAGATGAGATTTTGGGGTGTTACAATTACGTATGTATATGTTAGACACATACATAAGTTTTGATATATTGTTTGATGTGACATGAAATGCCCAGTTTGTTATATATTGTTATGAACATACATTACGATTTATATGTGTTGAACATAAATATGAATGGGTTTGGATTATGTATTTGTTATGTATGTTTGAGGCAATGCAAATTACATATATATATGTTAGACATATATATAAGTTTTGATATGTTGATTGATTTGTAATGAAATGTCCAGGTAATTGTAATGCCCCGGATTTTGAACCCCGGACGCTACACGGTGCTAAAAATCCCAAAGGACCACTATCTAAACCATGACTGATACCTATAACTGAGCACTACATAATTAATGTAAAAATGTGGAATAATAAGTTGAAAGGCCATAAGGTTCAAATAACTTAAGTAATACTGAAGTATGTGGTTTAACAATACCAAAAATAAACTGAAATAACTGTCTGAACATGCTATAGTCTAAAAGCCTCTACACTGTCTGAATAAGGAGTTAATGGGACATGTCCCCAACTAAATCCAAACCACTGAAATAAACTAAGTATTGAAATACTGAAATGATAGAACATCCTCAAATGATGAGGACTCACTGCTAGTCTGTCTGATGAACGTCTGATCTACTAAGGGTGCTCTGGAGCTCCTGCTTCTGAACCTATGGTATAAAACACCATAGATCAAGATAAAAGTATGCGTCAGTACGTGGAAATGTTCTGGTATGCAAGTGAGGTGAGGTTGAATGCAAGGATTCATATGCATGAATAATACTAACTAACTGAGTAACATGAATGTGAGAATACATGCATGAATACGTAATTGTAACTGAAATCATGACAACATTGATTACTTAGTCTAAATACTGATAACATGGATTTTTGATAACTGATACTGAGCGGTTGTGTCTGACAGTCTTGGTTTTGATGGAACTAGCTGAGTTTCGTACTGAGCTGAGTGACTGTATATGACAGTCCTGAATTCTGTAGAACTATCTGAGTTCTATTACTGAGACTGAGACTGAGACTGTGGGAAGTATTCATCTAACTGACATTCCCCAAATAATGTAATATAGCTGAGTTGGGGAATAATCTATAACCTCAACTGGAAGGATGTCAATACTGCGCCACTGGAAAGGACAAGCTGTGAGTGACCCTCATTTGGCAATGTCCCCATAAGAGAACGGCGGGACCCTCATCTAACAATGTTTTTCCACCTCATCAACCCTCAACGTCAGTGTTGATGTATCAACCTATGCTGGCTACATAGTTCTAGAATGCAAGGATTGCTTCTAAGAATCACACCCTCATCTCAGAGTGTGTGCTCCCATCCTTGTGTTCACCCGGTGCTGAATTCTACTCCCATCTAAATACACTCTGAACTGATTATACTAGACTAAACTAGATTGAGTTCCCTAAATTCCGTTGATTGATGAAATTTTACTGAGATGGCTGAGATTACTAAAATTACTAAGATTACTCAGATTTCCTGAGTCATGTGACTGACTGACTTCTACTGATTATGGCTTGACTGAGAGTATCATGAAAACTGACACTGGCTCTAGGTACACAACTAAATTGTCGGGTATAAATACCCCCAAGAATCGATAGCATGAAACTGACAAGACATGGCACTTCTTGAACATATGACCATTGTCAACAATTCATAATACAACCATTGGGGATTTCATGACACAATTAATATTCATAATTTTGTATATGTAGGGGAATACATTGAAATATATCATGATTTCACAATTCTAGTCTCATGGCATTCCATCAAACAATTTCAATGCATAACAATAGCATGTGAGTCATTTGGAATATAAGGGTAAAGCATGAATTCATCATTTAGGTCCTAATGAGTCAAAATGCATCTCTTGTTCTCTTACACATTTTATCAAACACCTTGCATGCATATCCTTAGGATAGGCATGAAGATTAAATCAATACATCATGTTTGCATAAATCAACACAATTTAATAGATTTCAACCCACATGTTAGCATAGATTCATGAAAACACATTAAAGAATCCAACTTGGGAATCATACAACGACATCAACATGGTCATAGTCAACCCACAACATGAACATCATAATTTATGATTTTAGAATAGAATTCTTGAGCTTCATGGATGAAAGGAATCCATGAATGAACACTTGACATACCTTGATTCTTGATTTGGGGAAGATTGAAGGTTAATTCTTTGAGAATTAAAGCTTGACTTGAAAACCCTAAAGTATTTCTTGAGAGAATTTAAGAGACTATGGGTGTATGTTGGTGAATTTAGGGTTGAATTAAGTGTTTTGGACATTTTTTTATGTGAGCCAAAAGACCCAATTGCCCTCAAATTTACAGATTTTAAAAGTTAAAAGTTCCCAAGTACGGGGAGTGTTGCGTGCGTCGCATGCTCTATTCCTCGGGACTGGAGCATGTGTCGCATGCCATATCACATGCCTTGAGCTGTGAAATGGAGCATGTGGCGCATGCTTATCGCATGTTGCTACTGTTCTAAAATCCAAACATGCCCAAAACGGATTCCAAAAATTCCAAAACTCACCCAATATGTACTATTGACTTTCCCTATCGTGATGCAACTTGAAAATCGACAAACGAAGGTTGGTAAAGTCATGAAATAAATCCCTAAAGTTTGGAGGCTTAAAATAAGACTAAGTCGTTAACACTTAGCTAAAATTTCCTAAGTGTTGGATCTGTTATAGAGCTTTAAGGGCTGAATTTAACTTAGACTTTCATGGGGTCTTACAATATCTCCCCCTTGGGAACATTTTTTCTCGAATGAGACTAACTGAGATGGGAGAAACAATAAAATAAAGTGCATATGGGAAATGCGCAACTGAAACATGATTCCAGGACTGACATGACTGATAAGCTCAATGTATTTTACTAAACATGCATATCTGATACATGAGTAACAGATTCATGAAGGCATGAGTGGGATTACTGATAAGTTGAGTATACTACACATATATATCTGATGCATGAATACATGACTTAACTGACATATGAACGAATGACTGAATATTCAATGGTACTTAGTACCAAGTTTACAATGGGAAGCTGAGCAAGAAAATGAATTCCAAGTCTGTAACTGAAATCTGAACATGAAACTGAATAAGCTTTGAGAAAAGCTATTACCTTTGACTAAGTCTGAATTAGTGGAGAAGAGATGAGGATACTTAGTCCGCATGTCTGTATATGCTTCCCAGATAGCTCCTTCAACGAACGGATTCCGCCAAAGAACTTTGACTAAAGGGACTTCTTTGTTCCTCAGTCTATGAGTCTGGTAGTCAAGAATTTTGATTGGAATCTCTTCACAAGGGAGACTGTTCTGAATATCTATGCCCTCAACAGAGACTACGACTGCAGGGTCACCTATGCACTTCTTAAGTAAGGAGACATGAAAGACTAGATAGACTGAAGCAAGATCTGAAGGTAATTCGAGATCATAAGCTACCTTGCCAAAATGGATGAGAATCTTGCTGAATCTCTTTACTCCCCTCATGAGAGAGATCTTTAGATAGACATAATCATCAATATCAAACTTTAGATCCTTTCTGTGCA
Source organism: Capsicum baccatum var. pendulum (assembly GCA_030864225.1). NCBI lineage: Eukaryota > Viridiplantae > Streptophyta > Magnoliopsida > Solanales > Solanaceae > Capsicum > Capsicum baccatum. Next base: position 295,355,967 of record CM061552.1, read on the forward strand.
TATCTGCATAAAACTTCTGTCGGCTCTGAGTAACCCGAAGTCTTTCTCTGATCAACTGGACTTTTTCTAAAGCATCAAATACTAAGCCAGGCCCTACTACAGTAGCCTCACTGAGTTCAAACCAACTAATTGGAGATCTGCATCTCCTACCGTAGAGAGCTATGAATGGAGCCATCTTAATACTGGAATGATAGTTGTTGTTGTATGAAAACTCAATCAAAGGAAAATGGTCATCCCAACTACCCTTGAAATCAATTACACACGCTCACAGTATATTCTCTAAAGTCTGAATGGTCCTTTTTTCTTGACCATCTATCTGAGCATGAATGGTTGTACTGAGGTCAACTCGGATACCAAGACCCTTTTAGAATGCTTTACAGAAGTGAGAGATGAACTTGGTACCTCTATCTGAAACAATGGATAATGGAACACCGTGTAATCTGACGAACTCCCTGATATAGAGTTTGGCGTAATCCTGGGCTAAATAAGAGGAATAGACTAGAAGGAAATGAGCTGATTTGGTCATCCTGTCTACAATGACCCAAACTGAATTATGTTGATGATGAGTACGAGGCAAACCCATCACAAAGTCTATGTTCACTTCTTCCTACTTCCAGGTGGGAATATTGAACTCCTGTATGGACCACTAGGCTTCTGATGCTCAATCTTAACCTGCTGACATGTTGAGCACTTAGCCACAAACTCTGCAATATCTCTCTTTATCCCACTCCACCAATAGATGTCCTGCAAATCATGGTACATCTTTGTAGCCCCTGGATGAATAGAGTAGTGCGCACCATGTGCTTCTATAAGAATTCGTTACCTCAAGTCATCTACTCCTGGCACACACAGACGACTTTGACAATGCAATACACTATCTCCTCCTTGGGATAAAACCTCTACTTTCTGATCCTTGACTGACTCTTTCAACTTAACAAGATTAGGATCTCTATCCTATTTTTCTTTTACCTCGGAAACTAAAGATGATTCTAAACTATTCTAAACCCATTTACTACCTTCTATAGAATCAACAAGGCAGACACTTAATCAAGCAAACTGATGGACTTCCTGAGCTGACTTTTTCTTACTGTCCTCAAGATGAGCAACCCTACCCATAGATAGTCCACTGAGAGCATTGGCCACTATATTGTCCTTTCCCGAATGATAAAGAACACTCATGTCATAATCTTTCAAGAGCTCTAACCACTTTCTATGATGGAGGTTGAGGTCTTTCTGAGAGAATACGTACTAAAAGAATTGGTGATTTGTGAACACATCTACATGTACCCCATACAACTAATGTCTTCAAATCTTTAAGGCAAATACTACGGCTGCAAACTCAAGATCATGAGTAAGATAATTCTTCTCGTGGAGTTTTGAGTTACCTGGAGGCATACACTATGACCTTACCATGTTGTATAAGGACGCAACCCAAACCTACTCTGGATGCATCACAGTCCACTACAAACCCATCTGAGCCATCTAGGAGAGCCAAAATTGGAGCTGAGGTGAGTCGAGTCTTCAAATTTTGAAAAATCTCTTTGAAAGGATCTGACCACTGAAACTTGACTTTCTTCTGAGTCAATCTGTACATATGGCATGAAATAGACAAAAATCCCTCAACAAACCATCTGTAATATGCATCAAAACCCATGAAACTCCTGATATGTGATAGAGATATAGGGTGAGGTCAGTTTCTTACTTCTTTGGTATTTTGAGGATCCACTCTAATGCTATCACCGAAAATGATATGACCAAGGAATGCTACTGACCTTAGCCAAAATTGGCACTTACTGAATTTGGCAAATAACTGAAAAGATCTGAGAGTCTGAAGTACTATTTTGAGATGGTCTGCATGATCATACTCACTGTGGGAATAGACAAGAATGCTATCTATGAAGACTATGATGAACATATCCAAGTACTGCTTGAACACACGGTTCATCAAGTCCATGCAAACTGTTGGGGCATTGGTAAGACCAAAGGAAATGACTAAGAATTTAAAGTGACCATACCGAGTACGGAATGCTATTTTCAAAATGTCACATTCTCTGAATCTGAGCTGATGATATCCTGATCTGAGGTCTATCTTAGAGAAATAGATAGAACCCTGAAGTTGGATAGACAAGTCATCAATTCTGGGAAGTGGATACTTGTTCTTGACCATGCCTTTATTGAGCTGGCGGTAATCGATACACATTTTGAGAGAACCATCTTTCTTGTGCATGAATAAAACTAGTGTACCCCACGGGGATACGCTGGGTCTAATGAATCCCTATCTAGGAGACCCTTCAACTGTTCTTTTAACTACCTGAGTTTTGTTGGTGCCATGTCTGTATGGCGGAATAGATATAGGCTGAGTATCTAGAAGAAGATCAAAGTCGAAGTCTATTTCCCTTTCGAGAGGAATTCCAGGAAGATCTTCGGGAAAGATATTTAAGTATTCATTTACTACTAGGACTGATTCAAAGATGGGAGTTTTGGAACTAGTGTCCTTAACTCAAACAAGATGATAGACACATCCCGTAGATATAATTTTCCTTGCCCGAAAGTAGGAAACAAGCTGACCTCTGAACGTTGAAGTAATACCCCTCTACTCTAGGACAGATTCATTTAGAAATTGAAACTAGACAACTCTGTTTCTACAGTCGACTGTGGCATAGCAGGAATAAAGCTAATCCATGCTGAGAATGACATTAAAATTAGTCATCTCTAATTCGACTAAGTCTTTTAAAGTGACTTTCTGAGATACCATAACTAAAAAGTTTCTGTATACCCATCAGGCTATGACGGTTTTACCCACTGGGTAGAGACTGAGAAGGGCTCTGCTAGAATCTTGGGACTGACTTCAAAATCAACTACTATATAAGGAGTAACAAAATACAAAGAAGCTCCTGGATCTAGCAAAGTGTAAACATGCACATGAATGATTTGTAACGTACCAGTAACTACATCAGGAGAATTTTCCTGATCCTATCGGAACTGAAGAGCGTTAAGTCGATTTGGGTGCTGCCCACTCGTATCACTGGAAGTGGCAACCTGCTGATTTAGGTGAACAAACTGAGCTGAGGAACGGTTATGCTGACCCTGAAAACCTAACTGAGGATAATCTCTGACTCTGTGGCCTGGCTTTCCATATCCAAAACAGACATCACTGCCAGCTCTGCAAAACCCTTGTGGTTCTTACCAGAAGTCTGACAAAGGAGATTGATTGGGCACTGCTAATACTGTCCTGAGACTTAGAACCTGGCACTCTATCTCTGTTGCCGTCTCTAAATTTTGACACTGAATCACTAGCTGAAGAAGGAACTAGAATAGAAGACTTAGGAAAAAACTGAGAACGATTTCCTCCCTCTGACTTAGGCTGAGCAAAGTTGAAACTACCTGTCCTTGATTTCTTATTCTACTTTTCTCTCATTGTAATCTTCTGCTCTTCTATCTATTGATCATGGATCATAAGCCTGGCTATGTCCATCACACTAATCAGCATTGCGTACTTGCACTCATTGACCACACTATCATTCACCCCAGACACAAACTTACTCATCTTAGCCCTGCTATCGGCCACCACATGAGGAGCATATCTGGCTAATGGAGTAAACTTAAGAGAATACTCTTTCACTGTCATGTTGCCCTGCCTGAGGTTAATAAACTCTAACACCTTAGCTTCTCTCAGCTTTATGGGAAAGAATCTATCAAGGAAAGCAGTGGCAAACTCTTCCCACTCAATAGGCTCTGCATCTTCGGCCCTCTCTACTTTCACTATTTGAACCATATGTGAGCCACATCCTGCAACTGATATATGGCTTACTCAACACTCTCACAAGCGGTAACCCCCAAGATATTTGTAACCTTCTAAACCAGATCATGGAATTCCTGAGGGTCCTCATCTGACTTAGACCCAAAAAGGAATGGAGGATTCATTCGAGTGAAGTCCCGAATCCTGGTTACTACAGTGTTGGCCACTGGGTTGGATGGAACGATAGTTGTATGTTCAATCTGAGTAGCAATAGAATTAGCAAGAGTAGTGAATATAGATCTAAACTTTGTATGAGAGATATGTTCGTCTAAGTGATTTTCTTGGACGGGCTGACAGGCTGACTGATTTCCATTTCTTCTTTTCAGAGATATGTTTTGTAAACAAAAATGGGAGAAATAGATTAGACTAAGAGTTAAATTTGATCTCATGATCACTTGTACGACATAAGTATTGAAAGAAGGGAAACTGTCCTAAAACATCTTATAGCCTTCTGTACATAAATGTGGTGCACAACACACCCATGCACAAAACTCTACTAGATGCAGCTTTCAGACTTCCTACGATACTACTGAATGTTAGGATCTGATACCAAGTTTATAACGCCTGGGATTCTAAACCCCAGATGCTACACGGTGCTAATAATCTCAGAGGACCACTAGCTAACCCATGACTGATACCTGTAACTGAGCACTTTATAATATAATGTAAAAATATAGAATAATAAGTTGAAAGGCCATAAGGTTCAAATAACTAAAGTAATACTGAAGTATGTGGTATAGCAATACCAAAAAAAACTGGAATAACTAATCTGAACATGCTATAGTCTGAAAGCCTCTACACTGTCTGTCTACTGAATGTCTGATCTACTAAGGGTGCTCTAGAGCTCCTGCTTCTGAACCTATGGTATAAAACACCATATAGCAAGATAAAAGTATGCGTCAGTAGGTGAAAATATACTAGTATGAAAATAAGGTAAGGTTGAATGCAAGGATTCATATGCATGAACAATACTAACTGACTGGGTAACATGAATATGAGAATACATGTATGAATACGTAACTGTAACTGAAATCATGACAACACTGATTACTGAGTTTGAATACTGATAACATGGATTTCTAATAACTGATATAACTGATACTGAGTGACTGTGTCTGAAAGTCTTGGTTCTGATGAAACTAGTTGAGTTCTGTACTGAGCTGAGTGATTACATCTGATAGTCCTGAATTCTATAGAATTATCTGAGTTCTCTTACTAAGACTAAGACTAATATTGTAGGAAGTAGTCATCTAACTGACATGCCCCAATTAATACAATATAGATGAGTTGGGATCCAATCTGTAACCTCAATTAGAAGAGTGTCAATTACCACTAGAAAGGACAAACTGTGAGTGACCCTCGTCTGGTAGTGTCCCCATAAGAAAATGGTGGGACTCTTATCTGATAGTGTTAATATACCTCATCTACCCTCAACTATCAGTGTTGATGTCTCAACCTATGCTGGCTACATAGTTCTAGAATGAAAGAATTATTTTTAAGAATCACACCCTCATCTGGCAGTGGGTGTTCCTATCCTTGGGTTCACTCAATGCTGAATCCTACTTCCATCTTAATAGACTCTGAACTTATTATACTAGACTTAACTAGACTGAGTTCCCTAAATTTTGTTGACTGATAAAATTTTACTGATATTTGATAACTGACTGAGATTTACTGAGATGGCTAAGATTACTGAAATTACTGAGATTACTGAGATAACTGAGATTTCCTGAGTCATGTGACTAACTAAATTCTACTGATCATGGCTTGACTGAGAGTATCATAAAAACTGACACTGGCTCTAGGCACACAGCTAAATTATCGGGTATAAATACCCCCAAGACTCGATAGTATGAAACTGACAAGACATGACACTTCTTGAACATATGATCATTTTCAACAATTCATAATACAACCATTGGGGATTTCATGAAGCACTTGATATTCATAATTTTGTATATGTAGGGGAATACATTCAAATATATCATGATTTCACAATTCTAATTTCATGGCATTCCATCAAACAATTTTAATGCATAACAATAGCATGGGAGGCATTTGGAACATAAGGGTAAAGCATGAATTCATCATTTAGGTCTTAATGAGTCAAAATGCATAATTCTTGTTCTCTTAGACATTTTATCAAACACCTTGCATGCATATCTTTAGTTTTAGACATGAACATTAAATCAATACATCATGTTTGCATAAATCAACACAATTTAATAGATTTCAATACACATGTTAGCATACATTATGGAAGCAGATTAAAGACTCCAACTTGGGAATCATACAATGACATCAATATGGTCATAGTCAACCCACAACATGAACATCATAATTTATGATTTTAAAATAGAATTCTTGAGCTTCATGGAAGAAAGAAATCCATGAATGAACACTTGACATACCTTGATTCTTGATTTGGGAAAGATTGATGGTTAATTCTTTGAGAATTAAAGCTTGACTTGAAAACTCTAAAGTTGTTCTTGAGAGAATATGGGTATATGTTGGTGAATTTAGGGCTCAATTAAGTGTTTAGTATGTTTTTTATGTGAGCCAAAAGACCCAATTGCCCTCTAATTTGCAGATTTTAAAAGCTGAAAGTTCCAGGTACGGGGAGTGTAGCGTGCGTTGCATGCTCTAGTCCTTAGGACTGGAGCATGCGTCGCATGCTATATCACATGCCTTGAGCTGTAAAATGGAGCTTTCGACGCACGCTTATCGCATGCTACTACTATTTTGAAATCCAAACATGCCCTAAACGGATTCCAAAAATTTTGAAACTCACCCAATATGTACTATTGACTTGCCCCATCATGGAGCAACTTGAAAATTGACAAACGGAAGTCTAAAAGGTCATGAAATAAATTCTCGAAGTTCAGAGGTTTAAAATGAGACTAAGTCCTTAACACTTAGCTAAAATTTCCTAAGTGTTGGATCTTTTATATTGCTTTAAGGGCTGAATTTAACTTAGATTTTTACGGGGTCTTACATTAATATACATCATATTGTTATGTATGTGTTAATAATATATAAAACATTACGCAATAATAATGTGATTGTGGACTATTATTAATTAACGATGTTATTTATATGCATGTCAGGGACTGTGGAGTATTCGTTGTTGGGTATGCAAAATACGTAAGTGAAGGAAGGGATGTGCCTTCAGTGGGTTTTGAAGCAGAGTACCATCGTACGCGATATGAGACACTCCTTTGGAATTACAGTCTTTAGAAAGTGAAGAAAAGTTATGTCAGTGACGATGATGACCCTCCAAGATCAAGAACAAAAAATGTCTCCCTACCGATGAAACTGGAATAGTTAGCATTGAGAAGACTATAAGATCATTATGGTGGAGACCTTATATTTCAGTGGATTTCTTAGGAATCCAGAATTTGAAACTAATATTAGTAGTTTGTTATGAAACGCATTTGACATATGTTTTTGGATTATAGTTTAATCTGTTTTCTGTATTATATTGTGTATTGTGCACATTTGTCTACATATACATAGAATAGTTGATTATATATACATAGATTTTTTAAGGAACGTTAACTATTTATTCTTTGTCGTAATTAATGTACTTCTTATTGATACAAACCTAAGGTGCTTATAGATGGCAAGGATTTCTCAAAGGACCAAGCTTAGGAATTAGCAAGTGTTTAGAGCCTTTCAATGCCTTGTCAAGTTGAAGGAGGAGAAGGGGATCCATTACACTCAAGAGGCGCGTCAATTGAAAGGAAATATGGGACTTTGCACTCTATAATATGACACCAAGAGGCACCCCATTTCCCTTTATTCATTAAGGGTGTTTTTGATATTTATTATGTAATAGTATAAATAGACACCTGAACTTGTATTTTGAGTAGTTTTGAGATATTGAGCGAATACTCTTTTAGATTGTAATTTCGTCTTATTTATCTTAGAGAAAACCAAAACTTGAGGGTTTTTATGCAAATGAGGTGTTCTTTCACTTGTGTTGATCAATTGGTAAGAAAAGTGTGATTGTGGAGTGTGAATTCCTTTGGTTCACCTAAGAATGGGGTTTAATCTAATATTGGTGAGGTGCGTTTGAATGTTTGATACACATTCTTATGTTAATCATTAGTGTTAGTGAGGTTCTCATTACCTATCCTTTCCTTTTTATGCATTTCTACTTTATCTCATTTCTTCTATGTATTGTTTTCTTTGTCTTGTTCAAGTTTAGTTGCTGATTTTTGCATTCCTTAGTTAGATTTCGTATCATTTGGCATCAAATCCTTTCTTAGGGTTGTTCCCACAACTCTAATCCTTGGTTTTAGTGTCCTTATTAAAAAAATCTCAACAAAAAAAAGTCAAATCTAAAGAAAAATCACAAAAAAGGTAGTATCTTGTGTTGTTTGTGTAGATCCAAAATTTGTTGGTTAGATCTACTCATTTTTATTGTGTTTTATCGGTTTAAAGTTCTATATCCTTGTTTTCTAGCACCTAGGGAGTTTAGATCTACACTTGGAACAAGATTTGGTCGATTTTGAGCTAGATCCACCATGGTTATGGCGTTTTGAAGTTTCAAGAGGGTAGATCTGAGTGGCTTTTGTGTTATAGACATTGGTTGGTTGTGATTTGTTGTTATTTGATCTCACCTTGGCCTAAGGAACCTAGATCCACAAGAAAATCTGAATTTGGGGTTCATTTGATTAGGGGTCAAACTTTGGTCAACTCTTAAATATTTATCTTGTTCTTCTATCTTCATCAAGTCTTGTTAAAGAAGAATATTCAAAGAGGGTGTTTGATCCAAAAAAGCGGTGGAAATAGAGTGTACTTGGTGTTTGTGAAAGAATATTCCTGAGCATATTCATTGTCATCCAAAAGAAGAAAACAAAGGGAACAATCAAGTACAAAACAAGTACAAATCCAAGTACAAAGGGGAGACCATTCTTTTTGAATTCAAATTGGAGATTAAAAAGGGCTTCAAACTTGTTGTTTTTCCCTCCCAAAGCATTTTCTCTTCTTCCCCAAGGTGTTAGGGGAAAACTTGAGCAAAATTTGGAAATTACACCCAATCAATTCATGCCACATCGTCACTAGCTATACGACCTAATCAAGTTCCTAAGTAGATTTCTTAGTTTCTAATTTTTTATTCTAGTTTCTTGTAAGTTAATTCTATCACTAATTATCAAACTAGTAAGTATCTACTAGGTTGGTAATTAGTCTAGAGTTTGTTTGTTTCGTGTCTTCAGTTTTTGTGTGCTTTTCTCATTTTTAAGTCATAGTAACTTGTTGGTTCAAGTAGGAACATCATTTTTATTTGAGTCATATCAAATAAAAATCAATTTCGGGCCAAAGTAGATTCACCACTCATTCACTTGCCAAGTATTGCCAATCTTTCAATACTTGTAAGACCAAGTGTGAGGTAAGGATTGAGTGTGAGAGCGGTGAGGTTTATTGTACTAATGTGTTTTTTTCTTTTGTAGGTTTTTGATTATTTGTTAGGCACAAGGAGCATCGAACCCCAGATTTCAAGTGCTCCCTCACTTAGGAATGATGTTTTGGGAGTCTTGATGACTCGATTTGATACACTAACCCGAGACTTGAAGGTGAGTTGAACAGTATGAAAAGATACTTGAATTCTATGAAGGGTGAGGTGTCCACCATTAGTGGAAGGTTTGACAGTGTTGAAAGTAGGAGGAACTAACGACCTTCTACTCCTAATCCCTACCATGCGTCTTTAAGTATCCAAGCCAACAACTCCTCAATGACTATGACACCCGAAACTCTCCACCAAATGTTATACCCTCCACAACCCCCACAAAACCAAGTCTAAACACCTCCAAACCGAAACATACCAAGATCCATACACCCCCATATGAACCAAGTCCAACAAGAGTGACTTGGAGTCCAAATCCTACCAAATCCGAATCCACAAATTCCAAATCCATTCGATCAAGGACCAATCACCCCACATAACCAAACACCTCCATAAAATGCTAACTACCGAATTCTAAATCCCATGAATCAAATACCTTACCCTTCACCACATTAATTGTCGCAAGTTCAAGCTCTAAATAACCAAAGGCCTTATAACCCTCCACAAAGACCCCAAAACTGAAATTACCCAATCCAAAATAAATACTATGGTAGAGGGTATCTATAAGATTATGATGTTCCTAATGATGACTATTGGTTTAAGGAAGAAATAGGGGGGAAGATACGATCAAAGAGGACCATTTGGGAGAATCCGAGGACAAGAGGCAAGGCATGGCCATGGTAATCATCATGGAACCCAATACATAGGCATTAATTCAATTAAAATTGGAATTCCAATATTCAAGGGTAAAAGTGACCCGAGGTGTACTTAGCTTGGGAATCTTCTTGTGAAAAGTTATTTCAAGTGAATGAATTAACCGAGGAAAAGAAAAGTTGTTATGCCATTACAAATGTTGAAGGCTATGCAAACACATGGTGGGACTACACTAAGAGGCTTGGTAATGTATTGATTGGTAGCCAACTACCTCCTTGGGAGATGTTGAAGAGATTAATGAGATAAGGGTAGGTTCCGGAATAATATAGACATGAGCTTCTTGCCAAACTCTACAACTTAAGGCAAGGAAGAAAAGTGTCATGGCCTATTATGATGAATTCCAACAACTCATCTTGAAACTTGATAATAGAGAGAAAGAATTCCATCATAACATCATTCATTTCAAGGTGGAATTGAACAAAGACATCTCTTCCGTATGACTTTTCATAAGTTTGAAACCGTGGTTGAAGTCTTCCAAGTGGATATGGAAATTGAGAAAGAAAATAATGAGAGATACAAGCCAAAGGCTCCCTACACTTATATGGGTTGGTCCAAGGAAAAGGATATGGTTTCCGCATCTATGAATCCTCCTCCAGTCGTAACCAAGGCTGGCCAACACCATCCTCCAAAGCTTGAAGGTAAACTAACTTCTACTTCTCATTTTAAGGGTCAATAATGTTTCAAGTTTCAAGTTTGGGGTCATAGGGAAAGTGAGTATCCTATCCAACATAATGTGATCCTAAAGAGGGGGAAGTTGTACTATCTTGGTGAAGAGGTTGAGTTGGAAACCAAGAGAAATGATGATAACTCTCAAGATGGAGAGTGTTTAGAACCCGAAACTCAAGGTGAGGGTGGTGAAGAAGATATGTTTCCTTGTGAAGGGAAATGTGATGTCCTTAGTTATGTGGTTAGAAGGACTTTGTTTAGTAAGGTCTTGGATGGTCAAAGAGAGAACCTATTTCATACCAAGTGCTTTATTAAAGTAAGTGTGAGTTCAATTATCATAGATAGTGGGAGTTGTGTGAACATTTCTAGTGTCACCTTGGTTGACTACTTGAAACTATCCACTACCCCACACCCAAATCCATACAAGCTTCAATGGTCAAACAAGTGTGGTGAATTAAAGGTCAATCGATAATGTGTGATTAGATTCAAGGTAGGGAATTATCATGATAAAGTGTTATGTGATGTAATCCCTATGCAATCATGTCATATATTGTTGGGAAGACCTGGTAATTTGATAGGCATACTATACATGATGGAAGGTATAATAGGTACACCTTTAAGCATAGTGGCTGAAAGTTCACTCTTCTCCATATTTCACCATCTAGTGTGAATGAAATCCAAGAGAAAAATAAGAAGTTAGGTAAGAAAAGGAGGAAGAAAAGGGAAGGTAAGTTCTCGGATTGTGAGCTTGGAAAGGAAAAAGCAAATTTGATTGTGGAACTTGCCAACAAATATGCCTTGTTACTCCCTAACCCAAAATCTAGCATTTTGCCTAGCTTTGATTCTTCTTATGTGCAGGCATAAGATAAAATAATATACAAGGAGTGTCCAAAAGGATTTCCACACGAAAGCATGATAAATAAACTAGTGAATCCCTTGACCGGGAGCTCCACAAAGGTGAACTGCCCAAGCCTAACCCGAGGTGACTTTACTACTCTCACACTTTCTCAAACTCAAAATGTTGTGGTTTAGTGTCTTGTGAAGTGTTTTTAGGTTTACAAGTGCATACCTCTTTCCTTAGTAACTCTTTTGTTGTGAATAATGATCAACTTGCTCTTAAAACTAGTTCACTACTTGAATATGAGAATGGTATGCTTGCGAATTTCCAAGTTAGTGTTGATGCTTGTAGTGTTGATCTTGATATTGAACATGGTCCTTTGAACTTGTGTAATAAAATCCATCATATTATTTTTGTTCATAGTGTCCTTGTGTATGTCAAAGTTGTGAGTAATGCCTTGAATGATTGTGAGCTTAGTAGCCTAATAAAAGGAGTGGGTCATCTCGGCTTAGACCATTGTCTTCTACTTCTATTTGATCCCGATGTACCTTTGGGATGTGGGTGGAGTAAATTTGGGCCATGTGCATTTCCTTTTGATGTTGATATTATTCACTTCTTTTATATCCTTTGTTCCAAGTTTTTCATGTCAAATACCAAGGATATATGGATGTATGTCAAATGTGAACAACCTTGGCTTGTCTATATAACTTGTGGTACTAATGCTAACCCTCCTCCCTAGAGAAATATGTGCTTGTTTTCTCTCTCTTTGGTTTTGCAATGTGCAAGGTTGAGGACAAATTTCTTTCAAGATGTAGAGGATGATACAATCCTAAGGTGCTTATAGATTGCAAGGACTTCTCAAAGGATCAAGCTTCGGAATTGGCAAGTGTTTGGAGCCTTTCAAAGCCTTGTCAAGTTGAAGGAGGAGAAGGGGAACCATTACACTTAAGAGGTGCCTCAATTAAAGGGAAAGATGGACTTTGCACACTATAAGTTGACACCCAAGAGGCGCCCCATTTTCCTTTATTCATTAAGGGTATTTTTGATATTTGTTATGTAATAGTATAAATAGACACTTGAACTTGTATTTTGAGTAGTTTTGAGATATTGAGAGAATACTCTTTTAGATTGTAATTTTAGTCTTCTTTAGATTAGAGAAAATCAAAACTTAAGGGTTCTTATGCAAGTGAGGTGTTCTTCACTTGTGTTGATCAATTGGAAAGAAAGGTGTGATTGAGGAGTGTGAATTCCTTTGGTTCACCTAAGAATGAGGTTTAATCTAATATTGGTGAGGTGTGTTTGAATGTTTGATACACATTCTTATATTAATCATTGGTGTTAGTGAGGGTCTCATTACCGATCCTTTCCTTTTTATGCATTTCTACTTCATCTCTTTTTTTCTATGTGTTGTTTTGTTTGTCTTGTTCAAGTTTAGTTGCTGATTTTTGCATTCCTTAGTTAGATTTTGTATCACTTATCAACATATAAGTACATACGTTAATGAATAACAAATTCATATAGAATACACATCAATTACCACAAAGTCAACCACAAATCTTATACTAATAAGTTACTAATATGCATAAGTATTACAAGCTGATGTAGTCTAACAACAAATATGTTCATAAAAAATAAATATGTTCATAACAAACTTTCTGAATTGGACAAATGCATAACATTTATGTGTATAAATTCATTTGGAAGATAATGCATACATATTAGTGTTTTATAGGATGTATATATATTCATATACATAAAATAATGAAACACGTTTATTCACTTGGAGATGGTTAATTAGACTAACTTATTTCTTCTTAATAATATATATATGCAATGTTTTTACCTTCGGATACACTGCTTATAATTTTGTATTCGTGTATAAATTTACATATACATAGAAAATACTTTCATCGTTAATTATCAAGTGTATTCCCACAAATGAAGTACGGAGATAATCGTGTGTGCACAGATTTTAGCCCTACGTCGAAGTTGTTTCCGACTAGCCCTCGACTGGAAAAGTATAGAATAGTTTCAATAACTAATCTTCTCAAATGACAAAACTGCATTACTTTGAGTTGCATTACAGTTTCAACCTACCCTTCTATTATAAAAACAACAAAGTATAAAGGGATATCTAGCTTTATAAGGAAAATAATCTAAACGTTTTTAAAATATATATATATATATTTCCAAAAGAAAAAGAGTTGATCTACATCAAAGTGGCACACACACTATGCACCCTCCAACTCCTCGTTCTTGTAAGTGTTCTCCGTGGCTCATAAACTGGAGTACACAATTGAAAACTTTCCACACAACAATGCACATCTGATAGCAAAACTAGTCAAGCAGATGTAAGAAAAAATTCATATCATATCAAATAAAAGACTAAAAGGTCTAAAAAATGAACTTTATTCGTTACCAACAAGGACAAGTGCCAGAAAATACATTCTTACAAAAGCAATGTTGCTCTCTATAGAACTCAAAAATCCATTACATTCAACAAATTCGTAAAGCTAAGTTCTATTAAAACCACCTCTCATCATATATCAAATAGAAATAAGCATAACACATCCAAAATTGGCTCAGCCGAAGGTGATTATCGCTTCTTGGAGACACCAACAGTCTTTCCCCGTCGACCAGTGGTTTTTGTATGCTGACCATGCACACGAAGACCCCAGTAGTGACCTAAACCAGGATGATTCCTGCCATCATATGATAGTAAGATATCAAGGATAAGCACAGACAAGAATGTTTTCCAATAACTTGTACTGAAGTAGTTGATTGAGAATTTCAAATATAATGAATGTTATGAAAACAACAAAAGTAGAGAAGACAAACCTGATCTTCTTCAGGCGTTCCAGATCATCCCTAAGCTTCATGTCCAGAGCATTAGATGTGACTTGGGAAAACTTCCCATCCTTGTAATCCTTTTGCCTATTCAAAAACCCATCAGGGATCTTGAATTGACGAGGATTTGCCAAAACAACTGATGATGAAATTAACCTCGAATACATTATTGATTCCGCGACAATGATTTTTCCACTTTAATAATTTACATATTTTTTTTCGGTTCTTCATTGACCAGAGTATCTCATAAGAATAGCAATATACATCTTCTTGAATTTCAATTAATTTTTTTCTTCAAAACGATCCACGAATCGGTGCTTGATTTGTTTTTGTTTTGTATTTTTGGTTTGATTTGTTTTTAATGTATTTGTATAATTCAAAATTTGAATTTCAAAAGTTGTTACATTATTTAAGGGATGCAATAATCTACTGAATATAAATTGGTTGAGTTAATTACGTCCTTAAAGGAAGGGAATCAATTATTTCCATTTTTAACGACAGTAACAAATTCACATATACAAAGGCGGCTATGTATATGTCGGCTATCTTATGTATATTAATTGGAAAAGAGAGTAAAAGGAATTAAAAAAAGTAAGAGAGAATGTAATTACTTCAGAAAAGATTGATATTTTGGTTATTTACACTTTCTTTTTACAACTAGGATTAACATGATATGGGGTGTTACACTGCTACTGCTGATGACTATACGATTAAAAGACTGCATGCAGACTCAAAGTCACAAAACAATTGTTTGAAAACTGTTTCAAATATATGCACATTGAATAGAAAAAAAGATAGAATTGAACAATCATATAAGCATCCTTTGTGCATACGGCTCTATAAGAAAATTGATTCCCCTTCCTTTCTATAGAAGAAAGAAAATAGAATATATCGTACTCCAGTAGGTAAATACTATAATTGCTCCGTTGCTTTATATATTTCTTTTCTTTTTTTTTTTGTTTTTGTTTTTGTTTTTGTCACATTGGAAAGGCATCAAAATAAACAAGCTTGGTGATTATTTGATTCAAAAAGAACAAGAAGCTAGGTTAATGCTTGACAAAAAGCAAACTTTTATTATATTTACATCAGTAGATGTAGATGGTGCTGTTACATAAACAAAATCACATTCTCAGAGGTTTAAATTCTACCAATTATTTACCTCATCATGTGAGTACTCCACCTACTTATCCTACTGATTGTACTTAAAACAGTAATTAATTTAGCTTATCATAATAAAACTTAGAGCTAAAAGAGCCTTGATTATATTAGCCTTGTTTGAAGGAGTTCTGCCTTGCTCTTTTCAGAATAGTCTTGTCTGCTACAATAAAGTATGCCATCCCAGCAGCTGCCATATAATAATACAAACTTTTATTAGAAAAATTTGAAAAAAAAAACACTTATTAGAGTTTAAATGAAATGGTTGGAGTGATTAAATGAGTTATAGTAGTTTAGAATTTAAAATTAAATTTATTCTATATTTGATTAGAACTAGGTCAAAGAAGAAATTCACTTTTAATCCTCTTTTCATCCCAAAATTATATATATTATCGATGTAAAAAAAAAAAAAATTACAGTAGCGATTAAGTCAATTAAAAAGATATTTACGGTAAATCTCCTTAAAATGTAGAATTTGTAATATTCAAATAAAACAAATTATCTGCGACAACAAGTAGAGATAACCTGATGGTGAAAGAATTTACTTATAATGTAGATAAGTTAAAAAAAAAAAAATTACCAAATAATAAATAACTTGCTAATATAACATGTGAATCTATATTAATTAACACAAATTTTATTTTATGCGACAGTATATAGTATATATAAGTTAAATCTTACTATTTTATATACCATGTGGTTCATTATACCTGTGGAGACAATGAGTGCTTTAGCAGTTGGATTGAGATTTGCTCTTGCCCATGGTGACATCTTCCCACAAGCATACTGCACATTAATTTTATGAATTTTTCAAATATATATATTAGTACTAGAAGACAATAATATTACCAAGTAAATAGTTGTTACTTTCGTCTCAATTTATATGATGATATTTGATAAATATAGAGTTAAAAAATGAAGGAAAGACAATTGTGCGGCGAAAGTTCCTCAACAAGAATAAGTCATAACACTTATGTAGTTATAAATCATCATTATTAAACGTAAAGACATGTCATTTTTGTTGGACTAACAAAAATGAAAAAAGGGTCACATAAATTTGACAGAATAGAATATCTATCACTCTTCCAACAAAACACCAAATAATATATTTCAAAGATACAATTTTAACGTTATTTTTTTCGGAAAAAATGACTTTCATCATACCAAACACACGTAAAATATTTCAAAGACAGTGTAACTTACAGTAGGAATGGCAGTAGCAACTGTTGCAACAACTGCTGCTTTTGCTCCTGCTTTTGCTCCTTCTACATTTACAATCATATAAAAAAAAAATCATAAAATTTATCAATTTAATGGAAATTATTTTTTTGGAAGGTACAAGCAATGAAAGGGAAAGTACCATGAGCATAACGTTTAGCAATGGCTTTTTGGTCCATTGAATCTAAACTCACATTCTTGGCCATTTTAGTGAATATATATTGTAAATTGTAAATGATGATTTTGAGTATTGTGGGTGAAGTAAGAATGGATATTTATAGGAGTTTTGAATAAAAGAGTTTGATGGTTTTGGATAATTTCCAATGTCCTAGTCACTTGTTTTTGTTCAACATTTTATTTATTTATTTATTTTAATTCTCAGTGAGAAGTATTATTTTATTTATTTATTGGTACTGTTATTATTATTATAAGTGGTTTATGTGTTATCAGGTTCCTAATGTAGTCCGTTTATTTGATATTTTTGTCGATACATTGAATTAGTGGGTTTAAAGAGTAAAGTTATTGTACTTATGAGCAAGTGATTGGTACTTCTTACTAATGAGGATTATGGCGGAGCAGTAAATATAATTTTTTATTAATAAAAATTATGACGGAATGGTAAGTACATTTTTATTAATGAGAATTATGACGGAGTAGTAAGTACACTTTTATTTTTAATCAGAGATCTTAAATTTGAGGCATCTAGGTGTAGAGTCATATTTGTTAGGAAGCGTTTTATTTTTTCAATGTGAATTTTTTAACATGAATTTAAATGTAATCAACTCCAATATAGATAGTAGACGCTGAATAAAAAAAAATAGATACTTTATTGATGAACTAATGGACTGTTAGAAGAGAAACCTAGAGAATAATAAGTAAGTAATGTATCAATTAAAATACTACCCCTCTTTACTAACTTTAATTTATTATGCTTTATTTAAGTAAAAAAAAAAAAACACCTTTATATTTTTGCAAAATAGAAATAAAATTTGTGACTTTGTTTACATCTTGTGTTTTACTTATGAGATTGCATGAAATATGTAATTATTGTTGTATGAAAATATTAGTTTTTCACTTTTTGTGTGTACGTGACACTTTTCTCTTTTTGTGTTTCAAACTTTCTAATGTTAGACCTATAACAAAAAATATTATAAATTATTATAATTGATAATTCAAAATATCTTAAACAACATATAAAAAAGTACTATCTATCAAAAGATAATATATTTAACTCTCGAAATTTGAAAAGTAATATCACATTAATTAGGATACAAAAATAGATATTTAGTTTAATTTTTCATAAAGAATATTATTTAATTAAGCACACTCTAAAAATTAGTAGTGATGAACAATTGGAATAGATGATGGTGATAGTTGATAGAGATGGTCTTTCTCATGACAACTAGTGCAATGGTGACTGTAAAATTAATTTGAGGACATGTGGCATGATTAGTGTACGCAGTTCAAACGCATAACACAACAGACTACGAAGAATCTCTCTTGGGTTATCGGTAGCAAATATGTCCAATCATAAAGGATACGCTAATAACTGCTCGTTATCTTTGATGACATGGCACAACATATAGATAGAAAATAAGAATGCCAAACCCTTCAAGAGCGCGGGTGAGTCCATATGGAGCAGGGCATTAGAAGAATATTAGTTGGCTCACTAATGAATCGTACACATGGTGCACCCTTATAGGTCTTAATTAGTCCTTTAGGGCGTTATTAGCGAATTGCGATTGGTCAAATCTTAAAATTGTAAATTGTAAGTAGTCGTCCTTACTCACTTGTAAAGACATCTGTCTCCTTACTCTCTCAATCAATAAAATAGTCTTTACTTAATCTCCAAGCTTTCCTTTAAGTTCTTGATTGTTGTTGGCTCTGTTTTGTTGATTTACTCTCGACTGCATTTGAGGACGCTATGGTTCTCTCAGATTAATTTGCTTTACTTGTTCGTTCGATTTTATTTGTATCTAATTATTTCCTTTTGCCACATAGATATCAAATTGTTAATAAATCGAATCTAAAATAAAATTGAATCATAACACACGGGTTAACTTATTTATAAATTTAACTGTATCAAATCCAAAACAAACAGTGATATATGAATGATATTTAAAAAATATTTAGCCTTCATAAAATAATTTAAGTGATCGTCTTCATGATTTGACCGGCTACTTGAGGTATCTAAAAAATTTCATGCAGTACTTGAATAATAAATACCCTAAGCAAAAACACATAATTATAAAGATACACTAGAATATAGTTAATAGGGTATAAGTAAGAACAACAAACAAGATCTCAATAGAATTTAGCATATGATCAATTGTACTTGCTGAAATAGTGATTTTTTTTTTAAATCTCAATAAGGTCTTAAACTTAATTTTCAAAAATAAAATACTATACTTTCTTTAGTAATTCGACTTATATAAAAATCAAGGTAACAAAAATGTAATATATTAAAATATTAAGTTTTTATTATGCACTATATTTGGAGAATAATCAGATCGCAAGAAGCTGTATATATAGTTTTATCTTACAATTCTATAAAAAGTATTTTCTCGACTCCAATCAGTAGCCTTCCATAATCATATTGCATCAAAATTAAGTTAATTGAACTAATAGTTGTGTTACTTTTTACTAATAAATGATTGAACCAATAACGGATTTGGAGCATTATGGGTGGATCCTAGGGAACTCAATAGTTTTTAGGGAAAAGAATATGGGCTGATATTTTTAAAAAAAAAAATGGTCCACTATTGAAAAGATGACAAACGTAGTCAGTCGGTCAAATTTAATTTCCTTTTTAGCCCTTTGGTTCAATTGGGCACATGCAGTCTCTATACTCAATTGATACACTTTTATACCACATTGATATACTTTTATACTACATTGATACATTTTAAAAAAAAAAAAAAAAAATTCTATGCAAATACATATTGTCCCTATATCAATTGATACTCCTTTATACCATATTAATACACTTTTATACCACATTGATACACTTGCAGTATCCATATACCCAATTGATACTTTCTTATACTAGATTAATACATTTTTAGAATGCATGTAGAAACTATATAGAGTTGTATAAAATATGTATGTAAATAATAATTGTAATTAAAAATTGTATAAAATGTGTATAGAAATGCTATAATTATTATATATATATATATATATATATATATATATATATATATATATATATATATATATATATATATATATATATCTTTAATAATTATATTATATTAAAAGTATATGGTATAATATTTTATTGCATAAATAAGTAAAACTAAATAAAACAAGTAGTATATTATTTTAATAATGTTGATGAATGCAAATAATTTGAAAAAAAAAAAAGAAATAATTACTCAATTGTTTAAAAAAATTAAAAAAGAATAGAATCTTTAAAAAAAAAAAAAAAAAAAAAAAAAAAAAAAAGCATGGGCCCATTAAAGATGAAAAGTGGGCCCAATGGCCAAAACAGAAAGGATCGAATTATGATGTAAAATTGAGGGGAATACGTGGAACAGTGAAAGAGTGTGTCCCAAGTTCTCACGTGCGGCCATCTCTTAGTGGCTATTTACCGAATTTTTAAATTTAGATGCTAGCTTTGTGAAATTATTTTAATTTTAGGTGTTATTTTTATGTTTTCCCCTAGTTTTTAAGTAAATTTTATATCTCTATTAAAAGATTATTAAATATTTTTACATATGTAATTTATTAACTCAATTATTACTATATATTAATATAAATATATCGAAGAGGAGCCTTAAGTAACTAGTTAAATTATTGTCATGTAATTTCACTAGGTTATAAGCTCAAGTCTTCAAGAATGCTTCTTAAAAATGCAAGATAAAACTACGTACAGTAAGTCTTTTTGACAGAAGCGGAGCCAGCTTTTATAATGGGGGGTTACCGAATTCCCTTTGATGAAAAATTACACTATTTATACATTACTAAAATTACATACTCCTATATATAACAGATGTCAATCCTATTCGATTAATTTTTCTTCAAATTTTAAATTTTCTTTATGAAAAATCTTATTCCGCTTCTTCTTTTTGATCAAATCCTTTCTGCGTAACAAATATTATAGGACACAATTATTATTCTTCTTACTATTATAAAATTATAAACTTTAAATTTTAAATCCGGCTCCACGAGTAAAATGTGCTTATCAGTATTGGATATTCTACAGTTTTGGAGATTTGCAAAAGCAGTGCAGGAGGTGGAAAAGGCCAGTGGTTTTGAGAACTTCTAAGCCAAAAACTATGGGGAAAAGCACATTTATCTAAGTGTGTGCCTATTGAGATATACTGATAAAAGTGCATCATGTTTACTCCATCAACATTCAACACCTCGCTTATACTAGCACAATCATTTCTTCGGTTTTGATGTTTTAACTTACTTCCTCCGTTTATTTTATGTGATATATTTTAACTCAATATAACAATAATAACAGTTTTAGTGTATTTCCACAAAGTGAGGTCTGAATTTTAACTTAATATAAAATTTAAAAAATTAATGATATTTATCAAATTATTCTTAATTAAAAATATGTTATAATTATCTTTAATTAAGTAAAACGAATAAGGATAAAAATTAAATTATATCTTTAAATAATTATCAAATAAAAAAAATAATATTTTTTTAGACGAAGAAATAAGGAAATGACAATACGTATAATGAGACCGAGAAAGTAATTGTTTTAAGGAATCCTAGGAAATTTACAATCTCTGACCACAACTTGTGCTCTTTGATTGACCATTTTATGATAAATATTTTGTGGTAATTTATTTATTATATATGTAACAGCTCGCAAATTAAATAAGAAATGTAATTTGTATTAGGCAAATCTCATGTAACTAACTTTTTAATGAGTTTTAGATAGAGACTGAATTTGATGGCGAATTTCATCTCCCAATCATCTACTATGCCTTTGTGGGCGATGGATTAATCTTTAATGTGTCACAAAAGATTGAGGTGTGTGCTCTTATGAAAATAATTTCTTGCAAAAATATTTTTTTAAAAAAATTAATAAGTTTTTAATATTTTTAATATTTTGTACATAAATAAAAATTAATATTTTAAAAATATGTATGCGAGTACAGGTGTGAGGAGGTGGGGATGAGGGTTACGGAATGTATGTAAATAAAAATGTGGTGTGTTAGAGGATAGAAAGGACATACTTAATGTTGTAATTTGTTTTTCCATTTTTAATTATTAGGAAGGTCGTTTTTATGTTTAAGAAATTTATTTTAATATTTGAAAGTAGTTCACTTTTTGTTTTATTATTTTCAAAAGAATTTGATAAATATTATCCCATTTTTAATCTTCTTCATAACTTCGTATGGTACTTAAGAGTACTTTTTAATTAGACTTGTAAATTGTAATGTTTCTCATAAGATGCATTTTCATTTAAAGAGTGAATTAAATTATTCTCAACGCCCCATTAAATACAAATAGAACAAAAAACTTTGTGACACATTTAATACTGATGATTTTTTATAAATGGAACTTTTTATTCAAAAAATCGAAAGTTTTCATATTATATATTTTATCTTGCCGGAAAGTTAGTTACAAACGACTAAAGAAATCAAGGTACGTCATAGATCATGACATTATAGGTGCTTGCGATGGGGCAAATATGACTTTACTCTTTCAATTTTAGTGGATCAAATTGAGATTTTTTCCAAGAATAGCTTATGATTTCATGAATTTATCAACTTGAATTGTTGGATTTATAATTTTTGTTGTGATTTTTTGTTTGATATGTTCTATGATATTACCCAATACCTACCTAATATAAGTGGCCAATGAGTCCTGTGGGCTGAAAAACAACTGCCCAGTTGAGTAATTGTCAACTTTTCAACTTGTAAGTTGTAACTTCACTTCTTATGTCAAAAAGATTAGTGGTAGGTAAACCTAATTCCCAGGAATTACTACTTCAAAGGAGCTTTAATTTATTTGTTTTTGGAAAAATAACATAATTATGCATCTTAACATATTATATTTACATAAATCTTTATCTTTACAAATTAATTACAAAAATCTCAATTGATTATGTATCTTCATTGAATCTATTAGTGAGCTAATTATGTATCTTGACAGATCAAAAACCAAAGAAAATATATCCGAAGTTAATTATGTATCTTTACAAAGAAAAAATATATTTCCGTTTGATGTATTATGTATCTCGACAAACCCAAAATTGAAAAAAATACATCGGAAGTTAATTATGTATCTTTACAAAGAAAAAAATGTATTTTTATTGAATGTATTGGGAACTAATTATGTATATCGATAAATTCAAAATCAGGATTTCCAGTAATTATGCAAAATGTCAGAATTTTCTTTAATTAAACTTCAAATTATCGGAATTTATATTGTTTGTTCTTTTTTCTTTATTCGATGTCTGGTATCCATATTGAAACCTAACTAATTCTGATCTGTGTCGAAAAGTAGTCCGACGCACTATGAAGGTTAAGTGCTCTCTATCAAATGTGACTCCATATCTAGAGCTCAAATTCAAAATGTCTGATTAAAAATGTAAGAATAATAGAGTACTTACTACTCTATCACAAATTTTTAATTAGTCACAAATAAACTGGTGACAAGAACTTTTCTAATTACTTTTTTTCGTCTCAATTTAAGCAATACATTTTGCTCCAATGTGAAATTTAAGAAAAAAAAATATTTAAAACTTAACACTCTAAAATAAGTTCTAAATATCTGTGTAATTAAAATCATTTAATCGAGCATAAAGTTGAAAGTTTAAAAGTAAATTATTTTTAAATACAAAAAAATATTTTTTTTCTAAAACATATTAAAAAAGATACAATACATAATTGGGACAGAGAGAGTATTACTTCTATGTGTAGACCCTTTGACGAGAAATTATATTGTATATTTAAGATTAAAATTATTTTTTTGATAATCATTTGGAGTGGAGAGTGGGCAAAAGAGAAGGAGGTCCTCCCTCATACTAAGTCGCACACTTACTCAAACAATGCAAGAGATAGGAAAACATATAATAGATGGTGAATCACCTTAACTTCTTCGTGAAAAATTTTGGTTTCATCACTATTATTTTTTAGGGGGAGGGAGGGGGAGGGGGGAAGTTGCAAACAACATAAGTTTCGACAGTTCGAAGTTTAATTATAGAAAATTATGATATTTTACAAAATTATAAAAAAAAAACGATTTTAGATTTATCGAGATACATAATTAGCTCTTGATACATTCAAAGAAGATACATTTTTACCTTTGTAAAGATACATAATTAGCTCCCAATATATTTTCTCTACTTTTGAATCTGTCAAGATACATAATATATTCAATAAAAATATATTTTTTTTCTTTGTAAAAATACATAATTAGTTCCCTATGTTTATATATATATATATTTTTCATTTTAGTGTCAGAGAACCTGGACCACAAAATGGATAAGTCTGATTCTGATTTATGGCTCTTGTGTCTGGTCCAAAATTAGAAAGACTGAAAGACAGTAAATGATCCTTGTTCAATGGGCTAATTAGATATTGGGTTGTTATGTGTTTTTGGATGAAAAATATCAAAGTAGCCCAAAGTAAGTTCTTGGTTAATTTGGCAAAATCCCTTAAAGCCCAACAATATTTTTTGGTTTGAATACTAGTTGGTTGGGCAAACAATATAAATCCCAACAGTTTAGACCTTAATTATATTTTACATAATTACTGAAAATTTTGATTAGATTTTGATTCTATCGAGATATATAATTAGCTCCTTATACATCTCTTTGTAAAGATACATAATTAGCTCCCAATGCATTTTTTTTTCGATTTTGAGTCTATCGATATACATAATTATCTCTCTGATACATCCAAAGAATATGCATAATATATTAGTTGGACTTTGGGTAATTGCTTTGTACGTAAGGGTGGAAGTTTGTGTCAATATGATAAGAGTATACCTACTTTTGGATTCTAAAAATTGTAAATATGCACCACCATGGATTGCGGTGGAGTGATATAAACACTCCTCCTCCTTTAACCAAAAGTTTCAGTTCGAGTTCTCTAAGTATAGAATCGCTTTTGGTACGAAGCGTTTTACCTTCAATGTGAGACTTTAGCCTCAATACTGAGAGAGAATATTGGGTGGAAAATGAATAAAAAATAATGATAATAATGTGCACCATTCACGAATAAGTTAGGTCAATAATATGGATCCTTGATTAATCATATTATAAAGATTCTAGTGAATCGATTAATTTTATGTTGACCGTTAACCTATCAAAGTCTATTCTTTTACTTGCGAATCGAAACGGATAATGTGAGCAATTTCACAAAGGGTGGAGTTGTACCTACTTTTTATTTATTTTTTTCATTGTCAATGCAGTTTAATTTTCCTCTTCTTGCTTCCCCTCTTTCCTATCGCGTACAGACATAAATGGCTATAATATAAAATATAAGACCAAAGAAAAGCTTGTAACAAAATAATTATACCAATGAAAAACCTATTTTGTGTTAATTGATTCAATGCATAATATCAATACCCAAATAGCTTGGTTGAAATAAACAGATGAACAGAGAATTTTTTTTCTTTTTTAAAAAAAAAGAGACAAGGGAAAGAAGAAATGAAGGAATAATCTTAACTAACTAACCATCAAGGATTCTAGTAAGATGGATAGAATTAATTAACGATCTCGAATGTAAGTTTTGGGGATGAAAAATAATTCTCAGATGCAATGTAATTCAACCTTTAATAGAACATACACGGTGTAAATTTGGATTAATAGAAATTTCAAAATATCGAACATTAAAAGATAGCTTAATACATAAAAGTATCTCGTGTTCATGCACATTTCGAGGAAGAATCACATCGCATGGAACATGATATAGATATCTATCATAATGCAAGTAGCTACTTTTACAATTCTAACTTTTAACCGGTAGGTTGAGGGTTCGAGTCACGCTGGAGGGGAAGTGTGGGAACACTATTGATCCTCCTGGGGGGGAACTTTTAACTTATAGATTGCACAAAAAAAAAAAAAAATCAGGCATTAGAAGGTATCTTGATGCACAAAACATCTCATCTTCATGCAAGTTTGCCACGCCCCAAGGGGTAAGATAAATACAATCTGTCTATCTTAATGCAAGCGTTAATATGACAATTCACATAACAGAATTTTTTGACAATATCAGACACTAAATGAAAAATAAAGAAGAAAAAGAAACTTTGAAGTATGTGCGAGTCCACCTTAGGCGCAGAATCAAGGGTGAATTTAGAGTAGTAGGTGGGGGTTTTTGAGAATCCAGTAACTTTCATGCGTTTTTTGTATTTATATTAAAAAATCTAATAAATATATAAAAATAATAAATTGCAAATTCATAAATAAAATGTGTTATTGATCTAGTGATAAAGAAGGAGCTTGCTAAAACTTTATAGACCTCTTGGTTGTGTGGGTTCTAGCCCCATCACCACTATATTTGATTTTTATTTTACTCACGAAAATTATAAACTTTAAATTCTAGATTCATTTAATGTATATTATTCGTTGAAAAATTATGTGGAATACGAAGATTAAATGTTAGCCATTATTCGTATTATTTAATGTTATGATTCTTAACACATGAACTAAAAAAAGTATGCACATATTTTATTAAATTTCTGACTTCGACACTGCTTCAAAGAATATTCAAATATTGTCTTTGAGTCCTTGGCACTTTATGCTTTGTACTAGTAGTTGCTATCTAAGTTGAGAACTTGAGATGAGCTTTTCTTACGCATGCAAAATGGAACTGACACTTTCAGATAAGAATTATGCATTTTTTTTTTCCTTTTAACTTTTTAATAAATTCAAAAGTAGAATTACATATTTCTCGAAAATGGAAAAAATATCAAGTGGCATCTACCTAAAAAAACATAAAACAGCAATGATTTTTCTCTTTGATTTATAATGCGCAATACACTACTTATGATTACTACCACCATATTTGAAAAATATCTCTTTTTATAATTTCAGAATAAATGAATTATTTAAATATTTATTGATATTTTAAAATAAATAATTCGTTGAATTTTTTTTCAAAATTATCCTTATAATTTGACAAATAAAAGAGACTTCAACTTTTTTTTTGGGAGGGGGGGGGGGGGGGGGGGGGGGGTAAAAGAGACTTCAAGAGTAAAAATAGAAATTTATGTCTTTGATGCTTTTTTTCTTAATTTGTGTGTCAAAAATTCAATAATTCATTTATTTCGAAATGGAGGGAGTAATATTTTGCACTAAACCAACAAGGCTTATGGTATTGCGGTGAGACTGTTTCAGCTTTAATTAGAAATTTCGAGTGGAAATTTTAGGTATGAATTTTTTTTTAATTGGAAGCACCACCTCAGAATGAGTCTTGCAGTGCGTGATTAAGATTAATCGGGACTCTAATATAACCAGGAAACACCAAGTGCACTAAGAGACGAATTTATAGGTAGGGATGAACGTTCGCATAGTCTGGATTAAATATGAATATTTTAATTTAAATTTTTGGATTAAAGAAATTAAAGAATTTTTTTAAGTTTGATTTGGATTAATCTATTTCAATATTTTGATTTTCTAAAAAAGTTAAAATCAAATATTCATGTTGAATTTGCCTTAATAGTTTCATATTCTCACAATAATCATCCAAAATAAAGTGGGCAAGTCATGAAACCACTATCAAGAAAATGCAATAGAGATATCAAGAAGGCATTCAGGATAGAAGGTTAGTAGGAAGAATTGTAGGGGCGGAGCTAGTTTTTGGTGGGGGATTTATTTGAATTCTCTTTGATGGAAAAATATATTATTTAGATAAGATTAAAATTATTTTTATGTATCTATAGTAAGTGTTGAATCTCCTTCGGATAGATTTTTTTCAAATTTTGAACCCCCTTAGTTAAAATTCTGACTCCATTTTTAGATAGAAGCTCTTTGTCTTGTTGTCTATACTAATAGTTGTAGTGCTACACGTGTAGTTTTTTATTCTTAAATTTTATTGATACTTATTATTTTGGATAGATCCAGTGTAGTACTATTATTTTGTGGTTGTTTTATTTTGTTAACTACTATACATTGTTTCTTGTACTTCTTTTTATGACTGTTTATCTTGAGTCGAGGGTCTATTGAAAACAATTTTTTGATCTCATCTCTATGATTGTGGTACAGACTGCGTACAACCTATCCTTGTGAATACACTTGTTATTTTATTTGGAACTTTTTAGTCAACTGGTCAACTTCACCAACAAAACAGAATTGATAGTACTAATTAAATACAATTTAAAGCTAAATCTTTCTGATTCTGTAATACAATCTAATGATGTATAAGGATACAGTTTACGTAGAATTCAATAAAGGTCAAAGTTTAGGTTATGATAATATAATTTTGGTCAAAATAAGTGTACTGATGTCTTTTATCTTTAATTTGAGTTTATTTTGAGCTAATCATTACAAATCATGTATTATGTACAAGTTCACACTGATTGTTAATAAATAATTGTCCTTTAAGGAATATTTAATAACTTTAATTATAAGTATATTTGTTTATATTACTTCTTTGTGAAACATCTCACTTAATTAACACCCACAAATCAAAATAGTAACTATTAAGGCAAATTTAGAAAATAATATTTTGTTACATATCAAATACTTTGAAACAAATTCACTTTATAAAGATGAAAAATGATATGGATCGAAGTTAACATTGATTAATGTAAAAATTACGTGGGATTAATCGATTTTTTAGTCAACATTTGAAGTTTAGCCATCCTTTTAAATGCAACTAAAAAGTAGCCACTTTTTAATGCGAAAATTTGATTTCTATCTTAAGAAATCGATGAATCTGAATTAATACCTTTTCAAAAAAAAACAAAAAAAAAACAATTATCCTTGCCTAAGTAACTCATCTTTTTTATTTTTTTAGTGACTCAAATTCATAGTTTGAAGGTTGTAACCGAACAATTCCTCTTATCAATCCTGAATAATTTAAAAATGCTGGCTAAAACTTAAATAGTAATCCAAAAGATAATACTCAATGTGCCATTTTCTTTTATGTATAAGTGGAAAAAAGAGAAGGAACATGATGGGCTACTTAGATTGTTGGTGCTATTTTAATAATGAGAAAAGAAATGATTTAAGTGACAAGATGAATCCTACGCCTTAGATGTTGAAGTACCTTGAGGAGAAAAGTTAAAGATAAAGATGTTAACAAAAAGAGAACATAATATTGAATTTTGATAGGTAAAAAAGGAAGGTTATTGGTGCATTAAAACTTCTCTTATGCGTAGGATTCATCAGGAAATAAGCAAAGTATTAGAGTTTATTGTACAATAATTTTAGTCACATTATTATAAGAGATTATTTTTACGACTTAAACTCATGATTTTTTAATTACGTAACAATAATTTTATCGATTACTTGAAGACTATCCTCCTTTAAAATTCATTAATATTTCCATGATGATTCAGATTGAAAGTGGAAAAGGGGAAGGAACATGATGGGCTACTTAGATTTTTGGTGCTATTTTAATAATGAGAAAAGAAATGATGAAGTGACAAAGATGAATCCTAGGCCATAGATATTGAAGTACCTTGAGGAGATAGGGTAAAAATAAAGATGTTAACAAAAATAAAACAGTATTGAATTTTAAATTGAAAAAAATATTGCCCGATACAATAAAGCTTTTATTATGCATAAGATTTGAGAAATGATTGAATCACAAGAATTTATAGTATATGTAATCTTATTCCACATTTCACAAGAGATTGTTTTCATTGTTTGAACCCATGATCTCTTTATTCCATGTCAACATTAAAACTTTCGTTATATGCGAAGTTTGAAATAGAGATAAATCATAAAAATTTATAATATGCGATCTTATTTTATATTTATGCAAGAGACTGTTTTCATTCATTGAACTTGTTACCTCCTAATTCATATAAACAATTTTATGAGTCACTTTAAGGTGTCTCTTCATGTGGTAACCTTTTAAAATTCATTAATATTTTCATGACGATTCAGATTGTAATTATGGCTATCACATGAAAACATGGTGACAATTATGTTCTGCCCCCACTTTTTTACACGCATATACCGCTCGTAACATTTCGGTGCACATAAATTAATGGAATGTTCCTAATCTTTAATTTCAATATTTTTTAAATTATATGTTGGTGTGCAAATAAAGATTTATATTGGTAGCTGAAAAGAAAATGAAAATATATATAGTGTAGAGATATTCGTACATGATTTGAGACTTGAGAAACAAATATATAGATTTCGTTCAGACTAAATAATATCACATTATGTTGAGAGTATCTTAGGATTAAATTAGCCTGATAATTGACATCAAAAGCTATGATTTCAAAGGACGAGTAGCGGAAAATACCACTACACGAGATAATCAAACAGGACATTAATTCATTCTCAAGTTCTTAAATCAAGTGTGAAAATTGTATAGTGATGACGTGAGACTCGGTTTACTACATTTACCAGCGTTCGGAGAACACACTAGCTAGTGGACTTCAATAGCGATAAATTCTCGTACCGATGTGAGTGACACGCAATGAATCTTTACATTGGCTCATAAAATAATGGACCATGTAAAACTTATGAGTCTTGGTGATTATCATGAAAACTTAGTTCGAGAAGTAAATTATTGAATGTGCAAACAAAGTCTTGTATTGTAGTTATAATTCAAAAGAAAAGAAAAGTTACATACTATATAAAATGCAAGTATACTCTCAAATGGTGTAATACCTTTTGGGAAAAAATCATGGGAATCAAATCTAAAGTGGACAATATCGTAGGGTTAAAAGAGAAACATGTACATGAAAACAACTACCTCTTTCCTTCATGTCATACATGATCATTACAACGTACTATCCTGTTAATTTAATTATCCTAAACTATTTACAATGCTTTAAAAGTAATCAAAATACTGAGGTATTTGATAAGGTTCTTCTCTTTGTTTCTTACTCAACTTAGGAACAACACTAACACCTCTAACACCTCTCATTTTCACCAAATCACATGGCACTTGTGGTGGTTTAATTGACCTAATCAAAGCCCAATTTACACCTTTAAAGAACTCATGTTTCTTTATTTCAACTGAACCTTTTAAACTCCCAATTCTCTTCTTGGGATTCTTCACAAGTAAGCTACATATCAAATCTTGAACCTTTACCATTTCATCGTACTCTTTGTTGCTAGTTATCGCGATTCTTGGGAATGTGAGTGGCTTCTTCAGTATGTTGACGAGCGTTTTCTCATTGTTCTCTCCTTTAAAAGGAGTGGTACCAAAAATGAGTTCGTATAGGAACACACCTAGTGTCCACCAATCTACTGCACTTCCATGACCTTGACCTGAAATGACCTCAGGGGCTAAGTATTCGTGTGTCCCAACAAATGATTTTGATCGCGCATTGATAGGTTCAGCAACCATTTCTTGACTCCGTTCTTGGAATTCTTGCTCCTGTTGTGTCTTGTGTGATGAGAAACAGGATAACACTGGTTGAATTGGCATTGCACAATAAGAGTTTCTTGGTGTTCTGGCAATGGATTTGGTTTTCGACTTTATAAGTGTTGGAACAACTTCATCACACTTGAACGACAGATCAAAATCTGATAGCATAATGTGACCATCTGATCTTACAAGAACATTTTCTGGCTTTAAATCCCTGTATACAATTCCCATCATGTGGAGATATTCTAATGCCAAAAGTATTTCTGCAGCATAAAACCTGAAAATTAAAAAAAAGGATTAGTAAAAATAAAGTGAGTGTTATTTAAAACTTGTCATTACAGATTAGAGGTAACAAAAACAACAGTATACCAAGTGAAATTTCAGGAGTGAGATCTGAAAAGGATAGAGAATACGCAGACCTTATCACTACCTAATGAAGGTAAAGAGGTTGTTTCCGAAAAAGCTTAGATATTACTAACATCAAATTAAAATAATTTAACTTTATTTAACATATTATGTGCTACCATCAGTTACTATAAATTACCAACTACTACATTGATATTTATTAAATGAAGTTACTTACCACTACCTACCTTTAGTTAATGATTTAATACTGTAAAAAAGTCTTACATCATCAGCACCTAAAACTTACATGCAACTATCTTTTGTTATGTGATTGATGATGGTGCAAATAGCTTTCCTTTTTTTCTTTTTTCGCTCGTAGTTCGATAGTCACATTAGAATTGAATTAAATTCGAATGCGAGCCAAAAAATTTCACACTGAGCTTCCTAATAAAAGTGACTGCGTACTTAAGAAGACTGAACTTAAAATCTTTGGTTAAAGATGAAGAATTATTTACTACTCCACCATCAGGGGCGGAGCCAGCATATATTCAAGAGTTCATCCAAACCCCCTTCGGCGAAAGATTACACTATTTATATATGGTTAAAATTATTTCATGTATTTATAATAGATTGTGAACCCCCTTAGTTTGTAGGTACACTTTTGAACCTCCTTAATGAAAATCTTGGTTCCGCTACTGTCCACCACATGGTTTGATTTGTATAGCATAGTTAAAATTTCGAGAATCAACTACATTTTTCTTTGCCTCAATTTTTTTTTTTAATCTTTTAAATATTTTAAGTTGTTAATTATTATAACTTACAATATTTTTTCAAATATATAAATTTATTTTAAATCACTTACTTAGCATAGGAAATACTGAAGCGTTTTCCGGGCTGGCGTTGGCGGAGGGCATGCAAATCACCACCAGGACAATACTCCATAACTAAACATGAATAATGTTTAGCTTCAAATTGCGCATATAATGTTGGTAAAAATGGATGATCAATTATCCCTAATATTTCCTTCTCCATTTCTGCCCTTTGTAGTTTCTTTCTTATTTCTACTGCTTCTCTGTCCACAACCTGTTGGATAGGGATCGAAATAACAGAACGTCATACGAAAATCAATAATTGTAAATATTGACAAAAATAAATCAAACGACAAGAAAAACTAGAGTAAAAAGCATCAAATTTGATTAACTAATCTATACATTGAAGGAAAACATTCTTTCGAAATATTTTTTTTTTTCATGTTCGAAAAATATTTTCTCTATAAAAATAAATTTCTTAAGACAGAGGATAATGACTTCTACCCCTTGACAGTCCTAACGTTTTGTAAGATAATGTATAAATGCTCCCAAAGATTAAAAAAAAATCTTAGTTACCAAACACCAAAAATTATTTTACAATCAAACATTTTCTTGAAAAATACTTTTTTTTTCATACCAAACACACCTTAAGCCCCGTTTAGCCATGATAACATAATTTTATAGAGTTGAAAATAGAGTTGGAATTGTGTTTGGTTATGAATATATATTAAATTTATTTTTGAAATTTTATAAGAAAAATAGGAGTGGAAAAAGTATCGAAATTATATTTGAAATTTTCATGGCTAAACGTATCTTGTTTTCACTTTTTTCACTAGAGTGAAATAATTTTTCGAAAAAAATAAAAAAAATACTATGGCCAAACAACTACTAAATTAACAATAACAACAATATATTCAATGTAATTACACAAAATAGGATTTGAGGTGGGTAAAATATATGCCATCTATACCACTATTTCAAATAAAGTAGAGAGAATATTTTTGACAGACCTGATGTAAGATAAATCACAGTATAATCAAACAAACAAAAATAAAACATAAAAGCACACAACAAAAAAAAATATAAACACCTTAATTTTTTTAAAAAATAAAACATAGAATCAATTAATCCTCTATTAAACAAGACTATTTAAACAATCACATTATAGATGTTATTGCGTTAATTATGAGAAGCAAGGGGTTCGTTAGCTAAATGTGAAAAATATTTTCACGTAAGAAATTCAGAACAAACCGTAACACGAACCTTCATGGCATAAAAACACTGAGGCAAACCAACAACAGGATTCCTAACTTCACATAAATAAACACTTCCAATATCTCCACCACCAACTCTTCTCAACAACCTAAAATGCTCAAGTTTAACTTGACCCGATTCGACCCGGATCCGTTTTATGAGTTCCCATTCGAGTTGATTCGATTTGTGGGGTTTCTTCTGTGAATTGGAGAAATTTGTTAATTCTGTTGAGAATGAAACTGAGCTTCGACAACTACTAAAACTACTGATATTAGTAGTAGTAATAGTAGAAGGCATTGTTAGTGAAGAAGAAGTTGTACTGTCTTTGTCTGAGTCATAGAGATTTGTGGTGGGCATTTTTGGTTAGAGAAAGTGTGAAGGGAGAGCACGTTTATTGAGTTTCACAATAGCTTTATATATACAAGGGACAAAGGTGAATTACCATATTTTTAACTTTTGTGAGAGAATTAGCTGTCAATTTAGAGTTGTTTTTTATTTTTGTGACAGAATTAAAAGTGAAAATAAGTATTTACTTCGTCTCATTTTATATGTGATTATTTTTTTTATTCGTCTCAAAAATAATATTATATTTTTTTATTTGATAATTATTTAAAAATATAATTTTATTTTTATTCTTATTGGTCTCACTTATAAGGTCCTCTTGACTAAAAATAACAGGAGTACATTTTTGGGGAAAAGATAAAAATAGCACCTAAAATTAAAATAATTTCACAAAATTAGCATCTAAATTAAAAAACCTAGTAAATAGTCACTCGATCATGGTACTGCTTACCTCAAAATGTCCACTGTCACGACGGCTACACGTAAGGAAAACAACAAATTGGGCCTACAATATGGATCAGTGCAAATGAAAGACACCACGCAGCTTTTTTTAAAAGTAATGGAAAATAATGGCTCACGTTTCCCATTTTGGACAAAAGTAACACTCTGGCTGTCTTTAATATCATTTATTAGCCCTTTGTTTTAATAAGTCACGCGCTCCCTCTATTTTAATAAACTACACGTTAAAGAATAAAAAAAAAATCACACGCGCCCTTTGCAGTTGCTCTTTTCCCGAAAAAAAAAAGAAAAAACTTGTATCTACAGTTCACACTAGCAGTTGTCTTTTTTCCGAAAAAAGGATAATAATTGGTACCTATAGTCCCCTTACCTTTTTCGACTGTTCTTTGCGATTAGATTTTTTGAAGTTTGTTGTGCTGAAAATGAAGAAAAAAGTTAATACTGATACAAAATTAGCTGGTAAAGGTCTAAGATATGATCCTAATTTCGTTGCTCCAGATGTTGATTTTGAAGATTTAACAAATCCTGAAGTTCGATTGAAGGATTTGAAGAATGTTCATGCTAGTCCTAGTCGAATTACTAGGTCTCAAGGTAAATTAGTAGTTGATCCATCAATGGTGAAACAAAAAAAAATAACTAAAAAAAGGCACATACAAATCTGAGTGATGATTCAGATCTTGTTGTCATTCGTAAAAAAAAAAAAAAACAGTGATTCAAAAAATGATGAAGATGATGGTAAGTTATCTAAAGGAAAGAAGAAGATAATTGTGACTGATGAATGAGATGCTCTTGTTCCTCCGAAAAAAAGGAATCGATCAAATGACGAAGAAGATGATGCTCAATCATCCAAAAAGAAAAGTAAAAAGGTTCCTTGGAAGAGAAAAATACCCAAATTAACTGATTTTGAGGTACATTATTTGTGCTTTTGTATGTATTAATTATGTCTGATAGATGTTCACTTGTTTTATAGAATTTGTGTATGCTTGAAATATGTGTGTTATTGATGTATATAATATGTGTCAGTGTTATATATGAAATATATTGGGTAGTGATTTTTGTGAAATTTAGTGTACATTGACTGTATAACTATTTGTTCATCCGAATTGAATAAGAATTGTGTATAGTTTGAATATTTATATTGTGACTGTGTAAAATTAACAAGACTGTTGTAATATGAGTAAAATTAGTGTACATTGAATGCATAACTATTTGAGAATCAGGATTGTATAGGAACTGTGTATAGTTTGAATATTTATACTGTATGACTAAAATTAGTGTGCATTGACTGTATAGCTATTTGTGCATTAGGATTGTATAAGAACTGTGTATAGTTTGAATATTTATACTGTATGCGTACAATTAATATTCATTGACAGTACAACTATTTGTGTATCAGGATTGTATACGAACTGTGTATAGTTTGAATATTTATATAATAACTGTGTAAAATTAGTAACACTGTTGTGATGATTACTGTATTAGTAAAATTAGTTTACATTTACTATAAACTATATGTGTATCAGGATTGTATAAGAACTGTGTATAGTTTGAATATTTATATTGTATGCATATACTTAGTGTATATTGATTGTACAACTATTTGTGTATCAGGATTGTATAAGAACTGTGTATAGTTTGACTATTTATATTGTAACGATGTATAATTAGCAACACTGTATGAGTAATATATGTAGCTTTTTGAAATATTTATACCTAAAAGCACACTTATGTATTGCAGGTTTGGGATTTGTTTCTTGATATATCTGATCATTACAAGTGTCAGCTCAGTGTGGACACAAACTGTGCTATTATGACTGCGTTGAAATCTAAGTTGGACAAGAAGCAACTTGATTTGTTTAAGAATAGTTGCTTTGGGTATTTCTTATCTTTACCAAATGTTTTTCCTCAAAATCAACTTATCCATGGAATGTTTCTTAGGAAACTTATTTGTGAGAGAGATGATAAAATATGGATTAAAGTGAATAACACTAGGTTACGTTTCGGCTTACAAGAGTTTGCTATAATTAGCGGCTTAAAATGTACCGGAAATTACAATAATGAGTTTGCTGTTAGTGAAGAAAGTAAGCTGGTGGATTTGTATTTTTTAGGAAAGTCCAAGGTCACAAAACTTGATTTAGAAGAGTGTTTCATGAAAAAAAAAGTGGCGATGTGATGAAGGCTTGACAAATTTCTGTTTTATTATTCATTTATTCCTTTATTTTTTCTGTCACGTATAGTTATGTTATAACTAAGAATGATTTCTTATTGGTTGAATCTGGGAACTATGAAATATTTCCTTAGGGAAAATTGTATTTTTGTCTGATGTTGGAGTCAATGAAGTCTAAGGTTTATCAGAGAAAAATTTTGTATCGTTGTGCTGGTTTTTCTTTTGCATTTCATTGTTGGTTTTATGAGTGTTGTCCTTATGCCAATGACCATCTTGCTGACCGAGTGGGTGATGGTGTGCCACGTATACTGAATTAGTTTGTAAAGTATAGACTAACATACAAGGAGGTCAAGTCTGCATTTTTTGACATTAGGCAAGAGTAGGTATATCGTTGTTTTAAATTGTAATTTATATATACTTTGTTAAATTGTAATGTTCTTCTTAAATGTCGAGTGTTGTTTTTTATGTGTAGGTTGTGTTGCGTAACATTACGCCGACAGTTCTTGAAAAAACAATCTTTCAATTACCTGATTTCAAATCTGTGGATGCGGTTGTGTACTCTGTTGATTTGCCTAGCACCAGCAAACAAGAATATAGTCAGTCGAGCTCAGATAATGAATTGTCACTTTTGCGAAGTGATGTTAAAATGGTATATCGAAGGTTTTTATTAATACTTATATGTTTTTGTTAATTGACGTGTTGACTTTTTCCTTTTATGTTTAGTTAACGGAAAAGGTTTCCTCGATGGAGAAGTTTATGAAATCCTCATTTGAATTGATTTTTCGAGCTCTAGGTATAAAGAATGAGCCTAAAGTATTCTTTTTCTGAATTTCTCCTATTTTTTTAACAAATCTTATATACACTATTGTACTTATTTTATAAAGTTTTTTTAAAGGTTGGTATATCAATTGGTGATAACGATGGTGACAACTCAAATGAAAAAGACGATGAGACACCTAATGTTGGTGGTACAGGTGATGATCAAGTTAATGATCCACCTAATGTGGGACAACAAAATAATGTTGTACCGAAAGTGGATCATATAAGTGACAATTTGATGGATGATGTAGGGAAAGCAACAGATTATGTACGAGGTGATGTAATTGGGCATTTGGTGGATGCTATTGGAGAGAAAATTAATTTTGTAGGTGATTGTGTAGGTGGTCATGTCGATGTTGATTCTACAGCTGAAACTTTAAAGGATGGTGCTTGAAAGAATTTTTCAGATTTTGATTTTTTGAAGTTCACACAAAGCTCGGGTGAAAATAAGGATATAGGGAAGGGTAGAAATATTCAGGTTAATAGTGATTGGTCTAATTTTACTGATTCTGAAATGTCTAAATTTACTCAACCTTTTCATGATCAAAAGACACAAAAATAAGATGATGTGGCAATTGTTAGCCAGAATGAGCTTGACTGGTCAGAAATTCCAGATGCTGAAATTTCTAAGTTCGCTCAACCCGATAAAAGTGTTGCAACAACTGATGTGACTGATTTAGTATGTGATAATGATAGAAAAGTTGATGCAACTACAAGTGATAATGTTAAAGGGATTGGGGAAAACATGGTGGCTGCGCCTGTTATGTTGGATGAAACACCTGTTATTGCTCGCCGATTACGTAAGCCAGCGGCAGTATGTGAATCTTCATTTTTGTCAAAATTTGATTCTGGTTGTGGCAAAGTTGAAGGCCAATCATCTAAGTGTGTAGAGAATGCTCAATCAAGAAAACATGTCTTGTTTATAAAGCATCCTTTTGTGAAGAGTATTATGGAGCGAATTGATGATATGAAAGTGACGTTAAACTTTAACAGGTTTGTTGCGAGATCGTTGCGCGTTAAACAGATGTAAGTTTTTATTTGTAATTTCTTTTTGTTTTTCTTTATTTTATCATATATTACAATTTTTGTAACATTTTTGTTCAGGCCTGTTTATTCTGATTCTACTAATGCTCTCCGAAAATATTTTGACTATGGAGTTGATATTGTGAAAATGAAAGAGTGGTTCTTCACATTAGCATATTCAGTAGTACCGTTAACCGATTCGGTAAGTAATGAATTTGCTAGTTAAGTAGGTTATATATCTTTTATTTCTGCACTTGATAGTGATAATCTAATTGGAATACTGAAATTTTGTATATGATGAATATTATATAAGTTCTATGCTTTATTTATGCAGTACTTTATGTGCAGTTTATATGAAGCACTTAATATGCAATGTATATACAGGTCCTATGCAGTGTTTACACAGTATGTACACAATTTAAATGCAGTAGTTTCTATTCAGTATATATATACAGGTCCTACACAGTAGATACACAGTTTGTATGCAGTAGTTGATATGATGCATGTTATATAAGTAGCTTCTATTTATATGATTTAAATTACTGTTCTGTATTTATTTTTAGCATTTAACGTGGTTTTGTTGTTCGTATTTTCAGCATATTGAAGTTATCTTTTACTATTTGCGAAAGAAGTTAAAATGCGGGTCTATTTGTGATTCAGTTAAATTTACAACCACCGATTGTTGGTTTAACTGCTTGATTCAGACTTTGTATAAGCATTTTGTGGAGAACAATAGAGATGCAACATTTATCACTCAAGAACATTAAATCGTTGAGTACATGCTTGATTTTTTATGAGATGCAACGTCTCGTGGAATAGCGTTGACAATATTCTTTTCTCAATTAATCTTGATAAAGAGTTTCACTGGATTTTGACGAGGCTGTCGTTTAAAGATCAATGCATATATGTGTATGATTCAATGCATGGTGCAAGACATACCGTTCGTGTTCAGAAATCAGTTGCAGCGTATTCAGAATTAATTTCACACTTTCTTTCTTGTATTGGCTTTTGGGAAAGTAGGAGCGATGGACTTTCAGTGGCTAATTCTTTTGATATTCGTATTGTTGATGGACTGCCAACGCAAGCTAACACGTAATATATTGAATGCACATTCAATTTCTTATTTTTACATACTTTTTTGTCAATTATACTAATGATGTATTATGTTTATAGGGACTGTGGTATATTTGTTGCTGCCTTTGATGAGTATTTGCTTGATGGTCTTGAAATTTTTAATCATCTAGAAGATATTGATGCTATTCGTACTCGGTATGGTGTGTTGCTGTGGGATTATGGAAAGAAGAAACAAAGTCAATGTGCAGTTAGTGAAGATGAATCTACTGGTCGATTGTTGAAGAAAAAGGATGGTGTGCAGCAAATTTAGTTAGAAATGTCTTTGAAGCATTGATGTTGGATATGTTTTAGTGTTAAAATGCTTAGGGTTGTTTCTTTTTTGTGTTGATACACTCGGAGATTCATATTATGAAATGTTATGCCGAATACTCTATGTTTTGGTAATTGATACAATTCTGTACAATTGATGCTGAAATGTTAGTTTATGTTGATCAAAGTTGATATTCAGTATATATGCAACATTTATTAAGTTCCTACATAGTTTAATATCCAATATATATGCAGGTGCTATACAGAAATTACACAGTTCATATGCAGTACTTTATATGCAGTATATATACAGGTCGTATATAGTTGTTACACAGTATGTACACAGGTTATATGCAGTTTATATGCAATATTTATGCAAATTTATACCAACAAAATATAAAACTTACACATTGTTGACACATGTCATATAAAGTAGTTATATAGTCTAATATATATAATATATATATGCAGGTGCTATACAGAAATTACACAGTTCATATACAGTATTTTATGTGCAGTATATATACAGGTCCTATATGGTAGTTACACAGTCTGTACACAGGTCATATGCAGTTTATATGCAGTATTTATGCAAA
Organism: Capsicum baccatum var. pendulum; assembly: GCA_030864225.1. Taxonomy (NCBI): domain Eukaryota; kingdom Viridiplantae; phylum Streptophyta; class Magnoliopsida; order Solanales; family Solanaceae; genus Capsicum; species Capsicum baccatum. The sequence continues at coordinate 295,396,447 of CM061552.1, forward strand.
TTTAAAACCAACATTCCAATAAAATATAAAACTTACACATTGTTGACACAGGTCATATAAATTAGTTATATAGTTTATACCTTGATGATGATGATCTTTTCAACTTAAATTGGAATCTCTCACGGATTGCATAATATTTCATCACACTTGATATTGTATTTTTATCCCAGTACTGCTGCTGTTCTTCAACATCTCTATGAAGTGGATCCTTAATTATCGATTCGGTCTGTTCTTTCATTTCTTCATCTTCAATTGTATAATCAAAAATAGGTATCGGATGAACTTGAATAACAGTCGGAGATGTTTCGATCAAATTTCTAATTGAGGATTCTCCATTTTCAAATGTGTTTTGTAATGTTATACACAATGAAAATTCATTTATATCCAAAAAAAATTTCTTCATCTCCATATAAAGTCTAAAATTCATATCATTGTAAATAGTCATAGATCCACTCTTTACAATGTATTTTATTGTCATTAAACCAGAATTTCGCTCTAGATTCAACTGCTTATGCAGTTCATCAATAAAATATTCGTACCTGTAATTCAAATTCAAAGTACTCCATTGATTTTAAACTTTTCAAACTGTACATCACTTAACCACTCTCCTCCGTATTGTAGCATAATTGAAACTAAAATCGAACTTGAAGCCATAATTTCGTGTCAACTGAAGCTAATTGCGAATGAAAAAAACTTTTTGAAGCTAATTGACGGAGGATATTGTATATTTATATACAATTTATGAAGGTATTTTAAGGTAATATGGTGTATTTGAAAGAGGATTTGTGAGATTTTAATGGAAAAGAATCCTTAGGTAAAATTGAGGAAGGAAAGTGTGATGAGTTTCAATTGAAAAGGAAAGAAATATATTATGTTATTTTTGTGGCTTCTTAGCGGTGATTAGAAGATGGCTAAAATATGGTATTATTTTAATGACTATTAAGTGGAAATTAAAAACAGGGGCTATTTTTGTGAAATAAGTTTTAGAAGAAGGGTTATTTATGTCCTTCTCCCATACATAATTTCTCCCTATTACATCTCATTTACATATTTTTCTTAGTTTTTTTTTTCTTGGAGACAAAAGTAAAGGATTAGAAAGTCAAATGTACAGCTGGTAGCAATTTTTTTTTTTTTTAATAATTGAGTCCTTTAATTGCTATAATCTCACCTCTCCGCCATTTCTTTTTCTCCCATACAACCTCACTTTCCATTTTTTTCGTGACTAATTTTTACACTTTCTTTCAATTTTTGCATGGATCCATCAACAAACCCTCAAAAAGAATTATAATAAGTTTAGTACTTTTCTTTTTTAAAGATTCTATTTTTCTAAAATAATTGAGTAATTGCTTTTTTCTTTTTCAGATTATTTTACATTCACCAACATTATTAAAATAAAATACTATTTGTTTTGTTTAGTTTTACTTATTTATACAATAAAATACAATACCACATATTTTTAATATAATTCAATTATTAAAAATATATATTTATATATAATAATGATACAGTTTCTATATATATACGTATTCTATATAATAATTATAGCATTTTATACACATTTTATATAATTTTTAACTATAATTATTTTTTTGATACATATTTTATACGACTTTATATAGTTTCTACATGAATTCTAAAAATGTATCAATCTAGTATAAAAGAGTATCAATTGAGTATATGGACACTGCAAGTATATCAATGTAGTATAAAAGTGTATTCATGTGGTATAAAAGAGCATCAATTGGGTATAGGGACTGCATGTGCTTGCATAGAATTTCCTTTCTCTTTTTTAAAAAGTGTATCAATATAGTATAAAAGTGTATCAATTTGGTATAAAGACTACATGTGCCTAATTGGGTCAAATGGCTAAAAAAAAAAAAATTAATTTAGCCGACTGACTACAGTATGTCCATCTTTTCAAATGTGGCCCATTTTTTTTTAAATGGACAGTCAATGTCCTTTTCTCTACATTTTTTAATAAAGAACAATTTGATAAAAGTTAACAATTTTTTTCTTATTTCTTAAATTTCGTGTCCGATCAAACTATGACACATAAAATGAGATGAAGGAAGTATTTAGAATTCTTATGGCCCAACACTATAATTTTCGCTAAAGTGAAATAATTTTTTTTAAAAAAAAGAGTGAAAAATTCTCATGGCCAAACACCCTCTTAGTAGTCGTTTGACCATGAAATTTTTTTTAAAAAAATAGAGTTAGAGTTGTGTTTGATCATAAATATAGATTTGAATTATTTTAAAATTTTTGTAAAAAAATGAGAATGAAAACAGGTTGAGACTTATTTTCACTTTTATGGCCAAATATTATCTTTTGAATAAAGTAAAAAAAAATCTATAAAAGAAGTAATTAAATATTTCTCATGGTCAAATAGGATCTTAAAATTCGAGATATTGCTTGTCGTCCATCAATATAGCTTATTTACCATTTTTCCTAATGAATTTTATTTTTTGAATTAAAAAATTATTTTTTAAAAGTAAGGTGACAATTTTTTAAATAAGAATAATTTTTTCTAAAAAAAAAGAAATAAATAATTGTCTTGAATCTATTATAAAATAATAAAGAACAAAGAAGAAGAGTAGAGAGAGAATAGAGAGTAATTCTTATTTCTCATGAGGGATGAATTACAATGAAGCAAAACCCCTTTATTTACAGAGGAAAACCAACCTAGGGGTTTGTAACTTTTTCATAAATAGATATACACAATATATGATAAAGTAGGTATTCACTATATATGGTAAAGTAGACATTCACTATATATGGTATATTTATAACACTCTCCCTTGAATGTCTAATTGATAGATAATGTTCCTCGTTAAAACCTTACTAGAAAAAATTCAGTGGAAACAAATCCAGTGAAGGAAAAATAGTACACATCTCTAACAATATGCATATAGGCTGCCTTATTAAAAACCTTATAAGGAAAACCCAGTGGGACAAAACCTCGTAAGGGAAAAAGAGTACAACGCGTATTAACTCCCCCTAATAAGAACATCCTTGAATCTTTGCATTCTGATCTTATGCAACATCTTCTTAAAAGTTGCAATTGAAGGAGACTTGGTGAATAAATCAGTCACATTGTCACTTGAACGAATCTGTTGCATGTTAATATCACCATTCTTTTTGTAGCTCATATATATAGAAAAACTTTGATGAAGTGTGCTTCGTTCTATCTCTTTTGATGAGTCCTCCATTAAGATGTGCTATGCATGATGCATTATCTCCATATAAAATTGTGGGTAGATTGTCATATTTCACACCATATTTTTCTTGAATGAGATGTATCATGGACCTCAACCATACACATTCTCAGCTTGCTTCATGAATAGATATTATCTTAGCATGATTCGATAAAATGGCTACGATAGACTGCTTTGTATATCTCCAAGATATTGCAGTACCACCACATATAAACACATAGCCTATTTGAGATCGAGCTTTATGCAGGTCAGATAAGTTCCCAAAATCAGCATGACCAATAAGATCGGGACTGCAAACTTGCTAACAAATTAACTAAAAAAAGGCTATATCAGGCCTTGTAGTATTTGCAAGATACGTTAGTGCATCAATTGCACTAAGATATGATACTTCATAACCAAGGAGTTCCTCATTCTTTTCTTAAGGTCAGAATAGATCCTTATTTAATTTTTTCATGTTTCTCATTTAAGTAAATACTCTATTGCTTTTGAAAATTCTCTAAGATTTTCAATGATACTCAAATCATCAAATTATATCTTATGAGAATAATAAAAAGTTTCCTAAAAACTTTATATGCTTCAGGCATTTTGAATCCTTTAGGAATTTTCATATGGATGTTTGTCAAGTAACAATATCCAACATGTCAAGTGTGACATCTTCAAGTGTCTGGACTGCAAATCAAATAAGTTTTACGTTTACCATAATGCATCCTTTCAGGTCACTTGATAAATTTTCTACGTCAGCATGCTTAAATAAACGTAGAATTTGAATCCTCATAATCTTTTACAATATTGCACCAATATTATATCAAAGATATTATCGATGATATATCATTTGGTATCGGTTTACAATGTGACATAAAATTTTGAGATCTCATCACTTCATTATTTTCAGGTACCTGAACCTCTCATAGGTTTCATGAAGTGTTATGGCGTAGGCTCTTCAAGAGCACATTGTCTTTTTATTATGATTATTTACTCCTTGTTTCATTTGGAACTGATTAGTCTATCATGTTTTATGCATGCATAGACATTGCCCTTCAAGGACACAAAATAGGAGCATTTGCAGCAATAATATGAGATGCTTTCGGCATATGACTTGAATTGTCTTATAAATGAGGATCTGATGATAATTCATAACATACTTCATAGTTGATTATAATCTCCCCCTTATGTAGGAAAACTAACATACATCCTCAATCTTCTTTGAGGAATCAATCTTTGTGCATCATGGTATATTCATTAATCGTATACCGCACATCAAATGTTAGATGGACAATGTGTGGTTCCTAACTTAGAATCAATTGAGAGGGAAGAAATAATCATAATTTGTTGGTCTAATGCATACAAATGTTATTGTATGCAATATATCATATTTCAGACCAACACATGAAACTTTGTTCTCATTAGCAATGATTTAGCTATTTATCGAAGGTATTCAATGCAAAACCATCATCATCAAGATGAATTGTCTTGATTACACAATCTGAAAATTATGTTCTTAACTCATTTTGTTGAGCAAACAACATTATGAATGTCAAACTGGAGTTTGACAATAAATGTACATGTGATTATCTTATATCGATGTATCTTAATAGATCACATGACTGGTGAACGGGCCCATATTCACCTTTTAACTTTTCAAATTTTGAGGAATCCAATCCCAATATTAGTTGGTCCAACCAACTTATCATGAGAACAAGCGACATAAATAATTCTTGAAGAATCATGTATTTCTTTAATACATGTCTAATACTCAATATGCACATCTTCGAGATATCATAATCGTTCATGTCAATTTATGAACTTATTTATAGTAGTAAACTCAAGTTTACCATGACATGTGTGTTTTTGCTTTAGTAAATTTCAAATTTACTATTACATAAATAAATTTCAGATTTACTACTTTAGAAGTAAATTTCGAAATAACTTTTCTCAATTATTCTGCCTCATTCGGAGGTGAGCTGTGATACCATCACAATTAAGTGCACGTTTGCATTAATAAGTTTCTCATTCCCCGTAAATGAAATATAATTGTGCCTTAAACCTATCAGATTTTGATAGCTTATAACCTCTTTCATGATATTGCTACTTTTAGGAGCAAATCGAGGTATAGAAATCTTTCAAAGTATATCATATATTGCTATCACATTCACTTCAAGAATGGAGCAACATCTTTCAGACTTATCATATTGCTACCATATTCACTTCATGGAATGGAGCATATTCAATGAACAAGTTTCATAACTTTTCATCAAAAATACATTATTTTGCCTTAGCCATCATAATATCATCAACATGGTGCATTGAGATTCAAACTCAATGTCTTACCCATATAAAGACGTCTTAGGCATAAATTGATGGGACTTAAATCCAACATCTTATCATCCCTTTTGATAATATTGTTCTTGAGGAATAAATTTAAAACAAATGATTCCAAACCAATTATTTTTTCCTCAAATCCGACAATAATTATATTATTAGTAGCAAAAGACAGATAACATAAGGAATTACTAACCTTGAAATTACCTTTAGATTTATAATCTCATCTTGTTTGATTGTCTCATTTTCACATGGTAGCAATTGGTTATAAAATTGTCACATATAACAAACACAATAAATATTTTTCTGTGACACCATAGCTATGTAATTTATCATGTCTCAGTCAATAAAGACAGACAAAAACAAAAAAGTTTCCATAAAGTAACCTCACGTAACACCTTGAAGACAGTAACAATTGCTCTGAATCACCATACGTGAGCAAAGGCGAAAAAAGTTCCCATAAAGTAACCTCATGTAACATCTTAAAGAGAGTAACAATTGCTCTGAATCATCATACATGAACAAAGATGGTGCTAACTTATTAGTTGATTATTATTTATCATATATTATGGCAAACATTACACAACAGAAGAAGCATAGCCATATGTACATCAAATTGTTCAAAAAAATAGTTACCCTGTTAGTATTTGAAGCCGTATGACATTTCAAGGATGTTTTTTTTTTTCGACGGCACTAGACTTCAAATTAAATATGAAAAGAGTAACGATATGTTTATTATTATCAATAATATATTCTAGCAGTACTGTACTTTGGAGAAGAAAAAATCATGGCATATATAGCATTAAAAATTCGTTTCAAATAATGATACTTAATCATGAATCCACATAGATAACTGGAAAATAATACTCCCTTGAACTTGCAACTGTGGCAACCGAATGAAAATATTGCATGACTTTACGTTATTGCACCTTATTGTCCAATAATTTAATTGGTTAAAGGTTCGTGCTGATAATGTGTTATGAAATATAAAAACAAGAACAAGAAAATATAAACAAGAACAGGAATAAATAGAGAGAGAAGAGAGAATTATTCTTATTTCTCTTGAGGGATGAATTACAATGAAGCAAAACCCCTTTATTTATAGGGAAAAACTAACCTAGGAGTTTGTAACTTTTTCATAAATAGACATACACAATATATGATAAAGTAAGTATTCACTATATATGGTAAATTAGACATTCACTATATATGGTATATTTATAACAGAATCCTTATAATGACGCTTATTTTAAGCCAAAAAACTATATTATGCTAACACCTAGTATTTTGGGATAGCAATGCTTATGAGGTTTACCAGCAATGGATGTGCTACCGCGGATGGGATTGCTTATCCCCTAACCAGAGTTCTCGGGTTCGAGCCTTGGGTATGGAAAAATTCTTGATAGGGAGAGCTTCCCCCGAATGGGGCCCTACGCGACGCGAATTCGGATTAGTCGGACTCCAATAAGGATACCGAACACCGGATAAAAAAAAAATTCTTATGCGGTTTATAAGGCTCAATCCACACAATAATTAAGATCAGGACGAACATGTATATCCTGATTTCGTATAACGAAAAAAATAAAATGAGCTTAAATGGCGAAATAATATATATTCATATAGTCGATCTAAATTTATTTAGTAATAAATTTCAAATATCAAATAATTATACGAAAAAAAGATATTAATTTCATGTCATCATTAATAGTATAATTAGAGAGCATGTGATTTTGACAATGCTTTGCATATTTCTCGGGCAAAAGCTAACTACTCTTTACATAATGAAATTTATGCCATGAATCATGGGAAATTAATTACAACTAAAAAGATTTTGATATAATTATTGGGTGTCAAATTATATTGTAATGACCATTTTGAAGTCGAAATGACTTCATTTATATATCTTACCAAATCAACATCAACATCAGTGTTATAATTATAGTAACTAGATACTTATTATTATTATGTTTGAGGTAAATATGTTATGCCAAAGCTACTAATAATTCCAACTCCAATAACAACAATATTCATGATGAGTAATGAGTATACTAAATAACAATAGTAATAATAATATATTGATTGAAATTTCATAAATAAGGTGTGAGGAAGGATAAATTTATAACCTTAATTATCGAGCATGTGAGATTATGTTCTTTTTGTAAAATTAGGTAATTTTTATATTCTTTTCGTTTACTTTTACTCGTCGTAATTTATTTTTATGAAGTTCAAACTACGTGAACTTTGATCAATAGTTTAAGATATATTTTTCATCCTATTAATATGATGAGAATTGCAGATAATATTTTTCGTAGAGCCTATGAATATCTTAAATTAATTTAAAATATTAAATTAATATAATTCCATTTCGCTTCAAAAATTGATTAAATTAACTCTCGTGAAGAGAAACATAACAATTTAAAGTGAACAGAGAAAGTACATATTTTCTAAACTGATCTGATACAAGTTATTGGCATGAAAAGGTTGAACGATGCACTTGATGAAAAACGTAGTTATTTACGTAAAGGAGCAAAGATCAATACTCACTTAACATTTTCGTTCTTTTTCCCATTTCTTAAGTGGTTCGCTCGTTTCTTAAAAAACCTAAATTCGTCTTTGCGTGTATGCAACCTTACTCACTTTATAAAGATTAAAAAAAAATATTTTTGATAGATTTTCGGGTCAAATAAGGTGGAATTAAAGTATTCATGATGAATATATATATATAAATATGAAAAATACGTTTTTGCCTACTTTTGACGGTCAAAAAGTTCTGAAATTTACTAGTATGGAAAAAAAAAAAACTTTGACAGAAAAATAATAATTACAATTGATTTCATAAAAGTAGTAATAAAGCAGAAAGAAACACAGAAAATACCCGTGCCCAATTCATTGCCCACTAGCTTATAGTACATACACGTACTCAAATATGGAATCTCTATGTAGATTAATGATGGTGACTATTATATATTTTATTTAAATTATACATATTGATTGTGTAAAATATATTTATATTATTATTATTGTAGTTTAACGTGTATATTAGATTAACTATCGTTCACTTGAGTTTTAGTTGATTTTATTTGAATCAAAAATTAACTTTTAAGCGTACATCACTTTCTTCATATATACTCCATTTTTATTAGGTTACAACTTACAAAAATGTGTTTATCATAAAAATAAATTATTTATGATAATCGAATAGTAATCTAATTATATAAATAGTTTTTTACGCTACAGTATGGCTACAATACACATACATAGTATTCCGTCATTTTCTTTTGTTTGATCTACTTTATTTTTTATTCTATTTAAAAAAGAATAATTTTTTTTAGTAATTTTTTAATTTTAATTTTTTATATAACATGTGTATGACCATAAAATTATATATTTTGATATATTTTAAGTATCTTTAATTTAGAATTACAAGATTCAAAAATATTATTTTACTTAACTATTTGCGTTTTTTTTTTCTTTTGGGAATGTGATTTTTTGTATTTAGTGTTTACTTGTCAATAAATGTGAAGGTACACATTCAAAACTCTTATTGAGTTTTGACTTTAGCTGTCCAAATTCTGGCCAGAATTAATTCATCAGAAGTTTGTAACATTTTTTCCCCACATATTTCAAAAATTATTTTTGAATCTATATTTTTATCCAATTATTTTTAACTCTTGAGAGAGTTTAGGGGTGGCAGCATGTTTGATTTTTTTTTTTTATTCATTTGCTACTTGTATTAAAGTCCAACTAATTTAGATTCACTTTGGATAAGGCTCAGTCGGGAGTAATGCTCCCTATCAAAAATAAAAAAAATTTCATACCCAATACTTGATATCGAGACCTTTAATTAGGAAGGAAAAGTCACATTCACTATACGACATCCTTTGATGGCATGTTATAAATTTGTCTTTTAAAAAAAAAAAAAAGTATTTAAAAGCGGTCTTTTTCTAGTTCAGTAATTCTATAATTTTAACGATCGACAAACATATTTAAATCACAAAATTAAAGACTTTTATATTTTTATTTTAATATCATAAGATTAAAAAAAAAAACTAATTAAATACAAAGGTGGAGGCAGGCTTTAATATAGCGGCTCGACAAAATTAATTAGTTTCGGATTAAATTTTGAGTGCGTATCAAAAAACTGATTAAATATATATAAAGATTAAATTCAAATCTATGTAACCAACACTTAAATTTTGTTATCCTAAAATGCATAACGCATAACTTTAAAATTTTGAATCTGTTTTTGTGTAGTGAAACAAATGATAAAAATCTTCTTCCCTTAATTACAAATATCAAATTCGAGCTTCGGAAGAAAAAATTCGTAAGAGGAATTCTCTCTTAAATAGTCTCTATGTCATGCGAATATAAATTACAGTATATTAAATTCTGAATAACAGATGGTTTATCTCACGAAATCAAAGAACTATTGTTTTACTATCAGCAATTAACCTAATAAAATAATTGATGTATAAGTAAATCAGTCCGAGCATTATTAATATGAAAAAAAAATTAAATCAGAATTCATCGACTAACAAGATTACCTTTTACAAAACCTTTTTTATTTTTTATTTTTCAGATGCATTGTACTTACTAAGTGCAGCTTTAACCTTTTTGTGTTTATTCTTATTTTATTTTGCTAATTGATCTATATAAACATCTCCTTTTTAGTAATAAAAAGAAAAGAGAACTATATATATATTCCCACGATCTCAAGTTATTTGTCATGATTTTTAAATATAATTATTTTAGAATTGTTCGAGAAAAAATAACTCTTTCATCTTATCAGTAAATTTTTAGTAAACATAAATCATACTATCATAAGACGTAAATGAGGGTTAAATAGTTAAAATATTCTTACTTTTTTTAAGAAATATTCAAAAGAGAAATATGATAGATTACTTAAGACTAATGAAGTACAAAATGAAAAGGGCAGTGTGGTGTACTACAAGTCCCTCTATGTACGATCAGGGGCAGACCTAGGTTTAAAATTGGTGGTGCATTAGAATGAGTATAATTATATAAAAAAATGTACAAAAATTGATATAAAATAAAAAAAAACTCAAAATCAAAAAGATAGTTGGGTGTCAAGGCCAGCTGAAAGCCAAAGCCACTAAAGCATAGGCGTTAGGCCTGTCACATTTTGAGCCCCCCCCGCCCTCCCCCCCCCCCCCCCCCCCCCCCCCCCCCCCGGCCCCCTTTGTTTGTTTTCTAATTAATTTTAGATTTTTTTAATTTCAAAGTATATTTGCTTTCTTAAGAAAAATAAAGAACGAAGTCTATATAAGAAAGAGAAGTACTTATTAATTATGTGATTAATGATTACAGTTGGGTAATTTAATTTAATTTCATATTAATGATGTTCTCTTCTTTTTATCTTTCTCGTAATAAAGTTTATACTATTCTCCAAAAAATATCACGATAACATTGTAAAATTAAATTACACTTGCCTTCAATTTTTTCCAAACATTAGCAAATTCAACTAGTAGAATATTATACTTTCAAAAGCAAGTTTATTGTTTTACCTTATTATTATAATATTTTTATTACAAAACCTAAGGCCCCTTATAAAGTTTGCCTTTAGGCCACAAATGTCATTGAGCCGCCCCTACTGGGTGCTTTAGTTTTCATGCGGAATCTTTAAACTTTGAATGTTAATACATGTGTTCTAACCTCCCGAACACCCACAATACCTAAATCTTTGGTCCGTCACACTGTGTACGACGTTCGAAGAAAGATCAAGCCACAAAATTTATTGTATAGAGTCTTACCTTGTATCTCTATACGACTCTATTTATATGGCCTAAATTCATGACTTTGTGGTCACACGATAATAACTTTACTTGTTATCAGTGGCGCTTCAGCGAAAAATTATACTATTAATACAAGTTTAAAATTATTTTTCATGTATATATAGAGGACGTTGAACCTCCTTCGACTAATTCATTTATTCATATTTTTTAATTTTGAATCTCCTTAGTTAAGATATTGGCTCCGTCACTGCTCGTTACACCAACCAGATGAATTATAAATATATGTGTTGCCAATCAACTGGATCGCACTAGTTTCTAAAGGCTATCAAGTAATTTCTCAACTAAATTTAAAGTTAATTCATTTTTTAATTTTCTGACCAAAAGATAAGACTCGTGCTATTAAAATAATTATGATTTGATGCAGAATTTTACCAGAAATTGTTTAATTTTAAGAGTATTGTATTTTGGAAGTTCAAATTTGGAAAGAGAATCTGAACTTTGACCTTATAAAGTTTACCATTTTTTACTTGCTCTGAATTTTAGGGGAAAAAAAGTAAAGGAATCAATAATTATTTATGAAATACTATCAGAGATCCAATTGAAATCTAGTGGCTACAAGGACCTAGATTTTTCACCTACTCTTCTAGACTTGCAGTTTTGGTAGTTAAAGGCTTATATTTTGCAAAAAAATTAATTAAGATATGGTTTATGACAAAAGATTTGTTGTTTGGAAGTATTATTATCACTCCTAACTCATTGTCTTCTTGTCTAGAGGAGGTAATTACTTTTTTATTGGTACATGATACATCTTTGGTTTATTAAGGATATGATTATAAATAAAAAAATATGTAGGTGATGATGTAGAAGAATCGTAGATAGTTGAGTGTTGTTTTTATTAATTATTAACCACATGATTTTGGATAAGAAGATATATAGGTTAAAGATTAGGATAGAAGTATAATAAGTAATCAGAGTGTTGTCGTATTTTTATATGGGAGAGGTAGGGGGCTAGTCTCCTCTTCTCCTATATCCATAGTTACTAGTACTAGTTAGTATTTACGTAGTATTTTTTTTCTTCAATTTTATTATTACGTCTTGCTCCATTTGCTTTGATTTATCTTTCTATTTTGTTGTCGTATTTTCCTTTCAATCAGCTTTGGTTGCACTTTTTTGTAGTGAAGGGTCTATCAGAAATAGCTTATGTACTCCACAAAGTTAGAGTTAAGGTAGGAGTGTCAATCTTACCTTTTCCGGACTTCACTTGTGAAATTACAGTGAATATATTGTTAGTATTGTATTCGATATGTATTTTAAGGTTTGGTTAATTTTGATTCGCATCAAAAAGTTTTAATTTGAGGGTAAACCACTCTTTACTAAAGGCAATTACAGAACCAAGGTTCTAATTGAGACCTTTGGTTAAAAATGCAAGAGTATCTATACATCACCATAATCTTGGGTGTAGAGACAGAGTCAAGACTTGGGTTTTAGATTCTAATTTTCTTAATTAAATGAGTTCTAGATAAATAATTGGTTCATATTCAATGAATTTTAAAGAGAAATACAAAATTTAAAATTAAACAAATATATTGTGTTACACTAAACTCGTAACCAACACTCTCCCTCTGCCTTGGCGATGGTAAACACTATTGAAATATGATGTTTACACTTAACATATTAACTTATCATAACATAAAATGATAAAATGCTTCTATTGATCGATTTAACTCAACTCTATGTAAATACAAAATATTTGGTGACCAACATGAGTTGGGTGTAGTGGTGGGACTACTAAATCCTTAATTAGAGGTCTTGAGTTCGAGTACTGGGTGTGGAGAAAATTCTATTGGGAGTGTCACCCCCAGAATAAATCATGCAGTGCGCGATCCGAATTAATCAAGGTTTCAATATAAATACTAAACACCGAGTAGAAAATCCAAAAAAATAAATAAAAAATACTTATACATAAAGTTATTCTTGATCCACTTAATTCCCTATTAGTATTTACTTTTTAGCTATCCCACAATGTTGACAATTAGACATCAACCTTTAGCTATCCCAATATATTTTCACAATGTTGAGTGCACTAATACTCCAAACTCATTTAAAATATTGAATTGTCTTTTAAAAAACAATCATCTAATACAATAACTCATAACACCAAAATACTGTTGTAATATTTCATATAGACAAGATCATACATTTATAAAGACAAAGATTGCAAAATATTTATGTATTTTGATTCCTTATGTGATATATTGAACATTTTTCAAAAGCCAATTTTTTTTCTTTTGTACTTATTTTACAAAAAATAAACAGCATAACAAAGTTTCATTTATTTATTTTGTTTCATATCTCCCTTTGTGCCTACACGATCTTATCATTTTCACTTTTTGTTGCATTTTCAGTAGACATATATATGTTAGTATGTAAGAGAGGTAACAAATATATTGAAAAACTCAAATCTCCATAACTTGCCCCATACATTCTTCTCCCTTGCTTACAAAAAACCCACAACACCTACCAATCTTTTCTTAAGACAAAATCTTTTAATTTGACCCAAATATCATATCTTTATGAGATCCATAGTGTTCATTTTTATTTTTTGAATTAGTTCTTTGGGTGTTTGTGATTAAATGGGAAGTGTTAGGTATGAGAATAATAATTTGATGGTCAATTTTCTCCATCCTAATATATGGGACGACTGACCATCTTAATTATATATGTAGGGGTGGAGCATATAGGTATTCAGTGTAATTCTACGAGTAGAGTTTGGGAGGGTAAGATGTACGCAGGGGCGGCTCAAGCACATTGATGGCCTAAGGTGAGAATCAAACGGATGCATTAAATTTTAAGAAAAAATATTTTTGTAATAAATAAAGTTTATATTTTAAATTTTGAAATGCAAAGTTATATTATAGACGATTCTTTTAATAATTTTTTTTATTAATATAATTAATGCATTTAATTTTTATTGAGAAATACTTTAAATACATCCAAATTCTTCTAATAATTCTTTATTTTTATATAAGAAGTTTATTTTTGCTATAAATGATATTTAATAATTTTTTAATAAAAATCTATAATTTATTATTGCTAAAAAAAATAAGGCCCCTTAAATTTGGGGGGCCTTAGGCGGTTTCCTTTTTTTTAACTAGGTAGAGCCGCCCTTGTCATGCACGAGGACCTTACCGCTATCTTTATAGGTAAAGAGACTGTTTCCGATAGGCCCTCAGCTCAAAAGAGAAGTTATTGGGAGAAGGATTCCAAGAAGAAAAAACAACATATTAAAGAATAAGAAACTACGCGATTATTACATACTACTACTACTAATAAGGAGAAGAAAATATGAAGCTAACCCCCGTCTCTCCTACCTAACGGCAGACCACATTCGGATAACTACTAACCTTCTACATAAATCCTCGATCTCTATACCTCTCTACTTTGATTCATATCCTCGGTAAGCTGAAGTTGTGTCATGTCCTCAATTAAACACCCTTTGTTGACAAATTATGTTATATATAAGTGACATATTACTTCATAGAATATGTGTGTTGTGTATTAAATCTTCAGTATATGTATGCTTATGTATTTTTAAAAATAGAGGATAAAATTTATAAAAACCATTAAAAGAGATTAAAGAAGGGGAAAAAACCCTATCTAGAATCTTAGATAAAAACCAGAAAGGTTATTAGAGTTTATTTTGAATTTGAATTGTTGTAGCTTTTTCTGTAACAAAAAGATTATCTTTCCTGTAAAATAGGCATTAGATAAAACTCTTATAGTTATCTTCATCATGTACAAAATTTGTATAAAAAGAGATGTAACCAGCAGAATAATAAAAAAAACACTTACGTTCAAACCTTCTGATGTGCTCAACTTTTCTATATGGTATCAGATTTGCCCATCGATCCTATGGCCAATCCTCAAAACTCCAACATCATATCTGAACACCTGCCACCATCTGGTTCATCTTACCCGACCTCAACCCCTTCCTATTTTCGCCCCTCCGACACCTCTAGTCATCACATGGTTGTTCGAAGTAAAACTAATTCCTTAAAACCAAAAGCTCTTATAACATCTCGACATTCTCTTCCTCCTGATCCTTCGCACATTCCAGAACCTACAACATATTATCAAGCCTCCAAATATCCTGAATGGCATCATGCTATGCAGACTGAATTTTTAGCCCTTATGCGAAATAAGACTTGGACATTGGTTCCACCATCGCCTAATTCTAACATTGTTGGTTGTAAATGGGTCTACAGGGTTAAGAGGAAAGTTGATGGATCAATTGAACGTCACAAAGCTCGTCTTGTAGCGAAAGGTTTTCACCAAGAGGAGGGTGTTAATTACTTTGATACTTTCAGTCCCGTTGTTAAGCCTACAACCATTCGGCTTGTTCTGTCTTTAGCTGTGACAAATATGTGGCCCATTCGACAACTTGACATTAACAATGCGTTCTTAAATGATGATCTCTCCAAACAAGTGTTTATGGAGCAACCAAAAGGATTTGTTGATCCTCATCGGCCACATTTTGTATGCAAATTGAACAAGGCCTTATATGGCTTCAAACAAGCGCCACGTGCTTGGTTCAATAAGTTAAAGATTTTTCTCCTCGATATTGGCTTTCTCTCCTGTTTATCTGGCTTTTCTCTTTTTGTGCAGCAAACTTCTAAGCACACAATATATATTCTTGTCTATGTGGATGAACTTATTCTAACTAGCAGCGATAGTGATTTCATCACTGCATTTATTAGTTCTCTTGATCAACAATTTTCTCTCAAAGATCTTGGTTCTTTAAATTATTTTCTTGGTATTGAAGTATCTCCAACATCAAATGAGATCATTTTATCTCAAGGGAGGTACATTCGTGACTTACTTCGTCGAACTAACATGGTTGATGCAAAGCCTAGCTCTAGTCCGGATGAACCTGGATCAAGACTTACTCTTTCTGGTGATCCCCTGCCTAATGCTTGTTTATACCGTAGTGTTGTTGGTGCACTTCAATATGTTACTATCACTAGGCCAGAAATATCCTATACAGTCAATCGAGTATGCCAATTTATGCAAGCACCCACTACTATTCATTGGTCAGCTGTCAAACGCATACTTTGATATCTAAAAGGATCCATCCATGATGGTCTCTTACTACGTCCTATGTCTGATTCTAGCCTTGTAGCCTTTTCGGATACTGGTTGGATCTCTGACATTGATAATAGTTGCTCCCAACATGGTTTTGCATTATTTTATGGAGATAACCTGATCAGTTGGTCTTCTCGCAAACAAAAGGCTGTAGCCCTTTCAAGCACTGAAGCTGAGTATCGTGCTTTAGCTTTTGCAACTACTGAATTAATTTGGGTTCAACAACTGCTCAGTGAGCTACGTGCTCCTCTCACTGCACTCCCTATTATCCTTTGTGTTAATCTTAGTGCATAGTTTTTATCTCGAAATCTTGTCATCCATCAACGGTCGAAGCATATTCGTCTTGATTATCATTTTGTACGGGAAATGGTTGAATATCAATCGTTAGTGGTTCGCTATGTTTCATCTCAAAATCAACTTGCAGATATATTTACTAAAGCAGTTGCCACGAATCGGTTCCTCATGATTCGATCACGAACATGATCTTGCAGGGGGATATTAGAGTTTATTTTGAATTTGAATTGTTGTAGCTTTTTTTATAACAAAAAGATTATCTTTCCTGTAAAATAGGCATTAGATAAGACTCTTATAGTTATCTTCATCATATACAAAATTTGTATAAAAAAAGATGTAACCAGCAGAATAATAAAAAAAGCCCTTACATTCAAACCTTCTGGTGTGCTCAACTTTTCTATAAAGGTATAGTTAGCAATGGAAAGGAGGATAAGGAATCAAAGAAAAATAAATTTAAAAAATATATTGATATAGAGTTGCACCATGCAACAAAATGGACAAACCTAGAAGAAGAGTTAAAAAACACAAATAAAAATAGATTTTATCCCACAAAAATAATAAGTATAAGGTGTGTGTATATTTTTTCTTTCTCACACTTTATTTCTGAGAAAATATCGGATATTTCATAAATTTTTGGATAAGGTGTGCATATACCTTCCCTTTTTCAGATTCTATTTCTAAAATAATATCGAATATTTCATAAAAATTAGGGCAACGTGTATGTATACCTTCTCTTTCTCAGACTATTTTTAAGACTATATCAAATATTCCACAAAAATTAGGGTAAGGTGTGCATAAACCTTCCCTTTTTCAAATTTTATTTCTGAGACAATATAGGATATTTCACAAAAAATAGGATAACGTGTGCGTATACCTTTCCTTTCTCAGACTCTATTTCTAAGACTATATTGGATGTCCCACAAAAATCAGGTAAAATGTGTGTATACTTTCCCTTTTTCAGATTCTATTTCTAAGACTATATCAGATATCCCACAAAAATTAGGTTAAGTTGTGTGTATATCTTTCCTTTCTTAGATTCTATTCTATTTGTACGATTATGTCCGATACTCATAAAAAATAGGTTAAGACGTGTGTGTATACCTTTCCTTTCTTAGATTCTATTCTATTTGTACGATTATGTCCGATACTCATAAAAAATAGGTTAAGGCGTGTGTATATACCTTTCCTTTTTGATATTCTATTTGTAGGACTTTATCGGATATCCCACAAAAATTAGGATGAGGTATATCTACAGTCTTCCTTTCTCGGACTCTATTTCTAGGACTAGCAGATATCCCAACAAAATTAGGATAAGATATGCACATACCCTCCCTATCTCAGATTCTAATTCTGAAACTACATTAAATATGTTATTATTATTTTCGATAAGTTAGAAATTGGATTTAAAAAAACAAGCATAGTGAAAGTGGAATTTAAAACAATTAAAAAAGAGACATGGAGGTATATACTTAGGAAACTGTTGGGTGTCTTTCTTCTGCAAAACATCTTAGCCTTGGTCTGGGGACAAATTAATATGGGTAGCTAAAAAATTCATGGGGTCTCAGACATTAATTTGTCCTATTTTGTCACTTAGTATAAAGCTTATAATTTATAATTTATAGTTTATATTTCTTAATGGTCTGCACGTGGTACAATTTGCAAATCATAAAGTTCTATTTTTGTAGATTTTAAATCCTCCATTATTTAGGCTGAAAATGTGGAGCTTTAATTAATTTTATGTCTTCTTGAGGACGACAGAATATATTCTTTTAGGAGAAAATAATTCTTTTAAATTAGATAATTAATGATCTTTTAGCATTAAGTTGACCATAAAGTATGTCTTTTATGATAATTGTTATTGAAAAATAAATTGGATTTTTATTCAAGTATAGGATCTTATTAGAACTGTTCATATACGATTTATTCTTTGGGACCATATTAATTTCGAGTTTGATAAAATAAGATGATTTTTACTAATGAGGTTCAAAGTATGAAATTAAATACATGAAGATGTTGATGGCAGTTAAAAATCTACTATATATACATTAACAAAAATAATATTAGCCATGTACAAATAATGTGATTTTCTACGGAAGAAAATTAGAATGACCCCGTTTGATACTGCCTAGCTCCTCCCTGACTGAGATGATAGTTTGTAAATATGTTTATGTTGAATATAATAACCATTTTTAAATTTTTTGATCATTTCAAATGGCTAAAACAAAAATCTTATTATTTCTCATTAATTTATGATCTTTAGTAGACCTTTCAGTATGATTCCATACTTATTGTATAGTAGTCAATTAAATTGGTTGAATTGTTGTTTATATTCAAAGGAATAGAGTTTGATAAAGAGTTGTGTTGTGATCCTAAGCTTGTAAAACGGATCGGGTTGACCCGGCCTGATCCGACCCACTAAACAAATCCGGTTCGGTTTGACCCGATTCGATCAGCCCACGGGTTGTAAGATATCGGGTCCCGCACTGAGTTAATTTTTTTGGGTCCGGTTAACCCGGATCGGATGATAATTTTTTTTTAAAAAATTACTTAAATACATAACTTATATTTTCAATATTAAAAAAAATCTCAACTCCCTAAATATATTACAAAAATTCTACATATACACAGAATGATATGTATATGTCGGTTATGTTATGTATATTAATAGGGAGAGAGAGTAAAGTAATTAAAAAAGTGGGAGAGAGTATACTTACTTTTAAAAGGTTGGTATATATGTTATTTATACTTTTATTTTTTAAAGAAAAAAATTGGGATTTTAAAAAATGGTCCGTTGGACCATTATAGCCTTTGGGCCCAACGGCTATATGACCATTGGGAGTCCAAAACGGCTATAATGGCCAATTATATTTAAAAAAAAAAATCATTAAAATATTTTTTTAAACCCAAAAAAATTTCTATAAATACCCTATACTTTCAAATCATTTTCCACACAATTTTTCATTCTCTCTCAAATCTCAATTCTCAATTCTCAAATATTCTACATATTTTCTAAAATGCTCACTTTATTTTTTTAATTTTGCGATTACAAAGTACGAGTAGAAGTTTCTAAAGTTGCAACCTTCGGATACTTCCAAAATTTGATATTGTCATTTTATCTCTGACTTTTAATTTTTAATTAGTGTATTAATTGTTGAATATTTAATTTTATTATATTTGTGTATTTTAATTTTTTTTAGTTTAATTTATATTATGGATAAATTAAGAAACCTTGCCACTAAAGGTGTAAAATATTTCTGTCTCGGAAGTGGTAGTGGTAGTAAAAAATAAATTACTAGCGGCAGAGGTACTTCAAGTAGTAGATACACCTGTGTGCCTCCGTCTCCGGTACTGCTTAGTCAACCTTTTGATGAAGAAATAGGTGTAGGTGCTCATGATATGGATTATGTAGAAGCTCAGAAAAATTACGGTATAGAAGAAGAAAATGAAGTAGATGCGGTTGATTTAGATGAAGATGATGAAAATATTGGTGATACACCCGCAGCAGAAAATGCTAACGTTACGTCTGAATCGGTTAATCGCCCTCTCCGTCCTCCCCCTGCCCCAAGAGCTCGTAAAACAACTAGTATTACATGATAATTTTTTACACGCATATCAGATATTGAGGTGCAATGCAATATTTGTCAACAAATATATAAGCATAAAAGAGGAGATAAGCAAGGGGGTACAGGTACATTAATGAGACATATAAGTGATAATCACGCAAGAGAGTTAAATATTACAAAAGATGTTGCGGATGTTGGTGGGACAACACAAACTAGAATGGACCCAGCAATCGGTTAGGTAATGAAGAAATATAATAAATTGAGGGACCGGGAAGAAATAACAAAAATGATAATTGTGAGTTTTTTGCCTCTTCGTTTTCCTTCTTTTGATTCTTTTATTCATTATATTCAAGCAATTTATAATCCTATGTTTAATGGTATTCCTAGAAGTATTTGTCGAGCTGATTTTTTAGACTTCATTCACAATATTATTTTATTTATCAACATTGTTAAAAAAATATTCAATGTAGAATGTCTCTAACTTCTGATCTTGATTGTGCTGTTAATAAAAATGATTATTTAACGACTGCATGTCACTGGATAGATAGTAATTTTACTATGTAAAAATGTATTCTCACTTTTTTGTATGATGAAGATCGTAAACATATTGGAGATTTTATTGCTGATTCGATTGCTAAAGTTTCAAAATTTTATGGTATTGAAAATAAAATCTTCTGTATTGTTTTTGATAATGCTTCTAACAACAACAAACCCAGTGTATTCCCACAACGTGGGGTTTGCGGAGGGTAAGATGTACGCCGTCCATACCGCTACCTCCGAAGAGGTAGAGAGGTTGTTTTCGATAGACCCCTGGTTCAAGATAAAGGATAGTAAACAAGGGGATGGATGACATAATCGAAATAAAGACTGCTATTACAATAAGTATGCTATTACAAAATTAAAATCTAAGCTATCTCTGCCGTTACTTGAAATATTTCATGTTAAGTGTGCTTGTCATATATATAATTTAATTGTAAGAGATGGTCTTGAGTTTTTTGAGCTTTATATTGAAAAGATTCGGCTTGTTGTTGGTTTTATTCAAGGAAATAATTGCAGAAAAAGAATTAGAGACTTTAAACTTAAATATGAACAAAATGGACTTGCACCGATATTGATGCTTGAAGAATGTGATACTAGATGGAATGATACATATGATTTTTTAAAAACTTGTTATAAATATAGAGTTTCTATTACACTATCTTTTAACTAATATTGTGGTTCATTTGCTGATTCGGTTGAATGCATGCTACATGATTCTGATTGGGCTGTAATTGATGATCTTGTTAAGTTTTTGAAAAAAATTTATATAGCTGCGGTTAAATTTTTTGGTGCTTATTATTCTACTGTTTGTAATATTTTGGCATATATAGTCGATATTTATGGTTTGTTCAAAGAATATAAAAATAAAGAAAGTTACAAAGAAGTTGTTGGTGCTATGTTTGCTAAATTTAAAAAATATTTTTTTCGATTCCCCCTATTTACTTGGTTGGTGCTATGCTAAATCCGTGCATGAAATATAATATATGTACCACTTTAGTACTCTTATTTATGCTAACTTATAGATAAATACTAACAATTATTCTGATGATGAAGAACAACCTGATTTGTGGAGGGTTATGGCTGATGTGAACGCTTACATAGATATATTATATAACCATTATGTTGATTTACTTGATTTAGCTGTATCGATAAATATCACTCCAACTGTCGCTCCTCATCCTCCCGAGAAGCGATCATCTTCTAAAAGGTCGGTACATAGTGGTTTTCCTGATTACTTTTATGATTTAAATTGTTGGAACAGTGTTGAGGCGGAAGCGTACACAACAACTTATCGAGAAGAGCTTAAGTATTATCGAGAACGCCGATAGAGAATCGCTGATGATGGATCAACGCGTTGGATTGGTGGAGGAATAATGAACACAATATCCTGTTCTTTCAAGATTAGCTAGAGATATCTTGAATATTTCATTATCAACCGTTGCATCGGAGAGCGCTTTTAGTCAGTAACGACAACAGATTGGAGACAACCGACACTCATTGGGAAGCAATGCAATGAATGTTCTAGTTTGCCTTAGAGATTGGATTAGAGCGGAACGAAGAAATCAAGGAATGAAGGTAGAACCGAACGACGACCAGAGACTTGAAGAAATTATGACTTCATGGGAAACTCAGCAAAATCAAGTCCAATGCATGATTTTCCCCCCATTGACTTTGACTATCCTATGCAAGTTCCCGTTAATCTTAACATGGATGAGTTGAAAAAAAATGATGCAAAATTTATAGATTTTTCATTAATATAAATTATAAATGTTGGATCATTTTGCAATCAATAAAATTCAACATTCAATCATTCATTCACTCCTTAGTTCTTACTTTGTAAGATTTTCCATTTAATGGTTTAAATTGAATTTCTAGTTTAAATTAAATACTTAGTTTTAATATATTACTAATTTACTATCAAGTATTATTAATTTATTATATTAAATAGCATATTTTTTAAAGTAGTACATAATTGAATGGTACGCATATATATGTATATATTTTCTATAGACTCTAAAGTAGTATATATGTAACGTATACATGTGTATATGTTTCTAAATTAGTATATATATCATTATATTGTAGTATATATCTTGTAGCATATTTTTTAAAGTAGTAGATATATTGAATGGTACGTATATGTGTATATATATAGAATGCAGACTCTAAAGAGTGTAACGTATACATGTGTATATATTTTATAAATTAATATATAACTATATATATAGTGTGTGTATATATTGTAGTATATGTTTTATTTAAAGTAGTACATGTATATTGAATGGTACGTATATATGTGTATATATCTTTTATAGACTCTAAAGTAAAGTAGTATATATCTTGTAGTATATGTTTTATTTAGAGTAGTAAATATATTGAATGGTACGTATAGATGTGTATATATAGAATATAGACTCTAAAGTAGTGTATATTTAACGTATACATGTGTATATATTTTATAAATCAGTATATATATCATTATATTGTAGTATATATATTGTAGTATATTTTATTTAAAGTAGTACATATATATTGAATGGTACGTATTTATGTGTATATATCTGCTATAGACTCTAAAGTAGTATATATTTAACGTATACATGTGTATATATTATATAAATTAGTATATATATCATTATATTGTAGTATATATCTTGTAGTATATGTTTTATTTAGAGTAGTACATATACATTGAATGGTACGTATATATGTGTATATATCTTCTATAGACTCTAAAGTAGTATATATTTAACGTATACATGTGTATATGTTTTTTAAATTAGTATATATATCATTATATTGTAGTATATATATTTTATTTAGAGTAGTACATATATATTGAATGGTATGTATATATGTGTATATATCTTTTATAGACTCTAAAGTAGTATATATTTAACGTAAACACGTGTATATGTTTTATAAATTAGTATATAACTATATATATAGTGTGTGTATATATTATAATATATATATTGTAGTATATGTTTTATTAAATGTAGTAGATATATTGAATGGTACGTATATATGTGTATATATCTTCTGTAGACTCTAAAGTAGTATATATATTTAACGTATACATGTGTATATATTTTATAAATTAGTATATATTTCATTATATTGTAGTATATATCTTGTAGTATATATTTTATTTAGAGTAGTATATATATTTAACTAACGTATAGTCGTATATACGATTACATGTGTAATTGTGTATATGTGTATATATTTTTTAATTTTTATGTAGTATATACTATATATATATTGTTTAATGTATTTAAAATGTATATAGGTGGATATATATAGTGTATATTGGAAAAAAAACTTTTTTGGGGGGGTGGGAGGGTTGACCAGTTTTGACCGAATTTTGGATCGATTTTAACTGAGTTTAGGTGGGTTGGATCGGGTTAGATTAAGTGAGCCGGTTCAGGATTATTTTTAAAAATTACTGTTGGGCCCGAAACTGGACCAGACCATTTAACCAGGCCCAGATCCAGATCGGCCCACTAACCGGTTAAACTTCACGGGCTGATTTCGGGTTGACCCAGACCAGCCCACTTAACACCCTAATGTGATCCTCCAACATGTAATTGATTTGAATATCTATATGTTTTCTATTGATGTATACTAATGGAGTGAATTCAAAAACAATAAAAAGAGATAAGAGAAATCAGTGAATTTATGATAAATTTCTTTTTACAAATATGGCGAGTCAGTTTTTGTTCACCTCGATTAAATCCATAGAATACCTTCCACCAACAAGGCAGCAACAGATAACAAGTAACTCTGTCCACCAAACATAGGACAAATGGGAAGAAACACTTAATTTCTTATATTGTTCTTGCTTTCAAATCTAGAAGTCTTTATCAATAAGAGTGAGTTCTTTCTTTCGTGAAATTAGAGAAATAAAATGATATATTCTTATCTTTACGTATGATAATAAGTATCGTTTGAAGATGATTGAGATAAATTCAAAATTTGAAGTGGAAAAATGTGAAATATAACTTCATGCAATAAACGTTTCGTGATAATGAAATTAGATTTAATACACACATGATGTTATTTGAAAATTTTAACTATAATGTCTCATTTTATATGGTATTCTCATTTTTAACTGTTTTTACTTTGAGAATGTGTTCCTAATGGTATGTATGTATACATGGAGTTGGAAAATTGAACTGAGATCAGTGGCAAAGTCATTATTTTTAGTATGTACGTCCAAAATATGAAAATAAACACATGAAGATGTAGATAAAAAAGGGCAGCCCGGTGCATTAAAGCTATCGCTATATGTGGTGTCCGGAAAAAGGCCCCACTACAAGGGTGTATCGTATGCAGCCTTACCTTGCATTTCTGCTAGAGGTTGTTTCCAAGGCTTGAACCCGTGACCTCCTGGTCACATGGCAACAACTTTACTAGTTGCTCCAAGACTCCCCTTCACACATGAAGATGTCAATGAGAGTTAAAAATCTATAATCTATAATTTATCTATAATCTATATTTATATCTATATCTATAATCTATAATATATTAAAAGTGTGAAGACCCTTAGAAAAATGAAATATATTAAAAGTGTGAAGACCTTAGAAAAATGATTTGTACTTTTTGCCATTCAATAAAAGACTCTCATTTAGACAAAACTGTCTTTTCACTATTTTCTTTAATTTATTATTTAATTAGTTTTTACTATATTAACTAGACTTCCTAAAATATACGGTAGAAGAGTTAATTAATATTTTCCTTTCTATTAGACTTCCTAAAATATATGGGACTCCTAAAATATATGATAGAAGAATTAATTAATATTTTTCTTTCTTCTGTTCAATTAAAAAAATACTCCTAAAATTTATAAGACTTTATTAAGAAAATACTTCTATAAATATTGAAATGCACATTAAACTAAACTAGAGAACAAATCAATTTGACTATTGAGAGACTATGATTGATGCTCATTTAACATGATTCTATTGCATGTCGAGATTGGTGGATGCTAGATTTTCTAGCCCTCAACTTCTTCACTGTTTTTGTCAGTGTCACACCCCTTTTTTAACTAAAAGATATAGATTTTAAAGTTCGAAAGGATTTTTATTTATTAAAGTGACAAAAGATTGATTTGTTTCGAAAAAGACCTTTTATATTCAAAACTCAGAGTCGTCACTTGACATAATCTGGTGTGCCAAGTCACCGTTGAAAAATTCTTTTCAAAACAATTTGACTCTTTAAACTGATCCGCGAACAGAGATTCCGAGTAAGGAATTCTGTTGACCGGGGGTAGGTGTTAGGCACCCCTCGATCCCGTGGTTCGACCACGGTCGCTTGGCGGAGTATATCGGCTAATTTTGACTCTACGAATGTAGAAACCACAAAGAAGCACGTAAAATAATCAAACAAACAAACCAAATAAAAACGAATCAAAGTATGGTGTTCAGTCCAATTATACAGTCCCGAAATAAATAAAAATGCAAAAATAAATCCTATCTAACCTATACTAATCCTAACTACGCTCCCAGGCTTTACCCGATGCCACTGGTCTTGATCACAATTCGCCTTCACCAACATGATACATCGGGGCATTCCCCGGTGAATAAATACATCAATCTTCGGGGCATTCCCCGGCCAAATGAATATATTTCAATCCAAAAACATAAATCAACACATTTCAACAAAACACTTTCATCATTCAACGATTGCAAGTCCTACTTTTGCCTACCCGAACCTACTCTTTACCTATCCAATTCGACCTATCATGATACTATCACATCAACGATATTCAATGAATCAAAATAAATTAACGCTTATTTTTTATCAATTTTAATTCCACCTCCCACTAATTTCATTTTTCATCAATCAAACCTTCAACATTACTCCGATTCATCCCACATATCAATGAAATCAAATCGTCAAACACATGATTATAACATCAACAAAAATCCAAAATATCAACACACATAATCACAACTAATCCAAATAATCGAAATGAAGAACAGGGAGACGGGTTAAAGAAATGGACCTTCCGATAACCGACTTTTGTTGATAATAAAGAGATTCAAGATCGAAATCCTCGAACAAGGAACCCCAACTCAAACCTCAACGACGAAACCGTAAAAGGCCAAATCGGCTTTGAGATTCCGCAAACCGAACTGACTTCGACCAAAACAAACCAATAATATGAAACAAAGACTAAAGAATACCGGGTAAAGGGGACTCTGATGAGCTTAGATGGGTAAGAAGCGACGAAATGGATCAGGCTCCGGCAATCTTAACCTTTCCAGTGGAGTTCGATCAGATAATGAACTGAAAGACCAATTCCAGTGCGGATTTGCCCACCTGAAAACTCAACCCGACCTCTCTCTCTCAAATTTTTACCATTTTCTCACCATCTCTCCATTTCTCTCTAGTGCGTGTGTTGTTTTCTGCTTTGTTTGGAACCCCTCCCTAAAAAGAAAAGAAGACAAAGATCGTAGTTCCCTCATGTTGCTATTAGGATTAGTGAAGAAGATGGAGTCTTAGTGTATTTTTTTTCACTGTATGTTAATGGAGAAGAAGATGTAGGCTTGTGGAGAAGACATGAAAAGAAAAAAAATGGAGTCCCTTTGTGCGTATGAGAATTCAACCCATCATCAGGATGATTGGAGTTGAGAGTGTATTATGTGAGTGGGGTATTCTAATTGTGAATGAAATGTGAGTTGTCCGTGTGAAGAAGAGGAAAATAGAGAATTGTTTTTTTCAAAATTCTTTCGTGGGCCCCAATATTTATTTTCTGTATATTGTGTATGGATGATATAGATGGAAATGGTCCAGTCCTCCTGAAAAAGTGGAAGAAGGTATGAGTATATCTTCATCCACAAAAATCCCTCCCCGTGAAGCTTTTGTATGTGTATGTATATAATTCTGTGGTGGGTCCCACTTGTATATATTATGTGTGTGTATTGTTCCCTTTCCAGTGAACGGACAAAAAGTGAGGTGTGAGGGAATATTTTTCCTTTTGTTGCTATCTGTGAGTGTGTGCTTTTGGAGCAATCCAAAGGAAAAAGAAACGTGGGGAGGGGGTTAAAGGGTAGGGTAGGTGGAGGTAGGGGTGGTGTGGTAGTTGATGTATTGTCAACTGTTAATAGGGAGGGTTGTTAATTTTTTATTGAGAGAATATTTTGGATTAAGTTGGTTAGGGATTTGTTATTTTTGTATTGTTGCGGAGAGATAATTGCATGGTTGAGGGCACACGGTAGAATAAGGTAAATTGGAGAAAAATATCTTTTGGAGGGACAAAATTACGTGTCTACATCATGCCCCCTTTGAATGTAAACATGCAGGATTTTCAGACAAAGAAGTTGACAACGAGACAGAATTTTATCCCGACCCTTATTTAAAAATGAAACAAAAAGTAGGGAAACTAAGTCTTGATTTAGGATATCCTACCTACCCAAGTTATGAGGGAATCAAGTCACGGGTATCTCAAAGGATTGGAGAGAGAAAGACTATACCGAGTTGGAAAGTTGAGTGAGGTTCCATTGAGGTTCCGGTCCGCGGCTCTGTCATTACATCAAAAATGAAAATTATAAGTTAAAACATAAATGAAAATTACAAAAATCCTATCTACGCAACTTCTTTTGGACTTTTGACTTGAGTTTCATCACCCTATTCTTCAGGCGGGCTCCTAATTTTCAATTTCTTCAACTTGTTGCTTGCTTTTTAATTTCTACACCCTGTTCTCCAGGCGGGTTCCTGACTTACTATTTCATCAAATTTTTTCTATGTTTTTCAATTTCTACACCCTGTTCTCCAGGCGAGTTCCTGACTTGCTATTTCATCAACTTATTGCTATGCTTTTAATTTCTTCACCCTGTTCTGCAGGCGGGCTCCTGACTCGCTATTTTTCTATCTGTTTAACTTTTAATTTCTTCACCTTGTTTCTTGGTTTTCCATTTATTCGCCCTGTGCTTCGGGCAAGATCCTGAAATCACACCAAAACTGGAAAGAAGATTATCCCAAACAAAAATTATTATAAAGAGAAATTTCGTTTGCCAGAAAAGTAAAGTTCCAAAAATAAGAATTAAATTTTCCCCAGTTTATCATCAAAGGACTTTTGTGAAAGTCCTATCGTTATAGTAATCAAGGAGAATGACTCGACAATAAAGTACGTCTGATAGGAATCAAAGGAATTGACTTGACTAAAAGGTACGTCTTCTAGGGGTCAAGGGGAATGACTCGACTAAAAGGTACGTCTCATAGGAATCAAAGGGAATAACTTGCCTAAAAGGTACGTATTATAGTAATCAAGGGAGATGACTCGACTAAAAGGTACGTCTTGTAGGAATCAAGGGAGATGACTCGACTAAAAGGTACGTTTTATAGGAATCAAGGGAGATGAATTGACTAAAAGGTACGTCTTTTAGGGATCAGGGAATGACTCGACTAAAAGGTACGTCTTATAGGAATCAAGGGATATGACTCGACTAAAAGGTATGTCTTCTAGGGGTCAGGGAATGACTCGACTAAAAGGTAAGTCTTATAGGAATCAAGGGTGATGACTCGACTAAAAGTTACGTCTTATAGGAATCAAAGAAGAATGACTCGACTAAAAGGTATGTTTTATAGGAATCAAGGAAGATGACTTGACTAAAAGGTACATCTTCTAGGGGTCAGGGAATGACTCGACCGAAAGGTACGTCTTATAGGAATCAAGGGTGATGACTCGACTAAAAGGTACTTCTTATAGGAATCAAAGGGGAATGACTCGACTAAAAGATACGTCTTATAGGAATCAAGGGAAATGACTCGACTGAAAGGTACGTCTTATAGGAATCATGGGGGATGACTCAACTAAAAGGTACGTCTTATAGGAATCATGGGGGATGACTCGACTAAAAGGTACGTCTTATAGGAATCATAGGGGATGACTCATCTAAAAGGTACATCTTATAGGAATCAAGGGAAATGACTCGACTAAAAGGTATGTCTTATAGGAATCAAGGGAAATGAATCGACTAAAAGGTACTTCTTATAGGAATCATGGGTGAATGACTCGACTAAAAGGTACGTCTTCTAGGAGTGAATGTTTAATTTAAGAAGTGTATCACCTAGTAAATGAAAACTGAAATCCCTGGACAAGAAAGTGTGTCTTCGATGGATATAAGATGATTAATTTTTACCCTGATTTAATTATCGAACCTGTGCAGCAACATTGCTTCCTGCATTTGTAAAAGTGAGGCATTGCAGGCCTTGATGTTTATGCTCTGAAGTTCTTTCTTTGAAGGTAGTTTGCTTCCTGTTTCATCAAAGAAAACTTGTGAGTTTGAAACATAGTGGCTAATTTGTGGCTTTAGATTTCGCGGAGATCGCCCTTGCCCTCATCACATTAATCTTGCTTTCAACCATTACATATATCATTGACTTGCTACTTCATTGACTCAAACTCAGATAATTAATAATGGCTCTAAAACAAACACAGTATCTCTACTTAGCCATGCTCCTCAGATAAACCCTTTGAACTTTGGTATTTCTATGAGTTCCCTGATTTCTCTGTTGACAAAACTTTGTGCATGCCCTTTTTTGGCTCACAACCATGTCTCTTTCATGTGCTAGCTTTTTCTTGCTTTGTATAATTAAAGAAGTTGGTAGCCAATTTTGAAATATTTTCTCACTTGTTTTGACATGGACTTGACTCAAAGACAAGAGAAAAATAACAATAGTTTTTATTTGGATAACTGACTCAAGAAAAATAAAACAAAAATAAAGAGAAGAAAGAAAAGACAATGAATGTCCCCATTTGAAATAAAGAAATGAAAAATTCATCTAAAAATGACAGTCAACGCTAATGATTATTCCATGCATTTTAGATTAAGCAGCTTGATCTTTTCATCCAAACTTTCTACCTATTGTTTTTGAGTTAATGGCCTTGAAACTGAGTTGCTTTCTTAGGTCAACTGCATTTAAGACCCCATTCGGCTAGTGGATCCTTGAAGGGTTTTTGTCAACAAGCTCCTCTTATTTCTTTTTATCACCTCACCATTGCCTTATGGTATCCGAGAGAGTTTTTCACCAATAAAATTCTCTTATTTTCATTTCTCTCAACTCATAATCGTCTTACAGTGCCCGTGAGGGTTTTCACTGATATGACTCTCTCATTTTATCTCTCCCAACTCACCATCATCTTATGGTGCCCACGGGGGTTTTCACCAATAAAACTCTCTCATTTTTATTTCTTTCCTGATTTCTTATGCTGAGGAAGACAAGTAGTACCTCAAAATGCACCATTATATCCATTGCATGCTTAGCCTTAACATTATCAAAGATTGATCTGAAGGACTATCTTTGGTTGTAATTTGGCTTTTGGATAAGGTTAGAAAAAAAAGAATGACATGAGGATCAAACAACACTCGAAGTGGGGTAGGACTTACAACTTTTGGAATCGACTTAAACAATGAGGATTAACTCATGCCCCAGTTTCTTTGACTGGGCTATTCTAAATTTTTTATTTGTTTGGACCGAGCCCTGAGTAGGACAGCCTACATATCTCACCCTCGAAAGAGGAGAATTAGGTCACGCGTAGTTCTGACAATTTTTTCTTTCACTTGATTCTATTTTTTTTTCTTTTGTTGAATTTTTTTCTCTTTGGGACTTTTCTGACTTTATTTTTATTGACACTCATCTTTTCTTTCCTTTTTAACACATTTTTTTTGAATTTTATTGACTCTATCTTAATTTTAAAGAGGGGTATGAAAGAAAATAACACTAAGGCCCAAATGGGGTAAACAAAGGATGACACAATATTCGGATAGCAGAACGAAATGCCTTTGTCATATCAATTCTTTAAAATGCTAGTACGTAGCATGCAATGCGAAATATCGGAGATAAAGATCATGTGTGACACTTTAACAACACTAACTTCAACTGAGCATGTGTGCCAATTCTTCTTCTAAACTTGTCAAACATACAAACTCCACCTTTGTTGTATATCCATCACATTGAATGACTCATGCTTTCGTGGAGTTGATTTTCTTTCTGTTCCTCTTGATAGGATCATACAGACACTGTTTGACCTAATTAATACATGATTTTCAATTGATGACCAAGTTAACATTGTGATTCTCAAAATAAAAGTCTCAATTTTCAAAGAAGGCTTTAACTTGATCACCAAATGCCCCAGCACTCTATCTATTTTCTCAGATGCTCTCTTTTTCTATCTTTGACTCTCTGATTCAATGCTTCATGATTAAGTTGGATTTTAAGATCTGACTGAAAATTTCACAGGCATGTCATATCACTAGAATCAACATAAAATATATTTTATAAGGAAAACAAACAAATAACACCTATTTAAAACACAAAGAGAAAGGGACAATTCATTTAGTTGAAATAAAAGATAGAAGGATTTGAACATAGGCGACAAAGGAACAAAACAAGATAGATCCCAAACTACAACCCTGAAATAATTCGAAAAATAGAAAAGAAGACAAAACAAACTACCAGACCTCTTCCTAGTAGGGAGAGGGGTGACTTCTCAATTGCTCAGCCTGACAACTTAGCCACTGGTTTGCATATTAGCATGACTAGAGCTTCCTTCACTGTCAATGTTCTGCACCATAATTGATCCATCTTGAATCATCTTTTCAATTTTCTTTTCAAATCTCGACAATCTTCAATACTATGACCCTGAGTATCAGAATAATACGCACATCGTGCGTTAGGATCAAAATTTCTTGAACGCCGATTAAGGGTGTGCCCAAGGAGAGGAGTGATCATGCCCTCTTGTACCAATATATGGAATAAATTGGCATATGACTCTCCAATTTATGTGAATCTATCTCTCGACTTCTACCTCATTTCATTGTTTGGCTTGGATAGCAAATCTGGCCTAGAAGGGCTTTGGTATGTTTGTGGATTTAGAGGACGAATCTGGGGCGTTGGGGGACGCCATTATGGGTAAAATGGGGGTCGAACATGTGGTTGTGCATTATACACTGGATATGGATGTGGAGGAACAGTGTATAATAGATTTTGGGAGCGATTATGTGAAGCTTGGGCATGAACTTGGGTTTGAGCCTGAGAGTGACAACGACGAGGTCTTCTTGACCTTTTCTGCTGTCCAACTATAATAGCAGATGCATCTTTCTCATTCTTTTTCTCCCCAACACTTCCTGAACCCTTTTGAATTGCTTGAGTAGTCTCTTTCAATGTTGCAAAACTCACAATGCGACCAGTCTTAATTTCCTCTTCTATCATCTCCCCCATTTTAAGGATCTCAATGAACGGCTTGCCTAATGGAGGTAACAAGTGTTGATAATATTTTTCGTCCTGCGCTTGAATAAATACCTCCACTATCTTACTTTCTTTCATTGGCGGTTTCACCTTAGTAGCTTGTCCACGCCATCTGATCGCATACTCCCTGAAACTCTCAGTATTTTTTTTTATACTAGTTAGGGATTTTTCGTCAGGTATCAACTTCACATTGTATTGAAATTGTTGCACAAATTCATTAGCTAGGTCATCCCAACTAATCCACTTATCAATGTCTTGGTCAATAAATCATTTTGAAGCTAGGCCTGAAAGACTCTCCCCGAAATAAGCCATAGGTAGTTCTTCCTTCCCTCTAGCGCCTCTTAATTGGTTATAATAGCGCCTCAAATATGCCACTGGGTCCCCATATCCGTCATATTTCTCAAACTTTCGTATTTTAAAGCCAGGAGGAAGGTTGACACCTGGAAACATGCATAAGTCCTTATATGAGACACTTTTGTAACTCCCAAGTCCTTGCAAGTTGTTCATAGCCAGCTCCAAACTTCTCTATTTTCTGGTCATTTCCTCTTGTTCTTCTGTTATAACAGGCTTCTCAGTGTTAGGAGGAAATTCAGGCGTGTGAGTGTCACCATAAAGACCAATCAACTTGAATGTAGGCTCAAAAGTGTAACACTGATCACCAGTAATATTCTATGCAGGTTCTCTTGTAAAGTAGGGAGGCACAACTTGTGGATGAACATCAAAAGTAGGAGCTTCAAGTGGGGGTGACGCCGCAAAAGCATGAACAACAGGTGGAGCCGAGTATGTGGTAGTCTTGGATTGGGGAGTGAGAAAATGAACATTGGAAGTGGTTGGATATTGTAGCCCCGGAGTCGATCTTGATGCATGTTGTGCCATATCAACAAAAATAGGAAATTGTGCATGTGACACAGGAGGCAAGCTAGAAAGATATTATAGATTATCAGTGAGAACTTGGGGAGGCAGTAACCCATTAGCCCAAGCTTGATGCATTTCTATCATTTGCTGCCTTAGTTTCCGAATCTCTTCATTAGATCCTAAATTCTCATTTTCCGAACTCCCTATCTGATTAGTGACAACAAACTCGATATTCTTGTTGGCCATAACCTTCTCTGTGACTTGGTGAAATATAGAGGACCAGCCAAAATGCCATAAACCAACCACCTCAAACTAACTGAACAAGCGATAGAAAATGCGTTAGAGTTCAACACTTCCTCAAAATCCTATTTTTTTCTTTTTAAAAGGTCACCAAACCCAAGTAGGGGGCCTACGTATCTCACCCCCAATAGAAGAGAATCAGGTGTGCGTAGTTCGTGAAGTCTTGCCGAAATGGCCAATTAATTTTTTTTCTTTCTTTTTTCCTTTTCTTGAAACTTTAAAAAAAAAGGAAATAACAAATTGTCAAAAGAATTGACGAATTTTTTTTTGCATTTTTCAAGTTTAAACTCCCTATATAAAATGAAACCTATGATTACCAAAGAAAAATCTTTTTGGGTTTTCGATTTTGAATTTCATATGAAAAATGAAACTTGAACCTATTAAAGGAAAATCTTTTATGTAGTTTTCTTTTAAAGATGTATATGAAACACCTACTCTAATAAAGAGTGAAGAAAATCTCTTTTTTTTTGAAATTTTTCAAATAAGATTCCCGAACCAACAATAGGTTACCTACGTACCTCACTCCCGAGAGAAGAGAATCAGGGGTGCGTAGTTCGTCCAGATTAGACAATTAAGGATTAATTAACAAACTACACCAAACTTGAGAGACAGGACCAAAGACTAATGATGAAAAATGTTAATAAAATCTTTTTTGGAGTTTTTCAACGTGACACTTCAAATAATAATGACACCAACAATTATGAAAGAAAAAATCTTTTTGATATTTTCATTACATGAAATGTACAAATTTCTACCATTTTTTGCATTTTCTTTTATTAAAACTGCTAAAAAATCTTCTTTTTGTTTTTTAAATTTTGAATGAATGCATGCTAAAGGAGACAAAGTGAGAATTTTTTTTGATGTTTTGGTTTTTGAACAAATGAGTGCAGAAAATAAAGAAATCTTTTTGAATTTTTGAATTGTGAAAAACAAAAGCCATAAAGAACTCTAAAACTACGAAACTCTTTTTTTTTCTTTTTGACTCACTTTTCTTTTCTCCTTTTTTTCACTTTACTTCAAACACAAGTTTTCCCCAAATCAGTCTGTCAAATGATCACGTTACTCTCAGAAATGCAACATTTAGCACGTAGGAATGCTTTAGAGGTGAGTCTCCTACAAAGGACCAAGTGGGCCCCACTAGGTCTTCAATATGATGCACATAAGCATGATCTAAAGGCTGACCTACGTTGGGGTTCACTAACAAGGCTGTTCGGAGGAGCGTGTAGTGGCTGCTTTGCTTTCCACCTACTCCATAACACCGATGGCTCCCCCCTAAGATAAGGGTGACTCAACTAGAGGCCGTGTACAACACGTGTACTACTGACTTGTTGCAAAAAGAATGACTCGGGTTATGCACATGATGTCATATATAAAGCGGTAACACATAAAGAAATGACTGAATACACGTAGCATGTAGACACTCAACAATGATAAAATAAACAACAAACGATAACACAAACAATGTTTATACACCCATAATGCCAAACTAAGCCGATACGACTCCAAAACATTGGCTCGAATTCTGAAAAATCCCCAGCAGAGTCGCCAGAGCTGTCACACCCCTTTTTTTAACTAAAAGATATAGATTTTAAAGTTCGAAAGGGTTTTTATTTATTAATGTGACAAAAGATTGATTTGTTTCGAAAAGGACCTTTTATATTCAAAACTCAGAGTCGCCACTTGACATAATCCAGTGTGCCAGGTCACCATTGAAAAATCCTTTTCAAAATAATTTGACTCTTTAAACTGATCCGCGAATAGAGATTTCGAGTAAGGAATTCTGTTGACCGGGGGAAGGTGTTAGACACCCCTCGATCCCGTGGTTCGACCACGGTCGCTTGGCAGAGTATATCGGCTAATTTTGACACTACGAATGTACAAACCACAAAGAAGCACGTAAAGCAATCAAACAAACAAACCAAATAAAAATGAATCAAAGTATAGTATTCAGTCCAATTATACAGTGTCGAAATAAATAAAATGCAAAAATAAATCCTATCTAACCTATACTAATCCTAACTACGCTCCCAGGCTTTACCCGATGCCTCGGACCTTGATCACAATTTGCCTTCGCCAACATGATATGTCGGGGCATTCCTCGGTGAATAAATACATCAATATTTGGGGCATTCCGCGGTCAAATGAATACATTTCAATCCAAAAATATAAATCAACACATTTCAGCAAAACACTTTCATTATTCAACGATTGCAAGTCCTACTTTTGCCTACCCGAACCTACTCTTTACCTATCCAATTCGACCTATCATGATACTATCACATCAACGATATTCAATGAATCAAAATAAATTAACTCTTACTTTTTATCAATTTCAATTCCACCTCCCACTAATTTCATTTTTCATCAATCAAACCTTCAACGTTACTCCGATTCATCCCACATATCAACGAAATCAAATTGTCAAACACATAATTATAACACCATAACACCAACAAAAATTGAAATTATCAACACATATAATCACAACCAATCTAAATAATCGAAATAAAGAACAGGGAGATGGGTTAAAGAAATGGACCTTCCGATAATCGACTTTTATTGATAATAAAAAGATCCGAGACCGAAATCCTTGAACAAGGAACCCCAACTCAAACCTCAATGACGAAATTGTAAAAGGCCAAATCGGCTTTGAGATTCCGCAAACCGAACTGACTTCGACCAAAACAAATCAATAATATGAAACAAAGACTAAAGAAGACCGTGTAAAGGGGACTATGATGAGCTTAGATGGGTAAGAAGCGACGAAATGGATCAGACTCCGGAAATCTTAACCTTCCCGATGGAGTTTCAATTAGCTAATGAACTTAAAGAACAATTCCAGCGCGGACTTGCCCACTTGAAAACTCAACCCGACCTCCCTCTCTCAAATTTTCACTGTTTTCTCACTATCTCTCCATTTCTCTCTAGTGTGTGTGTTGTTTTCTCCTTTGTTCGGAACCCTCCCTAAAAAGAAAAGAAGACGAAGATCGTAGTTCCCTTATGTTGCTATTAGGATTAGTGAAGAAGATAGAGTCTTAGTGTATTCTCTTTCACTGTATGTTAATGGAGAAGAAGATATGGGCTTGTGGAGAAGAGATGACAAGAAAAACATAGAGTCCCTTTGTGCGTATGAGAATTCAACCCATCGTCAGGATGATTGGAATTGAGAGTGTATTATGTGAGTGAGGTATTCTAATTGTGAATGAAATGTGAGTTTTCCGTGTGTAGACACGTAATTTTGTCCCTCCAAAAGATTAGTTTTCACCTTTTTACCTATCCTACCGTGTACCCTTAACCATGTAATTATTCCCTCGCAAAAATACAAAAATAATAACTCCCTAACAAATTTTATCCTTTCCTAACCCCCTTTACACCTTACCCCGACCCCTCCAATTAAAAACTTACACCTCACCTACTACCCCACCCCTCTCACGTGACCCTCACCCTTTCTTTTTCTTGTCCACAAGCATATTCCCTTAACAGAATTGAGAAAATGAACTTTCAAGAAAACTTCCATATGCACAACTCACTCATGGACCCCACTATTTTTTCTTTTGTTTTCATTTTTTTCATGCACAGATAACAACTTGGGAGGGAACCACGAAGGGAGGATTCCCAATTCCCATTCAATTTAGAGGGACCCACAGAAGGAAAAAGGCTTGGGATTTTCTTGAATTCAATATATACAGATACTACCAATTGATAGGAGGGATTGGATTCCAGAAAAGGTTATTTTCTCGACCAAACATAGACCAAACACGATTTTTTTTCTTTCCCCTGGGGGCTCTTGATCTTACCATCATCTTCATCGAGCAAAGGGGAGGAGAAACCCATTATTTTTAGCAAAAACAAGAAGGGACGCCATTTTTTGGCCCTTACTTTCTTCTAGTTCGTGACACACATATACCCACACACCCAAAATCATATACCTGCGTAGAAATAGAGATGGAGAGAGATGGGACTGACGAGAGAGACACCAAAAGAGAAAAAGTCGACTGTAGATTGAGTTTTTCGGCCACTCTTCACCGGAAAACACTTCGCTAGCTCCGATTTGACTTAAAATCCATCAATAACTCGATCTAAACCATCTCCATTGCTGTCACACCCTTTTTTTTTTAACCCGAAAACATTGATTTTAGTTTTGAAAGTGTTTTTATTATTGAAGTGACAAAAGGTGAAAAGTTGTTTCGAAAAGGATAATTTGTATGAAAACTCAGAGTCGCCACTTGACATAATTGGGTGTGCCAAGTCACCTTTGAAAATCCTTTTCAAATGGTTTTGACTATAAAACTGATCCGCAAATTGAGATTCTGGCTAAGGAATTCTGTTGACCGAGCGGAAGGTGTTAGGCACCCCTCGATCCCATGGTTTGACCACGATTGCTTGGTGAAGCGTATCAGCTAATTTGACACTACGAAGGTATAAACCACACAAATAATACAAACACAATCAATCAAACAAACAAAACAAACAATCCAAAATTTAGTGTCCAGTCCAATTATACAGTCCAAAATAAGAAATGCATAAAAATAAATCCTTCGATAAATTAATTCTAGAGTAATGCTCT
This sequence comes from Capsicum baccatum var. pendulum, assembly GCA_030864225.1. Taxonomy (NCBI): domain Eukaryota; kingdom Viridiplantae; phylum Streptophyta; class Magnoliopsida; order Solanales; family Solanaceae; genus Capsicum; species Capsicum baccatum. The sequence continues at coordinate 295,435,253 of CM061552.1, forward strand.
ACCCGACGCCTCGGGCTTTCATCACGAATGTCCTCCGAGTACAAGATACCTCGGGGCATTCCCCGGTGAATAAATATATACAGATACTTCGGGGCATTCCCCGACCGAATTATACAATTAATTCAAAAGTGATAAAAGCAAACCATTCGATCAACCCACAATCTCTAGATTTGCTTACCCGACCTACGTCTTGCCTATTAAGCTTTTGATTTAAAATGATTCTATCAAATTCATGCTTAATCCAAATTAAATGAAATGACAACGGTTCAAAATTTAACTACATCTAACTTTTTAACAACTTCTTATTACTACCCTGAAATCCTTTTTCAACCAAAAATTAACACATGCTTTGACTATCAACTCAATTTTTAACTCGGAATCCAATATAAATAACATAGACCCAATGACAATTAAAGCATGATAATCATACGAATTTCACGTGAATAACATCAAACATTCACCAACTCATCCAATTTCAAACATGCCCAATTCAACAAATTATGATAAAGAAGAGAGAATGAGTTAAAGAAATGGACCTTTCGATAATCGATTTCGGTTGGTAATAATATTAAGAAGACCCGTACTTGGAATCTCGAATATAGAACCTCGATTACGATGAATCCAACTCGGTATAGAGAAAAACTAATAGGACAACTTCAAAACCAGTGAGACAAACTTTGTTATACGAAACCTAATCAAGAACGATGATGCAATTTGATAACGACAATTCAAAATCCAATATCGATGATGAACCAAGAAATATACGAACCCAAGACCCCTAAGAAACCACCAGGAACCCAAAACCCAAAATAGATCGAGCTTTGGTGAGCTCCGGTGAGCTACAAAAATAGAAAACTAACGAGATAAGGTTTGATTCTGGCAATCATGTTGTTTTTCTATCTAAATCTAACCAGAACTTGAAGGAAATCAATAAAATCTAGGGAGTTTGGGACTGAACCGAGAAGACGATGACCAGTAAACTAATACCGACGAAAAAGTTTGTCGGAAAACCCAAGCGAAATGGCCAGATCTCACCAGCTTCGCTGTTTCTTGTGAAATTCAAACTCGCCGGAGCTCTGGCGAGCCCTGGTCGCTGGAAAATTGAGGACCGATTATTTTCCTCTCTTGTTTTATCCTCAATTCCTCACTGTCTCTCTATTCTCTCTCCCTCTCTTGATTTTCTCGATCAATTTTTCTCTTGCACCTCTCTGTTATTCAATGGAAAAAAGTAGAGGAGTCCATCTGTTCGGCCCTCCTCCTTCTATGTGTATTGTGTGTATATATTCTTCTCTATGTGTGAGCTGTGTATGTATATCAATTCTTCTTTATGGTATGTGGTGTGTGATGTAATTTATGGTGAAGCGAGTATGCTGTGTTATTGGAGAAAAATGGAAGATGATGGAAAATTCTAGTGTGTAATCTGTGTATTTTTTCCCCCCGAGATGGCTTCTGTGTGGGGTATGTTTATATTGATGATGATGGAATGGAATTTTTTTTTTTTATAATATTCTGTGGGCCTCCTTTCAAGTTGTTATCCTGTGTATTTAGTTAAAACAAGTAACAAATGTGAGAGGGTTGCCTAGGGTGATGTGGGTAGGGGTAAGAGGGGTAGGGGTTAGGATGTGTTGTTAATTTTTAGTTGGGTGGGTTGTTAGAATATTAGGATAAGACAAGGTTTGTTATTTTTTTTTGTATTTTGTGAGGGTATAATAACATGGATGAGGGTACACGGTAGGATAAGGTAAAATTGGGTAAATTAATATTTCAAAGGGACAAAATTACGTGTCTACAATTGCTGAAAACCAAGATCGAGTAGTTTAAACCAATCTAAAATTGTCCTGTTTTGGGTTGATTCCGACCATTTTTAGTTCGATTTTATCATGTGTGAGGTTAATTTTGGTCTGTTCAGTTTAATTCTGGTCTGTTTGGTTTAGTTTCAGCTCGTCGAGGGTTTGTGTTGAATACTCTCAAGTCATTTTCATGGATTTTGGTATTTGAATCGGAATGCGAGTTTGGGTTTTGTACTGAATTGGTTCGTCGTTGAGGTTTTCTATTCAGGATTCCAAGTCCGAGTTCTCTTAAACATTATTATTAACAATGAAATCTATTCTTCGAAGGACCATCTCTTGACTCAACTCTTTTATCTCAAAATTGGTTAATGTCATAATTTTGTGGTATGGTTTTGAATATTTTGAGCAAAATATTAATTGTTGGTGTGGATGACTTGTATGCCTAAGTTTGAATCCTCATTGGGTGTATGTGGTTGATGTTGGATTAGATAGTCGAAGAATTGGTGAATTAGTTTTGACAACAAAATTGGGGAAGACGGGAATGCAAAGTTGATAAAAATGAATATTGTTGTGTTTTAATTCATCAATTGTTGTTAAATTTAATATAGTTATTAATTTCATTGAACTCGATAGTATCATGTGTTAGGTCGAGAATTGGTAGGCAAATCTTAGGTTTGGGTAGGCTTAGGAATGGTGAATTGTGGAATGTTTGATATATGTGTTGAATGGTTTTCGTTACCGCATTTGGGTTTAATTATATTATTTGGCCGGGAAATACCCCGAAGTAATCTGGGGAATGCCCCAAAGTATTTTATTTTTGGAAGATGTTCGTAGTGAAGGCTCGAGGCATCAGGTAAAGCACGGTAGCATAGTTAGAATTAGTTTGGCGTAGGTTTATATTTTTGCATTTTTTATACTTTGGACTGTATAATTGGACTGGACAATACATTTTGGATTGTTCTATTTTTTTATTGTTTGATTGTTTTGCGTGCTTTTGTGTGGTTTATACATTTCGTAGGGTCAAAGTAGTCGATACACAATACCAAGCGATCGTGGTTGAACCACGGGGTCGAGGGGTGCCTAACACCTTCCCCTCGGTCAACGAAATTCCTTAGCCGGAGTCTCTGTTTGCAAACCAGTTTAAAGAGTCAAATCGTTTTGAAAAGGATTTTCCTAAGGTGACTTGGCACACCCGATTATGCCAAGTGGCAACTCTGAGTTTCGAATATAAATAATCCTTTTTTTCGAAACAAATTTTCTATCTTTTGTCACTTTGATAATTAAAAACCCTTTCAAACTTAAAATGAATCTTTTGGATGTTGAAAAAGAGGTGTGACAGCTCTGGCGAATCTGCTGGGGACTTGTTCAGAATTCGAGCTTATTTTGGAGTTGTATCATCTTTGTTGGCACTATAGGTGTATAAATATTTTATTTGTGTTGTTTTGTGTTATTGTTTTATCATTGTGGAATGTTTTTATGCTCTTTGTGTACAGTATTTATCCTATGTGTTACCGCTTTTATATATGGCATCTTGTGTCTACCCCCAGGCCTTCTTTTTGCAATAAGTATGTAGTACACATGTTGTACACGACCTTTAGTTGAGTCACCCTTATTTTACGGGGGAGCCATCGGTGTTATGGAGTAGGTGGAAAGCAATGTAGCCACTATCGACCATACGCTCCCCCGAACAGCCTTGTTAGTGAACTCCAACGTAGGTCAGCCTTTAGGTCATGCTTATGTGCATCATATTGAAGACCTAGCAGGGCCCACTTGGCCTTTTGTAGGAGACTCGCCTCTAAGGCATCCCTACGTGCTAAATGTTGCATATTTGAGGGTAACGAGGTTATTTGACCGACTGGTTTGGGCAAAAACATGAGTTAGAAGCAAAGTGTGTAGGCAAAAAATTATCGAAAAAAAAGAGTGAAGAAGAAAAAAAGAGAAGATTTGGTAGTTTTTAGGGTTCTTTATGGCTTTTGTTTTTCACAATTCAAAAATTAAAAAAAAATGTTTTTTTAAGCATTCATAATTCGAAAACTCCAAAAATATTTTTTCCTTTCAATAGGAGTTATGTACATAATTTGTACATTCTTATATAGTGAAAATGCCAAAAAGATTTTCCTTCATAATTGTTGGTGTCAGTTTTAGTTGAAGTGTCTAATTAAAAATCCAAAAAAGATTTTATTTGTTTGTCTTTGGTTGTGTCTCTTAAGTTAGGGTCAATCTATTAGTTAATCATTAATTGTCCAATCTGGACGAACTACGCACCCCTGATTCCCCTCTTTCGGAAGTGAGATACGTAGGCAACCTATTGTTGGTTCGGGGATCTTATTTGAAAAATTCAAAAATATTTCTTCACTCTCCATTTAGAGTAGGCGTTTCATATACGTCTTTAAAAGAAAACTACAAAAAGATTTTTCTTTAATAGGTTCAAGTTTCATTTTTCACATGAAATTCAAAAATCGAAAACCCAAAAAGATTTTTCTTTGGTAATCACAGGTTTCATTTTGTATAGAGAGTTAAACCTAAAAAAAATGCAAAAAGATTTCGTCAATTCTTTTGACACTTTATTTCAAGAAAGAAAAAAGATTTTAATTGACCGTTTTGGCAAAACTTCACGAACTACGCACACCTGATTCTCTCCTTTCGGGGGTGAGATACGTAGGCGCCCTTCTAGAGTTCGGTGATTTTTTTTCAAGAAAAAAAAAGAAGAAGAGGTTTTGAAAAATCATTAAACTCTAACGCATTTGCTATCTCTCGAAAGTTAGTTTAAGGTGGTTGGTTTATGTCATTTTGGCTGGTCCTCCATATTGCTCCAAGTCATAGAGAAAGTTATGGCCAACAAGGATACCGAGTTTGTTGTCACTAATCAGATAGGGAGTTTGGGGAATGAGAATGTAGGAGCTAATTAAGAGATTCGGAAATTGAGGCAAAAAATGATAGAAATGCATCGAGCTTGGGCTAATGGATTGCCGCCTCCTCCATTTCCCACAGATAATTTGGAATATCTTTCTAGTTTGCCTCCAGTGTCACATGCACAATTTCCTATTTTGGTCGACACCCACAACATGCATTAGGACCTACTCTGGGGCAACAGTATCCAAACACTTCCAATATTCATTTCCTCACTCCTCAATACAAAATTATCACATGCTCGGCTTCGCCTGCTATTCATGTTTTTGAAACTCCACTCCCGTCTGATGCTCCTACTTTTAATGTCAGTCCAACTATTGTGATTTCTCACTCTACAAGCGACCCTATATTGAATATTTTTAGTGATCAGCATTACGCTCCCGAGCCCACATTTAAGTCGACTGGTCCTTACGACTGCCCTCAACTGCCTGAATTTTCTCCAAATACTAAGAAGCCTGTTATGACAAAAGAACAAGAGGAAATGGCTAGAAAATTGAGAAGTTTAGAACTGACTATGAAATACTTGCAAGGACTTGGGGGGTACAAAAGTGTCTCATATAAAGATCTGTGCATGTTTCCAGGTGTACATCTTCCTTTTGATTTTAAAATGCCAAAGTTTGAGAAGTATGATGGACATGGAGATCCTGTAGCACATTTGAGATGCTATTGCAACCAGCTAAGGGGCGCTGGAAGGAAGGAAGAACTACTCATGGCTTATTTCGGGGAGAGTCTTTCAGGCCTAGCTTCGGAATGGTTTGTTGATTAAGACATTGACAAGTGGATTAGTTGGGATGACCTAGCTAATGGATTTGTCCAATAATTTCAATACAATGTGGAGTTGATACCTGACGAAAAATCCCTAACTGGTATAAAAAAAAAGAATACTGAGAGTTTCAGGGAGTATGCGATCAGATGGTGCGAACAAACTGCTAGAGTAAAACCGCCAATGAAAGAAAGCGAGATAGTAGAGGTGTTTATTCAAGCGCAAGATGAAACATATTATCAATACTTGTTACCTGCATTAGGTAAGCCATTTATTGAGGTCCTCAAAATAGGGGAGATGATAGAGGATGAAATTAATACTGGTCACATTAAGAGTTTTGCAACATTGAAAGCGACTACTCAAGCAATTCAAAAGGTTCGGAAAGTGTTGGAGGAAATAAGAATGAGGAAGATGCATCTGCTATTATAGTTGGACAACAGGCACGGGAAAGAGGACCATACCATCATTACCCACGGGCTCAAACCCAAGTTTATGGCCAAGTTCCACAGAATCCTTCCCAAAATCCATTATATTCCATTCCTCCATCTCCATATCAAGTGTATAATGCACAACAATATGTTCAACCTCCATCTTACCCACACTGGCGCATGCCAACTCTACCGATTTATCCTCTAACTCCACATACATACCGAAGCCCTTCTAGGCCTGGTTTTTAATTTAAGCCAAATAATGAAATGAGATAGAAGTCGAGGGATAGCTTCACACCCATTGGAGAGTTGTATGCAAGTTTATTCCAGAGATTGGTACAACAGGTTATGATCACTCCTCTCCTTGGGTATACTCCTGACCCACATTCAAGAAGTTTTGATCCTAATGTACAATGTACATATCATTCCGATGTTCAGGGCCACAGTATTGAAGATTGTCGTGCTTTGAAAAGAGAAATTGAAAAGATGATTCAAGATAAATCCATCATGGTGCAAAACATTGACAGTAAGGAAAGCTCTAGTCATGCTGATATGCAAACCAGTGGCTAAGATGTCAGACTGAGCAATTGAGAAGTCACCCCTCTCCTTACTAGGAAGGGATTTGGTAGCTTGTTGTGTTTTATTTTCTGTTCTCCAAATTATTTCAGGGTTGTAGTTCGGGATCTGTCTTGTTTTGTCCTTTTGTTGTTTATGTTCAAAACTTTCTATCTTTTGTTTCGACTAAATGAAGTGTCTCATTTTCCTTTTGTGTTTTAAATATGTGTTGTTTATTTGTTTTCTTTACATAGTACATTTTGTGTTGACTCTAGTGATATGACATGCTAGTGAAATTTTTAGCCAGATCTTAAAATCCAGTTTAAGCATGAACATTGAATCAAAGGATTAAAGTTAGAAAAAGAGAGCATATGAGAAAATAGATAGAGTGCTGAGACATTTGGTGACAAGTTAAGGCAATAATTTTGAGAATCATAAGAACAACTTGGTCATCGATTGAAAGTCAAGTCCCAATGAGGTCAAATAGTGGACGTGTGATCCCTATATCAAGAGTAATAATAATATAAGTAGCTCCACGAAAGCATGAGTCATTCGATGTGAGGAATGTACAACAAAGGCGGAGTTTGCAGAAGAAGTAGTGATGCAAACACTCAATCTGCTTAAAAAGATGTCGCAAATGATCTTCATCTCTCACTTTCATATTACATGATATGTACGTGTATTTTCAAAGATTGATATGACGAAGTTAATTCATTCTGCTATCCAAACATCGTGTCATCCTTTGCTTACCCCATCTAAGCTTCAGTCCTATTTTATTTCATACCCCTTTTTTGGAATCAATATAGTTAGCAAAGCTCAAAAGAAAAGTGACGAGCAAAACAATAGATTCAGAAAAAGTTCAAAAAAAAAAAAAGAAAAAAAAATATGTCCAAAAATAAAAAAAGTGTCAAGACAAATAGAGTCAGAAAAATCCAAAGAGAAAAAGTCAACCAAAGAAAAAATTAGAATCAAGTGAAAGAACAAGCTGCCAGAACTACGCATGACCTGATTATCCTCTCTCTCGGGGTAGGCTGCCCTACTAAGGGCTTGGTCCAACCAAATAAACAATTTAGAATCACCCTGTCAAAAGAAACTGGGGTATGAGTTAATCCTCATTGTTTGAGTCAATTCCAAAAGTTGTAAGTCTTAACCTACTTCAAGTATAGTTTGGGCCTCATTCCATGCTTTCTTTCTAACCCTATCCAAAAGCCAAATTACAACCAAAGAAAGACCTTCAGATTAAACTTTAAGGATGTTAAGGCAAAGCATGTAAGGGATATGATGACGTATTTGGGAACTACTTGTCTTCCTCTGCACAAGGAATCAAGAGAGAAATAAAAGTGAGAGAGACTTATTAGTGAAAACCCTCACGGGCACCATAAGGCGATGGTAAGTTGAGAGATAAAAATATGAGAATCTTATCGGTGAAAACCCTCACGGGCACCATAAGATGACTGTGAGTTGAGAGAGATAAAAATAAGAGAGTCACAATGGTGAAAAACCCTCACAGACACTATAAGGCAATGGTGAGCTAAGGAAAAGACCCTTCAAGGCGTCACTAGCCGAATGAGGTCTGAATGTAATTGGCCTAAGAGAGCAACTCAGTTTCAAGGCCATTAACTTAACAACAATTGGTAGAAAGTTTGGATGGAAAGATCAGGTAGCTTAATCCAAAATGCATGGCATAATCATTAGAGTAGACTGTCATGTCTAGAAAAAATTTTCATGTCTTTGTTTTAAATGAGGACACTCATTGTCTTTTCTTTCTTCTCTTTATTTTTATTTTGTTTTCTTGAGTCAATTGTCCAACTAAAAGTCATTGTCCTTTTTCTCGTCTTTGAGTCAAGTCCGTGTCAAAATAAGTGAGAAAAGATTTCAAAATTGGCTACCAGTTTCTTCAATTGCACAAAGCAAGACAAAAGGCCAACACATGAAAGATACATGATTGTAAGCCAAAATAAGGCATACAGAAAATTTTATCAATAGACAAGTCTGGCAACTTATGGAAATATCAAGGTTCAAAGGATTTATCTGAGAAGCATTGCAAAGCAGAAATACTGTGTTTGTTTCAGAGTCACTCTTAATAATTTGAGTTCGGATCAATGATGCAGCAAGTCAATGGCATATGCTAATGGTCGAAAGCAAGATTAATGTGACAGGGTCAAGAGCGATTGCTACGAAAGACAAAGCCACAAACCAGCCACCATGTTTATAAACTAACAAGTTTTCTTTGTATGAAACAGGAACACATGTTACCTTCAAATCAAGGATTTCAAAGCCTAAATATCAAAGGTTGCAATGCCTCACTTCCGCAAATGCAAGAGGCACTATTGCTGCACAAATTTAGTAATCAAAACCATGGTAAAAGTCATATTCCAATATCTCAAGGAGACGCACTTCCTTGTTTGGGTAATTCAAGCAACATTTGTGAGGAGATGTACTTCCTTGTTTGGTGAATTTAAGCAACATTTATGAGGAGACGCACTTCCTTGTCTAGATAATTCAAGCAACATTTGTAAGGAGACGCACTTTCTTGTTTGAACAATTCAAGCAACATTTGTCAGAAGACACACTTCCTTGTTTGGGCAATTCAAGCAGCATTTGTAAGGAGACGCACTTCCTTGTTTGGACAATTCAAGCAACATTTGCAAGGAGACGCATTCCTTGTTCGGATAATTCAAGAAGCATTGGTAAGGAGACGCACTTCCTTGTTTGGTAATTCAAGAGGCATTGGTAAGGAGACGCACTTTCCTATTTGGGTATTTATAGCAACATGTGTAAGGATACGCACTTCCTTGTTTGGATAATTCAAGCAACATTGGTAAGGAGAAACACTTCCTTGTTTTGGTAATTTAAGCGGCATTGGTAAGGAGACGCACTTCCTTGTTTTGGTAATTTAAGAGGCATTGGTAAGGAGACACACTTTCCTGTTTTGATATTTCTAGCAATATTTGTAAGGAGACGCACTTCCTTGTTTGGGTAATTCAAACAGTATTGGTAAGAAGACATACTTTCTTGTTTTGGTAATTTAAGCGGTATTGGTAAGGAGACGCACTTCCTTGTTTTGGTAATTCAAGCGGCATTGTTAAGGAGACGCACTTCCTTGTTTGGGAAATTCAAGCAACATTTGTAAGGAGACGCACTTCCTTGTTTGGGTAATTCAAGCAACATCTGTAAGGAGACACACTTCTTTGTTTTGGTAATTTAAGCGGCATTGGTAAGGAGACGCACTTCTTTGTTTTGGTAATTCAAGAGGTATTGGTAAGGAGAGGCACTTTTCTGTTTGGGTATTTCTAGCAACATTTCGTAGTGTCAAAATAGTCGATACACTCTACCAAGTGACCGTGGTTGAACCACGGGATCGAGGAGTGCCTAACACCTTCCCCTCGGTCAACAGAATTCCTTAGCCAGAGTCTCTGTTCGCAAACCAGTTTAAAGAGTCAAATTATTTTGAAAAGGATTTTCCTAAGGTGACTTGTCACACCCGATTATGCCAAGTGGCGACTCTGAGTTTTGAATATAAATAATTCTTTTTTTCGAAACAAATTTTCTATCTTTTGTCACTTTGATAATTAAAAACCCTTTCAAACTTAAAACGAATCTTTTGGATGTTGAAAAAGGGGTGTGACACTGTGTGAAGAAGAGGAAAATGGTGAATTATTTTTTTCAAAATTCTTCTGTGGGCCCCCTTATTTGTTTTTTGTATATTGTGTATGGATGATATAGATGGAAATGGTCCAGTCCTCCTGAAAAAGTGGGAAAACGTATGAGTATATCGTCATCCACAAAAATCCCTCCTCGTGAAGCTTTTGTATGTGTATGTATATAATTCTGTGGTGGGTCCCACTTGTATATGTTATGTGTGTATATTGTTCCCTTTCCAGTGAACAGACAAAAAATGAGGTGTGAGGGAATCTTTCTCTTTTTGTTGCTATCTGTGAGTGTGTGCTTTTGGAGCAAGCCAAAGGAAAAAAAACGTGGGGAGGGGGTTAAAGGGTAGGGTAGGTGGGGGTAGGGGTGGTTAGGTGGTTGATGTGTTGTCAACTGTTAATAGGGAGGGTTGTTAATTTGTTATTGAGAGAATATTTTGGATTAAGTTGGTTGGGAATTTGTTATTTTTGTATTGTTGCGGAGAGATAATTTCATGGTTGAGGGCACACGGTACAATAATGTAAATAGGCAAAAAATATCTTTTGGATGGACAAAATTACGTGTCTACAGTCAGCATAGTATAATTCAACTTGTGTGTGTGTATATCTTCTTTGTTTTCATTCAAAATCATTATTTAGGGTCAAAATTTTTGCTTAGACAAGAATTAGTTGGATCAAAATTGAATCTTTGTGATCACTATTATATTTTTTGATAGTTTACAGGTCGTAGATGAATGTCGACTCTGAAGAATTTCTTGTGTAAAGGCTAGGTTTAATTGTATTATTTGATATCTTTATTATCTTATTGTTTTATTTTAATTTACAGACGCTTGATGAATGCCGATCGGTTTTGAATTTTTTTTAGGTAAAGATAAGGTTTAAGTGCATTAGCGTAATATCCCTATTAGTTTGTTATTTTGTGATGGTTTACAGCTCCTAGATGAATCTCGATCGGTTTTCAAAAATTTTTGTATGTAAAATTTAAGTTTAATTGTATTGTTTTGATATCACTTTTATCGTATTATTTTGTTGTAGTTTACAGGTGATGGGTAAATGGTTTTCGGCTTTGAGAAATTTTATTAGGTAAAGGTTAGGTTTAATTTTTTTTTTTTAATATCTCTACTTTGAGAATTTTTTATGTAAATGTTAAGTTTAGTTGTATTATTTTAATATCTCTATTATCGTGTTATTTTGTTATTATTTACAGTTGGTAGATGAATGTCGTCAAACGACTTTGCAAAAATTTTTATGTGTAAAGATTAGGTTTAATTGTATTATTTTTCATGTCTCTATCATTGTATTATTTTATTGCAATTTACAAATGGTAAATGAATGCCGATTGTCACACCCCTTTTTTCGCTCGAAGGGATCTAGTCGAAGGGTTTTTCCAATTAAAGGGGCTGTTTTGAATAGAGATTATTTTATTTTACAGAGTCGACACTTGAAATTGAGTTATTTTACGCAGTCCATACCTCTACCTCTAAAGAAGTAGAAAGGTTGTTTCCGATAGACCCCCGGCTCAAGACACAAGATACCACACAAATACAAAGTACAACACCGAACAAGGTTACAAGATTACATAACATAAATACGGGAGCCATAAGTAAAAGAAAACAGAGGAAAGCACCCAGATTCGTACTAAAACAAGGAACACAGAATCATAACCAGGATACTACCCCCAGCAAGTAATTCCCTACACTAGCGACCCAAACTGGCCCTAGTCCTCTGCCCTAATTCGCGTCCTCCAGACCTTCCTATCTAGGGTCATGTCCTCGGTGAGCTGTAACTGATCCATGTCCCGCCTAATCACCTCACCCCAGTACTTCTTCGGCCTACCCCTACCCCGCCTAAAACCATCCAACGCTAGCCTCTCACACCTATGAACCGGGGCATCCATGCCCCTCCTCTTCACGTGTCCGAACCAGCTCAATCGGACTTCCCGCATCTTGCACCCCACTGGAGTCACACCAACCTTCTCCCTGATAGTCTCGTTCCGAACTCTATCCCCTCTAGTCAGCCCACACATCCAGCGCAACATCCGCATCTCTGCCACCTTCATTTTTTGGATGTGGGAATTCTTAACTGGCCAACACTCCGCTCCATACAACATGGCCGGACGGACTACCACCCTGTAGAATTTGCCTTTAAGCTTGGGCGGCACCTTCTTATCACACAACAGCCCCGACGGAGCTTCCACTTCATCCATCCCTCCCCAATACGGTGCGAGACATTCTCGTCAATGTCACCGTTACCCTGGATAACAGACCCGAGATACTTGAAACTATCCCTCTTACATACCACCTGTGATTCCAGCTTCACTACCACCTCATCCTCCAGCCTCACGTCATTAAACTTGCATTCCAAATACTCTGTCTTGCTTCTGCTCAACCTGAACCCTTTAGACTCAAGAGTTTGTCTCCACACCTCTAATTTATCATTCACACCCCCTCGAGTCTCATCAATCAGAACTATATCGTCTGCAAAAAGTATATACCACGGCACCTCCCCTTGAATACGCCGCGTCAACACATCCATCACCAAAGCAAACAAAAAGGGACTAAGAGTAGATCTCTGATGCAATCCTGTAAAGACGGTGAAATGCTCTGAGTCTCCTCCCGCCGTACTCACCTGAGTTTTCGCTCCCTCATACATGTCCTTAATTGCTCTGATATATGCCTGCGGGACTCCACTCACCTCCAAGCACCACTAAAGCACCTCCCTGGGGACTTTGTCGTATGCCTTCTCCAGGTCGATAAACACCATGTGCAGGTCCTTCTTCCTTTTCCTATACTGTTCCACCAGCCTCCGTACCAGGTGAATTGCCTCCGTCGTCGAGCGGCCAGGCATAGACCCAAACTGGTTTTCCGAAATAGACAATATCCGTCTCAGCCTCACCTCGACCACTCTCTCCTAAATCTTCATAGAGTGACTCAATAACTTAATCCCCCTATAGTTATTGCAACTCTGGATGTCCCCCTTATTCTTATAGAGAGGGATCATGGTACTCCACCTCCAAGCGTCGGGCATCTTTGCTGTCTTGAAGATTTTGTTGAACAATCCAGTCAACCACCTTACACCAGCCTCTCCAACGAACTTCCAAAACTCCACCGGTATCTCATCCGACCCCGTCGCCCTACCCCTTCGCATCCTGCGAACAGCCTCTCTAACCTCTTCTACCCTAAAACGTCTACAATAACTAAAATCCCGACACTCCTCTGAGTGCTCCAATTCCCCTAACTCCATAGCTCTATCCCCTTCGTCATTCAAGAGCCTATGAAAGTACGACTGCCATCTATCCTTAATGTGGCCGTCCTCTACCAACACTCTACCGTCCTTCCCCTTAATGCACCTCACCTGGTCGAGGTCACGCCCCTTCCTCTCCCTAGCCTTAGCGAGTCTAAACAACTTTTTCTCCCCTCCTTTCCCCTGTAACCCTACATACAAGCTCTCAAAAGCATCCGTCTTAGCTGCCGTGACAGCTGACTTAGCCTACTTCCTAGCTAGCTTGTACTCCTTCGTGTTTACCCGTTTCTCTTCTTCGTCCTTACTCTCAACCAACTTAGCATACGCCCCTTTCTTGGTCCCCACTTTCTTCTCCACCTCTTCATTCCACCACCAATCCCCCCGATGGTGCCCGGCTCGGCCCCTAGAAACACCCAACACCTCCCTTGCATTCTCCCTGATGCACCTCACCGCCCTATCCCACATACTATCCACGTCCCCCCTACACTCCCACACCCCCATTCCCGCCAACTTCTCTCCTATCTCATACGCCTTCACTGGCGTCAAGCTGCCCCACTTAATTCTAAGTCTACCCTCCTTACTTCTCCTCTTTCTATTCTTCCTTATACCCAAATCCATAACTAAAAGCCTATGCTGGGTCGAAAGATTCTCACTCGGGATAACCTTACAGTCCTTACACAACACCCTATCCCCTTTCCGAAGCAACAAAAAGTCAATCTGGGTCCTGGCTATCGCGCTTCGAAAGGTGATCAGGTGATCGTCCTTCTTCGGGAAGCCCGAGTTCACCACCACCATCCCAAAGGACCTCGCAAACTCCAATAGAGTAGTCCCCTCTTCATTTCTGTCCCCAAAACCAAAACCACCATGCACATCACCAAAGCCTCCCGGTAAAGCCCCGATATGCCCGTTGAAATCTCCTGCTACAACAATCTTCTCCGAGCTAGGCATGCCTCTTACCACCTCCTCCAAAGCCTCCCAAAACCACATCTTCTCCTCCCCCTCCGAGCCCACTTGGGGCGCATAAGCACTACACACGTTCAGGGTAAACCCCCGGAGGACCAACTTAATAGTCATCAACCTATCGTTGATCCTCTTCACCTCTACGACCTGACCTCTAAGCTCTTCATCTACTAAGATGCCAACTCCATTCCTACGCCTCTCGCTCCCAGAGTACCACAGCTTGTAACCATCCACATCCCTAGCCTTAGACCCTACCCACTTGGTCTCTTGGACACACGCAATATTGATCCTCCTCTTCCTAAGGATCTTCACAAGTTCTATGGACTTACCCTGAAGGGTCCCTATATTCCAAGACCCAACCCTCAGCCTACCATCACTATCCACACGCCCTCCTATACCACCCCCGCGGCCAAACCTTGTCCTCCCTCCCACTTCCGCCTTTTCCTCATCCCCCGCCCCCACAACAACCCCACGCCCCAACCCCCTCGAACATGACCCTATCCCACCATTGCCGCCCACAGCCACTACTACGAGAAAAAATATGAAAATATAAAAATATAAACGATGGTAGAAGTAAAGCAGTAGCAAGAAATACAAGGCTCAGACAAAATCAAAGCAATAATGAAGAAACCAAACTAAACTTAAATAGAGAGCAAACACCACTGGACTCGACACCTACAGGCCCAAAAACAAAGCCCCAAGCCGATAACCCCATCCAAAGCAGTGCAAGAAACGACCACAGCAACAGCAACAACAGACAACAGACAATATCGACAAATCACACGCAAGTCAAGGTACAGGGGATAATACTAGCATAATACAAAGAATGAAATAACAAAGGTTAGAAGTCACCGGGTGGCCGATCGGCGACTAGAGACCGAGCGGCGACTGGCTGGAGACCGAGCTGCGGTTGCTGGGGACTGGGCGACGACTGCTGGGACCGGGCGTCGGCTGCTGGATCTCGCCGGAGCTGGTGGGTGGGGGTCTCGATGGAGCTGGAGACCTAAGGGGGTCTGCTGGATCTCGCCGGAACCGTCGGCTGGGGGAGTCGCCGGAGCTGAAAACCGACCGAAAGGGGAGGGACTGGAGCCGGCTGGTGGGTGTCGCCGGAGCTGGAGAGCGAGGGGGGGCTGCCAGAGGTCGGCGGGAAGCGGCGATTGGGGTCGGCGCTGCGAGCCGGAGGTCGGGGCCCGAGGTCGGGTCGGGTCTGCGCCGAAGGTCGGCGACGGGACTGGGGACCGGGGGGGCCCGAGGTCGGGTCGGGTCGGCGCCGAAGGTCGGTCATGGCGACGGCGACGGCGATGGGACTGGGGACGGGGGGGGGGGGGAGAAGGTAGGGAGAGAGAGGGGGGGAGAGAGAGCCGTTAGGGAGAGATTTTTATTTTTATTTTTATTTTTTTTGTTTTTACAAAATCTCGTTATCTGCCTCTATTTAATTTTTTTCAAGTTTTTCTAAGTGTTATGGTTTTTTTCAAGTTTTTCTAAGTTTTATTTTTTATTTAAATTTCTATTCTTTTTTTTTGTTTCTTTCTGTGTCCTCTCTTGCGTTTTCTGTGTGTGTAATATATAGGGGTGTGGTGTGGGAGGTAAAGGGAGTTGGAGGAAAATTAAGGGGTGGTTGGGGTAGGTTAGGATAGGATAGGATAGGATTTTTTTTTAAAATTTAATTTTTTTAAATAATAATAATAACAAATAAAATAATAAATAAATAAATAAAATAATAACAATAATAAAATAATAATAATAATAATATAATAACTAATTAATTTTATTTTAAGAAAATATAATACTAGTTTAAAAATACCAAATATATATATATATATATATATATATATATAATTAAGATAGTACTAAAACTACTAGCTTATTTGTTTAAAAAGAAATATATTTTTTTTAATTTTTTGAAAAAATTTTTAAATTAAATAAAATAATATCCTAAAATTAACTTCATTTAGTTATTTATTTTTTAACTAAAAATTTTCCACCTCGGTTGCTTTTGACATTAAAAAGGAACTTGACAATTGATTTATTCTTTAGATTTTCTTCTGGTTTGGACTTTAAAATCTTCACCCTATTCTTCAGGTGGGCTTCTGACTTACAATTGATAATTTTTGCCCTATTCTTCAGGCGGGCTCCTGGACTTTCTTTTTCTTCACCCTGTTCTTCAGGCTGGCTCCTGACTTGTTACTTCTTCACTCTGTTATTCAGGCGGGCTCCTGACTTGTTACATCTTCACCCGGCCCTCCAGGGCTCCTGGACTTCGTTTTTCTGATTTTTCAAATATGTTTCTGAACTCAAAATAAAAGGTGAGACGGAAAAATAACACAGAAAAATAACATCCCATTCTTCAGCAGGGTCCTGGACACAAAGTAAATTCCGATTCTTCAGGAGGGTCCTGAGGAAAAAGTAAATTCCCATTCAGGAGAGTCCTGAGCACAAAATAAATTCTCATTCTTCAGGAGGGTCCTATCCCATTCAGAAGGGTCCTGAGCACAAAATAAATTTTCATTCTTCAGGAGGGTCCTGTCCCATTCTTCAGGAAGGTCCTGAGCATAAAATAAATTCTCATTCTTCAGGAGAGTTCTGTCCCATTCTTCAGGAAGGTCCTGAGCACAAAATAAATTTACATTCTTCAGGAGGGTCCTGTCCCATTCTTCAGAAGGGTCCTGAGCATAAAATAAATTCCCATTCTTCAGGAGGGTCCTGAGCAAAAAATAAATTCTCATTCTTCAGGAGGGTCCTGTCCCATTCTTCAGAAGGGTCCTGAGCACAAAATAAATTCCCATTCTTCAGGAGGTTCCTGTCCCATTATTCAGGAGGGTCCTGAGTACAAAATAAATTTTCATTCTTCAAGAGGGTCCTGAGCATAAAATAAATTTCAATAAACACGATTAAATTTTTTGCCCCAGTTTATTCTTAGAAAATGACTCGACTAAAAGGTACGTCTTATAGGAATCAAGATTTAAATTAGGAAGTGTGTTACCTAACAAAATTAAAATTGACTTATTCAGATTAGGAAGTGCATCTCCTAGAGGTTAAATGAAATGACTCGACTAGAAAATACATCTTTTAGGAGTGAAGATTCAAGTTAGGAAGTGCGTTACCTAACAAATGAAAAACTGACTTATTCAGACTAGGAAGTGCGTCTCCTAGAGGTTGAATGAAATGACTCAACTAGAATGTGTGTATTCTAGGGGTGATGGTTCAAGTTAGGAAGTGCATCACCTAGCAAATGAATCTTGAATTATCCGGACTAGGAAGTGCGTCTCCTAAGGGTTAAAATGATGAGTTTTTACTATTATTGATTAGCAAATTTGTGTAACAGTACTGCCTCTTGCGTTTGCTGCAGCTTTTAATAGTTAAGCTTTGAAACCTTCGATATGAAGGTAACACATGCTTTTGCTTCATATAAAGAAAAACTTTTTAATTTAATTTAAAAATACGGTGGTTGATTTGTGGCATTTGGATATTGAGATGATCTCTTGCACTTGTCATGTCCAGGCTCCATTGCAAATCATTGATATGTATTGTTGACTTGTTGTAGTATTGACCCCAAATTCGGACTACTAAAATATTTTGACTCAAATCATATTTCTCTTGCATGATGCCTCGAAATTCAGGTTCAAATACACCTTTTATACTTCTATGAGTCCAAAAACTGTCGGGTGACAATCATTCTTGAATATCGTACTTTATTTTGAAGCATGTTAACTTGGTGCATCAACCCTTTTACATGCTTTGTGCAATTGAAGGAGTTGGTGGCAAGCTTTTAAGTTCTTTCTCACTTGTTTTGACATAAATTTGACTCAAAAATACGTGAAAGATGACGATATTGATTTTTTATTCAACAACAAAGACACAAAATCAAAAAGAAAAATAATAATAAAAAGAAAAAAAACAATAGACATCTCCTTTCAAAAGCATCAAAAACGAAAACTTATCTGGGTATGGCAGGTGATTTCAGTGATTATGAGATGCATTTTGAATTACACAACCAGAATTACCCGTACTAATAATTTTCAACTTCTACCCACTTATGAAATTTAAAATGGATTCATTCTTGAACATGCTCCCTCCAGATCACAATCATCTGTCATGCCTTTTTTTTTTCAAACTCCAAAAAAAATATCATTTTAGGTTTGAAAGTGTTTTTATTATTAAAGTGACAAAAATGAAAATTTTTGTTTCGAAAAGGATTATTTACATTTAAACTCAGAGTCGCCACTTGGCATAATCTGGTGTGCCAAGTCACCTTTAGAAAATCTTTTTCAAAACAATGTTGACTCTTTTAAACTGATCAGCGAACAGAGATTTCGGCTAAGGAATTTTGTTGACCAAGGGGAAGGTGTTAGGCACCCCTCGATCCCGTGGTTCGACCACGATCGCTTGGTGGAGCATATCGGTTAATTTGACACTAAGAATGTATAAGCCACCCAAAACACATAAAAAAATCAATCAAACAAACAAAACAGAACAATCCAAAAATATAATGTCCAATCCAATTATTACAACCAGAAATAAAAAGGTACTAAAAAGGTAAACCTACACTAATCCTAAACTACGCTCCAATGATTTACCCTACGCCGTGGGCCTTCATCACGATCATCTTCTGCCAACATGATAATCGGGGTATCCCCCGGTGAATAAATACAATGAGCCTCAGGGCATTCCCCAGCTAAATGAATACATTTGAATTAAATACAATAAACTAGAAACAAACATTCACACGCACATTTAAACATTCAAAACATTCAATAAACACATCACTCCTAGATTTTTGCCTACCCGAACCTATGTTGCCTATCCATTTTAACGGGTCATAAATATATCACATTCATGCTTATTCCGAATTAGACAACAATAAATGAAAGTTAATCTACATTCTACTATTCTCAATTTCTCTATTTCATCCAAATCCATTCTCAATCAATGATTAACACATTTTTTGATTATCAAACCACTTTTCAAAATTCGAAACCAACATCAAACATATACACCCACCGATGATTCAAACATTTAAGCACACGAGTCATTCATATCCACAACCACAATAAACATTTGTTCAAAATATTCAAAACTACACAACCAAAATCATGACATTAACCAACTTTGATATAATAAAAGAATAGAGTTAAGAGATGGACCTTCGAAAAAACCAATTTCGTGAATAGTAATGTTAAGAAAGCCCAGACTTTAGAATTCCGAATAGAAGCTCAAAAATGACAAATTTCAATTCGGTATTGAGAAATTTGAAATCCGAAGACTGATAGCTACAAACTGATCGGGACGAACAGAATTTAAACCCAAAAATCAATACGAAGGTCGAAGAACCAAACGGCAAGCAACAGAATAAACCCAACCCATACACAAAAGCTAATCGCAAAACTGAGTCAAAACTGGACCAATTTCAGTGAAGAATTTGCTGCTGGTCCATATTTTCTGGCTAAAACTTAACGTTTCCGGCCAGATTCCCTTAGAAATCAAAGAAAAATGAAGAAATTTGGATTCTTCTTGAACTATTCAAATAAACGACGAACTAAAATCAATTCTGGTGAAAGTTTTCACCCGTAAAAGCTTGGAGAAGGATCAAACCTCGCACCAATCCCCTATTCCAATCACCCCTCTTCAGTTTTCAGTCTATTTTTTTTCATTGGTCTGGGTATATATGTGAAGAAGATGACTTTGAGGGTCTATGCTAATGGAAGGAAATCAGTCCTCCTATGGGAAATTTGAGTGTTGCTGTGTGCGTATCCCTGAAGAAGAAAACAAGAAACAGAAATGGAGTCCTTGTTTCCTTTTTTTGTTTACCAGTAAATTGAGTAAAAAAAATCAAAGAGAGTGTGGAAGTGTCTGTGCGTTATTTTGAGAAGATCAGTGTAAATTGTGAGTGGAGTCTGTGGGAATTATATAGTGTCCGCCCTTTTTTATTTGTGAGAGTGTGTATATATTGTAGTTCATCCCCTTAAATCAAAATGGTTCCTTGTGGGCTTTCCTGGAAGTTTCCTAGTGGGGCCCCTTTCTAATGTTTATCCCTTTTTGTCTTTGTGGACAAGAAATATGAGGGGGAGGAGGTTACGTGGGTATGGGGTGTTGGGGGTAGGGGTATGGGTAATATGTCTTCTTTTAATTGAAAGGGTTGTTAGGATGTTAAAAGAATAAAAGTTTGTTAGGGATTTTGTTGAGAGTTATTTTTTTGTATTTTTATAGGATGTAATTACATGGGTGAGGGTACACGGTAGAATAAGGTAAAAATGGGTAAAACGATATCGGGGAGGGACAAAATTACGTGTCTACATCTTCCTTCAGCTAGTGACACCTCGATGGGTTTTTGCCAACGAGCCAATCTCATTTTCATCATTTTTTTTATTCGTATTTTTTTGTTCACCATCGCCTTATGGTGCCCAAACAAGGTTTTCACCAATAAAACTCTCATTTTCATTTTTTTCACTATTTTTTTTTTTGAAAATAGTGTCTAGCATACGAAACATCATGCACCCTTAACATGTTTAGCCTTGAAATTCTCAAAGATTGATCTGAAGGTCTTTCTTTGGTTGTAATTTGGCTTTTGGAAAAGGTTAGAAAGAAAGGGAGGCATGTGTCTCAAAAATTGGCATAATATTGGGTGAAACATATAACTTTTGGAATTAACTTTTTTAAGGAAATAAACTTTGCCCCAGTTTCATTTTATTCTGGGTAATTTAAATTTTCTTTTGGTTGGACCGAACCCCAGAGTAGGGCTGCCTACGTATCTTGTCATAGCAAGAATAAGGTCAAACGTAGTTCAAAGCATTTCTTTTGCTTGAATTTGGATTTTTGATTGATTTTTTCTCTTTTTTTTTTACTCTATTTTTGTTGATGCTTTTTTTTTACTTTTTCAAATTCTATCTTGATTCCAAAAGAGGGGTACGAAAGAAAATAACACTAAAGCTCAGAAGGGGTAACAAAGGATGACACAATATTTGGGTAGTAGAATGAAATGTCTTCGTCATATCAATCCTTAAAAACACAAGTACATAATATGTAATCTGAGAGTAGAACATGAAGATCATACGCATCTTTTTCAACATTGATCGTGACTAAGCTCATGCACTTGCGTCACTTCTTTTAAGCTTGTGAAATATACATGTCCACTTATATTATACTTTTTCTTGATGATTGACTCATGCCCTTTTGGAGCTAACTTCCTCTTGCTTTTCCTTATAGTGGATACTATATATATCCGATCAACCTCATTCAAAATTCTCGAATTGAATCTTCTAATCGATGATAAAGTTTTTCCCTGATTCACAAAGTGATTGCCTCAATACATTCAAAAGAGGTTGTAACTATCTCCCCAAATACCTGAACACTTTACTTATTTTCTTATATGATTTTTTCTTTCAACTCTATCTCTTGTCAAATGTTTCAGGATTAGATTGGAATTAAAGATCAGTCTGTGAATTCAACATGTCTATCATATCACTAGAATCACCATAGAAAGAGCTCTCTAAAGAAAAGAAATACAATAAAATAATATATAATAAAAATAAAATTTAAAAAAAAGGACACATATTTGTGGACCAAAATATAGAAGGATTTGAATGAAAATTATAATAAAATAAAATAAGAAATATCCCAAACTCCAACTCTAAAATAATTCGAGTAAGAAAGAAAACAAAAAGACTACCAAAAATCCTTCCTCGTGGGGAGCAGATTGGCTTCTAAATTGTCGAACTTAATATTTTAGCCATTGAATTGCACATCGGCCTTAATGGAGTCTCCAAAATCATTGCTACATCATCTTTTTTTTTTTTGCTTTTTGAACTCGATCATTTTGAATTTATCACCTCAAACTCACTCCAAAGTAAGCCATCAACAATTTCTCTTTCCCCTTACTCCTCTTAATTGATTACAAAACTTTTTCATATGAGTCAAAGGATCACCATGACCCTCGTACATGCCCGACTTTGATGTTTTGGAGTTAGAGGCAAGTGAACATTGAAACATGTAAAATCCTTGTGAGAGCTCTCTTTTTCTCTCTCAGTATTTGCATGT
Organism: Capsicum baccatum var. pendulum; assembly: GCA_030864225.1. Lineage (NCBI taxonomy): Eukaryota > Viridiplantae > Streptophyta > Magnoliopsida > Solanales > Solanaceae > Capsicum > Capsicum baccatum. The sequence goes on from CM061552.1 coordinate 295,457,586, forward strand.
TTCTCATATTTTGCTCCAAATTTCTCACTTTTCAGATCATTTCTTATTATTTCTCATTTCTAACAATCTACACCAACTCATCTCAGACTCTATATCATTTTTTTGTGGGTCATCTTACTTGTTCTTTGAACATGGTGTTGTATTGGTGAGATGCCAATTTAGCCACAAATCAACCACCTTAACACTACTTTGATTTTGGAGAAAATTAATGTGTCAGAGTTTAAAATTTTTCTTTTTAAGACCACCGAATCCATGAAGGACTGCCTACGTATCTCATTAAAATAAGAATCAGGTGTGCGTAGTTCTTGAAATATATGTTGTACAAAATTCAGCCTCAAGACCCCTAAAGGTTCAGGGCTATTAAGATTTATATTTTTTGTAAAAACTTTGCCTCATGATCCCTAAAGATTCTGGGCTATTAAGATATACATATAAAAATTGAACTTGAGAATAAGAAAAATAATTATGAAAGTAATTATATTTTCAAAACATTCCCCAATAAATCTATGAATAATTTTTCAAAAGATAGAGTCGTAGACTGGGAAGGACTTCCTACGTATCCCACTAAAGAGTGAGAATCAGATCATCGTAGTTCATGAACACCGTAAACCTATGTTACTAAAATTTTTCCTTCTTTAAAAAATAAAATTTTCTTTCTAAAAAAAACGATTCACTAAATGTGAGAATAATTTAATCTCGTGCATTTTAAAGTTGCCTAAAGTCGTTCAACAAACAAATAACCCTCCAAGCAAATGTCAAAGAGCACATAGGATGCACATGTTGGTCTTTATAAAGTAGGTTACCTGTCCTAGACAGACCCGGCCCCTGTGCTGAGTCCCGCTAAGTCAAATGCATATGATGCAAATAAAGCGGCACCTAATAGGGATAACCAAATTCTGAATTTTCAGTTCTTCTAAGTTTAAGCCTAATAGGGATAGGTGTCTTGACTGTCTTACTCGAGCGGACACTCGAGCCGGGGAGGGACAACTTGGTCGGTAGCAGGGCAACACCGCCTTCGTTGTCGATCCAAACCCCGCCTAACATGTGTGACTATATCCTTCACCAGGTGCCTTGACACTCTGGATATCTCAAAAAGAAAGTAGGATGCATGTGCTGCATTTCTTCTATCCTATTTCAGAGACTCAATGGGGGTGCATAAGAGAAAACAGTATATAATACAGTTCAATTCATATCAAAGCGGTAAATGAGCGATAAGTAGCACATAAGGCCAATAAACACAATATCAAAAATAATTAAAGCAAGTAAAGTCAATATCAAAAGCTCGAATTCTTATTAGTCCCCAGAAGAGTCGCCAGAGATGTCACACCCCTTTTTTCGCTCGAAGGGATAGAGTCGAAGGGTTTTTTCAATTAAAGTGACGACTTTGAATAAGGGTTATTTTATTTTACAGAGTCGCCACTTGAAATTGAGTTATGGTGTTCCAAGTCACCTTTTTGAATCCCTAGTCTAAAGGAAATGACTATTTATTATGGTCTGCGAAAACAGAAGACCGGATAAGGAATTCTGTTGAGCGAGAGAAAGGTGTGAGGCACCACTCGAGTCCCGTGGTTCTAGCACGGTCGCTTTTATTGACTTATCCTCACTTAAACTATTTCGATAATTATGTTGGGGCCTGGGTTTGCTCATTTTTTATATCTAAAATCTATCTATAACTTTAGTATTAAATCAGTGAAAATTAATTTTAGAAAAATATTTGTCAAGGTGCATTATTGTATCCTTGAATTTTAAAATATTTCAGAAAGATGCGTACGCCGTATTCTTAATTGAGACGAATATTTTGAACGTACCTAAAATTTACTTAACGTTAAAACTTTGGTTTGTCACTTATAAACTCATAACAATTTTATTTATTTAAAAGATTTCTTAATTTTAATAATAACCTTATGCAAAATTCGTTTAAGCAATTATTTAATTTAACAAATAATTTTATAAATTTTATTAATGACCATAAATAAAAATGATGAAATAAGAAGGAAATAATATATAAAATTACTTATATTATGCTAATCTTATAACACTATACGTCTAGGAATTAAACGAAATCAAAATGAGATGACTTAACACTAATTGAAATTAAAGTAAATTTATAATATTCGAAATATTTAAAATTTCATTAATAAATGTGAAAATTTAAAACCTCTTAAATTAAATTTATAAAATGTTTATTAGGATGAACCAATAGAACAAAAAAAAATATAAATAAATGAAAAATACACTAGAGACGCTAATACTAAAACATTTTTTATCTTTTCAACCACCCTCTGTAATTCTCTAGGTTTTTCTGTTTGTGCGTGCAAAATATATATAGACGAGTATTATGAATTAGAATACTAACTTAAACAAATTCAATTGTGAACAAATAAAATGTGTGTATTTATGTGTTTTAATTTGATCACGATAAGGCAAAAGTGAATACGTGAAACATACACATAATGATAATTAATTTTGAAATTCTTATATGTTTTACACATTACGGAACTAAGAAAGCATTGAGTAAGATTAAATGAATTTTTTAATATCACAAAATATTGACTACAGTATATGTTAATTATCTCTTAAATGTTATGTATGCATATGCATGTTATTTTATTTTTTTAATCTTTTTGCATGCATGCATGCTTCTCATATTATATTCTATAACATAATTATACACTAGTTGCATGTCAACTAACACAATTTTTTTACATATTAAAACACCAATAATTTTAAAAATTATCTCATTTAAAATTCAAAATCAATCTAATTTGCATTATTTTGAAAACAACTAATGAATTACAAATAAAGATATAAAGCATAAATTACATAAAAATAATAAACTAAACATAGTAAATAATATAAGAAGCCATTGAAATAACTTCATACATACTTTGATTCACCACAAGACTTATAAAAATAATAATTCACGAATTGAATAAGAACCTGTGTGATGATTTAAACGAACGGAGAATAGAACTACCGTCACCGAAAACTCAAACAAGACTCCAAACTCAAACTCTAAGTTTTCTCTATTTTGATTTTTATTTTTTTTGTTTTTACAAAATCTCGTTATCTGCCTCTATTTAATTTTTTTCAAGTTTTTCTAAGTGTTATGGTTTGTCTCCCTTCTTGTCTGTGTGTTTGCCTTCTCTTGTTGTTTTATTTTTTATTTAAATTTCTATTCTTTGTTTTTTGTTTGTTTCCGTGTCCTCTCTTGTGTTTTCTGTGTGTGTAATATATAGGGGTGTGGTGTGGGAGGTTGAGGGAGTTGGAGGAAAATTAGGGGGTGGTTGGGGTAGGTTAGGATAGGATAGGATAGGATTTTTTTTTTAAATTTAATTTTTTTAAATAATAATAATAACAAATAAAATAATAAATAAATAAATAAATAAAATAATAACAATAATAATAATAATATAATAACTAATTAATTTTATATTTAAGAAAATATAATACTAGTTTAAAAATACCAAATATATATATATATATATATATATATATAATTAAGATAGTACTAAAACTACTAACTTATTTATTTAAAAAGAATTTTTTTTTTTAATTTTTTGAAAATAAAATAAAATAAAATAATATCCTAAAATTAACTTCATTTAGTTAATTATTTTTTAACTAAAAATTTTCTAAAAATAAAATAATAATAATAAAAATAATATCGAATCAAATATAAATATTTAATATCAAAAAATATATATATTATACTCAGGGAGGGTCAAAAATCACGTGTCTACATTTTGTCCCTCTTTGTTTGAAATCTCGAAGAGTTATCATACAAAGAAGTAGACAAAGATATGATTTTGGATCCTCCGATTATTCAAAAAGAATATAAAAAAAAATATGACCGAGTCCTAGTTTTGGACCACCTACATATACCGGATTATAAGGGAATCAGGTCATGTGTAGTTCAAAGGTAAAATGGTGAGAGAACGAGTTAGAGATCGAGTGAAGTTCCATCGAATTTTCGGTTGACGACTTCTCCTTTTACATTTATATGAATAACAAAAATAAAATTGAAAATAAAAGTGAAAGATCCTATCTATTCAGCTATTTTGAAATCTTGACTTGAATCTTCATGACTTCTCAAATGGTGAGATAGTCGTTATTCTGAGTTGAACTTGAAACATAAAATGTTCCACCTCAGTTGCTTTTGACATTAAAAAGGAACTTGACAATTGATTTATTCTTCAGATTTTCTTCTGGTTTGGACTTTAAAATCTTCACCCTATTCTTCAGGTGGGCTCCTGACCTACAATTGATAATTTTCGCCCTATTCTTCAGGTGGGCTCCTGGACTTTCTTTTTCTTCACCCTGTTCTTCAGGCGGGCTCCTAGACTTACATTTTCTTCATCTTGTTCTTCAGGCGGGCTCCTGACTTGTTACTTCTGCACTCTGTTCTTCAGGTGGGCTCCTGACTTGTTACATCTTCACCTGGTTCTCCAGGGCTCCTGGACTTCCTTTTTCTAATTTTTCAAATATGTTTCTGAACTCAAAATAAAAGGTGAGACGAAAAAATAACACAAAAAAATAACATCCCATTCTTTAGAAGGGTCCTGGACACAAAGTAAATTCCGATTCTTCAGGAGGGTCCTGAGGAAAAAGTAAATTCCCATTTTCAGGAGAGTCCTGAGCACAAAATAAATTCTCATTCTTCAGGAGGGTCCTGTCCCATTCTTCAGAAGGATCCTGAGCACAAAATAAATTTTCATTCTTCAGGAGGGTCCTGTCCCATTCTTCAGGAGGGTCCTGAGCATAAAATAAATTCTCATTCTTCAGGAGGGTTTTTTCCCATTCTTCAGGAGGGTCCTAAGCACAAAATAAATTTACATTCTTCAGGAGGGTCCTGTCTCATTCTTCAGAAGGGTCCTGAGCATAAAATAAATTCACATTCTTCAGGAGGGTCCTGAGCAAAAAATAAATTCCCATTCTTCAGGAGGGTCCTGAGCACAAAATAAATTTTCATTCTTCAGGAGGGTCCTTAGCGTAAAATAAATTTCAATAAACACGATTAAAATTTTTGCCCTAGTTTATTCTTAGAAAATGACTCGACTAAAAGGTACGTCTTATAGAAATCAAAATTTAAATTAGGAAGTGTGTTACCTAACAAAATGAAAATTGACTTATTCAGATTAGGAAGTGAATCTCCTAGAGGTTAAATGAAATGACTCGACTAGAAAATACATCTTTTAGGAGTGAAGATTCAAGTTAGGAAGTGTGTTACCTAACAAATGAAAAACTGACTTATTCAAACTAGGAAGTGCGTCTCCTACGGGTTGAATGAAATGACTCAACTAGAATGTGTGTATTCTAGGAGTGATGGTTCAAGTTAGGAAGTGCATCACCTAGCAAATGAATCTTGAATTATCCGGACTAGGAAGTGCGTCTCCTAAGGGTTAAAATGATGAGTTTTTACCATTATTGATTAGCAAATTTGTGTAACAGTACTGCCTCTTGCGTTTGCTGCAGCTTTTAATAGTTAAGCTTTGAAACCTTTGATATGAAGGTAACACATGCTTTTGTTTCATATAAAGAAAAACTTTTTAATTTAATTTAAAAATACGGTGGTTGATTTGTGGCATTTGGATATTGAGATGATCTCTTGCACTTGTCATGTCCAGGCTCCATTGCAAATCATTGATATGTATTGTTGACTTGTTGTAGTATTGACCCCAAATTCGGACTACTAAAATATTTTGACTCAAATCATATTTCTCTTGCATGATGCCTCAAAATTCAGGTTCAAATACACCTTTTATACTTCTATGAGTCCAAAAACTGTCGGGTGACAATCATTCTTGAATATCTTACTTTATTTTGAAGCATGTTAACTTGGTGCATCAACCCTTTTACATGCTTTGTGCAATTGAAGGAGTTGGTGGCAAGCTTTTAATGTCTTTCTCACTTGTTTTGACATAAATTTGACTCAAAAATACGTGAAAGATGACGATATTGATTTTTTATTCAACAACAAAGACACAAAATCAAAAAGAAAAATAATAATAAAAAGAAAAAAGACAATAGACATCTCCTTTCAAAAGCATCAAAAACGAAAACTTATCTGGGTATGGCAGGTGATTTCAGTGATTATGAGATGCATTTTGAATTACACAACCAGATTTACCCGTACTAATAATTTTCAACTTCTACCCACTTATGAAATTTAAAATGGAGTCATTCATGAACATGCTCCCTCCAGATCACAATCATCTGTCACGCCTTTTTTTTTTCAAACTCCAAAAAAAATATCATTTTAGGTTTGAAAGTGTTTTTATTATTAAAGTGACAAAAATAAAAAAATTTATTTCGAAAAGGATTATTTACATTTAAACTCAGAGTCTCCACTTGGCATAATCCGGCGTGCCAAGTCACCTTTAGAAAATCTTTTTCAAAACAATGTTGACTCTTTTAAACTGATCTGCGAACAGAGGTTTTGGCTAAGGAATTCTGTTGACCGAGGGGAAGGTGTTAGGCACCCCTCGATCCCGTGGTTCGACCACGGTCGATTGGTGGAGCATATCGGTTAATTTGACACTAAGAATGTATAAGCCACCCAAAACACATAAAACAATCAATCAACTACTAAAACATTTTTTATCTTTTCAACCACCCTTTGTAATTCTCTAGGTTTTTCTGTTTGTGCGTGCAAAATATATATAGACGAGTATTATCAATTATAATACTAACTCAAACAAATTCAATTGTGAACAAATAAAATGTGTGTATTTATGTGTTTTAAGTTGATCACGATAAGGCAAAAGTGGATACGTGAAACATACACAAAATGATAATTAATTTTGAAATTCTTATATGTTTTACACATTACGGAACTAAGAAAGCATTGAGTAAGATTAAATGAATTTTTGAATATCACAAAATATTGACTACAGTAAATGTTAATTATCTCTTAAATGTTGTGTATGCTTATGCATGTTATTTTATTTTTTTAATCTTTTTGCATGCATGCATGATTCTCATATTATAGTCTATAACATAATTATACACTAATTGCATGTTAACTAACACAATTTTTACATATTAAAACACCAATAATTTTAAAAATTATCTCATTTAAAATTCAAAATCAATCTAATTAGCATTATTTCGAAAACAACTAATGAATTACAAATAAAGATATAAAGCATAAATTACATAAAAATAATAATCTAAACATAGTAAATAATATAAGAAGCCATTGAAATAACTTCATACATACTTTGATTCACCACAAGACTTACAAAAATAATAATTCACGAATTGAATAAGAATCTGTGTGATGATTTAAACGAATGTGAGAATAGAACTACTGGCACCAGAAACTCGAACAAGACTCCAAACTCAAACTCTAAGTTTTCTCTCTATTGATTTTTTTTTTTTTACAAAATCTCGTTATCTGCCTCTATTTGGTTTTTTTCAAGTTTTTCTAAGTGTTATGGTTTGTCTCCCTTCTTGTCTGTGTGTTTGCCTTCTCTTGTTGTTTTCTTTTTGATTTAAATTTCTAGTCTTTTTTTTGGTTTCTTTCCGTGTCCTCTCTTGTGTTTTCTATGTGGGTAATATATAGGGGTGTGGTGTGGGAGGTTGAGGGAGTTGGAGGAAAATTAGGGGTGGTTGGGGTAGGTTAGGATAGGATTTTTTTAAAAAAATCACATTTTTTTTAAATAATAATAATAAAAAATAAAACAATAAATAAATAAAATAATAATAATAATAATAATATAATAACTAATTAATTTTTATATTTAATAAAATACAACAAAAGTTTTAAAATATCAATATATATATATATATATATATATATATATATATATATATATATATATATATAATTAAGATAGTACTAAAACTACTAACTTATTTATTTAAAAACATATATATATTTTTTTGAATTTTTTTAAAATGGAATAAAATAAAATAATATCCTAAAATTAACTTCATTTAGTTATTTATTTTTTAACTAAAAATTTACTAAAAATAAAATAATAATAAAAATAATATCAAATCAAATATAAATATTTAATATCAAAAAATATATATATTATACTTGGGGAGGGTCAAAAATCATGTGCCTACACCGATCAATTTTTAAAAATATTTTTGGTAAAAGTTAAGTTTAATAAATAAATTCTCCATCTTTACATACTCAAAAGAGATATTAAATTTAATTATTATGTTCATCTTTATTATTTTAATAAATATTCTGTTTAGTGTAATTTTTGAATTCATTAAAGTGAGGTACACGCGCAAGGCCCATACACCTAAATTAGTATATGCATAAACATGTACAAATAATGTTACTTTTTTACCGAGGGAAATTCTAATGACCCCCCTTTGATACTGGCTATCTTCCCCCTGATTGAGATGATATTTTGTAAATATATTTATGCTGAATATAATAATCATTTCTTTATTTTTTGGTCATTTCATATGGCTAAAAGAAAAATCTTATTATTTCTCCAATAATTTATGATCTTTAGTAGACCTTTCACTATGATTCCATACTTATTGTACAGTAGTCAATTAAATCAGTTGAATTGTTGTTTATATTCAAAGGAATAGAGTTTGATAAGGAGTTGTGTTGTGATCCTCCAACATGCAATTGTTTTGAGTATCTATATGTTTTCTATTGATATATATCAGTAGAGTGAATCCAAAAGCAACAAAAAGATACAACAGAAATCAGTGAATTTATGATAAATTTCCTTTTATAACTGTGTTAGGGGTGGGCGTTTGATATTTTTAAAGTTCAGATTTAATAATTTGATAATCGATATTTGAGAATCATATTTATAAACATCGATTCGGTAATTAGTAAATTAAACTTTTATCAGTAAGAATGAGTTCTTTCTTTCCCGAAGTTAGAGAAATAAAATGATATTCTTATCTTTACATAGAATATATATTATATTGTCGTTTGGAGACGAGAGACAAATTCAAAATTTAAATTTTGAAGTGAAAAAATATGAAATATAACTTCAAGCAATAGACGTTTCGTGATAATGAAATTAGATTTAATACTCACATATGGATGTTATTTGAAAATTTTAACTCTATCTTATATGGTATTCTCATTTTAACTATTTTTACTTTGAGAATTTGTGTTCCTAATGGTATATATGTATACATGGAGTTGGAAGAAGTGGGTAAGTACACCTGCCCAGGGTAATGTACACCACTACACCTCCTCCTTCCTTTTGGGCGTAGTTAGTGGCGGAGCCAGAATTTTCATTGAGGGGGTTTAGAAGTAAATATACGGACTAGTTGAATGGGTTCAACATCTACTATATATATATAAAAAAAAAAAAAAAAAAAAATTAACCATGTAAAATTAGTATAATTTTTCGACGAAGAGGGGTTCGGACGAACTCCCTGAATCCAATGTGGCTCTGCCACTGAGTGTAGTCGCCTCGTATTTAGAATTCACTGATTCAATTAATCAAGATTCAAAAAGTGGATCTTTTCATTAAAGGGGAGTACGCTCCATACTAGGGCTCGGGCTTTAAATCTGTAGTTCAGTATAGAAGAAATTCCCTCTATCTCACCACACACCTCCATCATGTTACTGGGTAATAATAGTAACAATGATAACTACACCTCAAGTTCGATTAATCAAGATTCAAGAAGCGGATCATTCCATTGAAGGGGGGTACGCTCCTTACTAGGGCTCGAGCTTTAGATCTCTAGTTAAGTATAGAAGAGATTTTGTCTATCCCACCCTACCCCTCTATCATGTTACTTGGTAATAGTAGCACCAATGATAGCTACACCTCAATCCCAAAGTTTGTATCAACTAATAGTAGCACCAACGATAGCTACACCTCAATCCCAAAGTTTGTATCAACTAAGGCTGTCAGGTGGGCCGGGCTGGGCCAACCCGGAACCGGCCCGTTAAAGTTAGACAGGTTGTGGGCCGGGTTGGGGTAAGGTGGGTTGGGTCGGTCCCGGCTCAACAGTAATTTTTTTAAAAACAAGCCTAACCCGGCACACTTAACCCAACCCGGTCAAACCCACCTAAACCAGGTCAAATCCGGTCAAACCCGGTCAAATATGAAAAAAAAAAAAAATCAATATACACTATATATACACACCTATATAAAATTTAAATACGTTAAACAATAAATATACACTATATATATAGTATATACTACATTAAAATTTAAAAAATATATACACAATTATACATATATATGCACCATTAAATGTATATGTGCTACTTTAAAGTTTAAATAAAATATACTACAATATATATATATATATATATATATATATATACACATGTATACGTTAAATATACACGTCTATAGAAGATATATTCACATATATACGCTCTATTCAATGTATATGTACTACTTTAAATAAAATATACTACAATATATATACATTATATTATATATATATATATATATATATATATATACTAATTTATAAAACATATGCACATGTATACATTAAATATACACGTCTATATAAGATATATTCACACATATACGCTCTATTCTACATATATGTACTACTTTATATAAAATATACTACAATATATATACATTAATATATATATATATATATATATATATATATATATATATATATATATATAGCCATAGTTATACACTAATTTACAAAATATATACACATGTATACGTTAAATATACACGTCTATAGAAGATATATTCACACATATACTCTCTATTCAATATATATGTACTACTTTAAAGTTTAAATAATATATACTACAATATATATACATTATAATATACATACATATATATATATATATATAGTTATATACTAATTTATAAAACATATACACATGTATACGTTAAATATATACGTCTATAGAAGATATATTCACACATATACGCTCTATTCAATATATATGTACTACTTTAAAGTTTATATAAAATATACTACAATGTATAAACATTACAATATATATATATATATACTAGTTTAAAAAACATATACACATGTATACGTTAAATATACACGTCTATAGAAGGTATATTCATAGATATACGCTCTATTCAATATATATGAACTACTTTAAGTAAAATATATACTACAATATATATAGTTATATACTACTAATTTATAAAATATTTACACATGTATACATTAAATATACACTTCTGTAGAAGATATATACACAAATATACGCACCATTCAATATATATGTACTACTTTAAGTAAAACATATACTACAATATATGTACATACTACAATATATATATATATAGTTATATACTAATTTATAAAATATATACACATGTATACATTAAATATACACGTCTGTAGAAGATATATACACAAATATACGCACCATTCAATATATATGTACTACTTTAAGTAAAACATATACTACAATATATATATATATATATATATATATATATATATAGTTATATACTAGTTTATATAACCTATACACATGTATACATTAAATTTATACGTCTATAGACGATATATACACATGTATACTACAATATATATAGTTATATACTAATTTATAAAACATATACACATGTATACATTAAATATACACATCTATCGGAGATATACACACAAATATACGCACAATTTAATATATATGTACTACTTTAAGTAAAACATATACTATAATACATGTATATACTACAATATATATATATATAGTTATATACTAATTTATAAAACATATACACATGTATACATTAAATATACACGTCTATAGAAGATATATGCACAAATATACGCACCATTCAATATATATGTACAACTTTAAATAAAAAATATATTACAATATATATATATATAGTTATATACTAATTTATAAAATATATACACATGTATACATTAAATATATACGTCTATAGAAGTTATATACACATATTACGCACCATTCGATATATATGTACTACTTTAAATAAAATATACTACAATATATATATATATATATATAGTTATATACTAATTAATAAAACATATACACATATATACGTTAAATATATACGTTTATAGAAGATATATACACATATATACGCAACATTCAAAATACATGTACTACTTTAAATAAAATATACTACAATATATATATATATATATGTATATGTATATATATACTAATTTATAAAATATATACGCGTGTATACGTTAAATATACACGTCTATAGAAGATATATTCACATATATACACTCTATTCTATGTATATGTAATACTTTAAATTAAATATACTACAATATATAGTTATATACTAATTTATAAAACATATACACATGTATACGTTAAATATATACGTCTATAGAAGATATATTCGCATATATACACTCTATTCTATGTATATGTAATACTTTAAATTAAATATACTACAATATATATACATTACAATATATATATGTAGACACGTGATTTTTGATCCTCCCTAAATTTTAACTTGTTTATCGATATTAAATATTTATATTTATATTTAATCATATATTATTTTGACTATTATTTTATTTTTAATATAATATCAATAATTAAATGAAATTAATTTTAGGATATTATTTTGTTTTATTCCAATAAAAAAAAATACAAAAATTCAAAAATATTTTCCTTTTGAATTTTAAATAAATAAACTAGCAAGTTTTAGTATTATTTTAGTTATAGTTATTTAAAGCTATTTATGAATTTTATTATATTTTCTAAAATATAAATCAGTTATTGTTATATTTATATATTTATTATTATTATTTTATTTTATTTTTAAATTTATTTATTATTTTTATTTATTTATTATTATTATTTTTACAAGTATTATTTTCTATTATTATTATTATTATTTAAAAAAAAAAAAAAATTTAAAATCTCCCTTATCTTATCCCTAACCATAACCGTTCACCCCTAATTTCCCTCAACTCCCTTAACTTTCCCTCCTATATTTCTATATAACACACAACAACATACAAGAAAAAAAAAAACTTGAAAAAAAAACTGACGACAAAAACGAAAGAAAGAAAGAGAATGGGAACAACACTTAGACACTAAACAAAAGAAGAAAACAAAAGGTGAATTAGAAGCCAAATTGATATGTACTTCTGGATTTGTTCGGAATCCATTCGAGTCTTTCGGTGACGGCGTTTTATTTCCATACTCAATTTAATTTATTAAACAGGTTCTTATTCAATCTTGTGTTATAATTTTATAAGTTTTATTATGAATCGAAGTTTGAGTGAAGTTGTTTAAATAATTTTATGTCGGCATGAATTTCATTCTATCATATTCATATATATTCGAAAGCATTTCAATCAAGTTAATAAATATGTTGTATGCTAATTAGATATTGTGACGACTTTACTTAAATATTGTTTAAAATTTAATGATGTGTTTAGTTGATCCAAAGTAATTCTTAATTTAATAATTTTTTTTTTCTTTCTCGTCATTTATAGTCATGCATCTAAGTGTTTGTTAATTAAAGTTTCTCATTTTCACAGTATATATGTGTACATGTTTTGTTAAGGTAGATTTTTTTTGTTTTTATTTTTATAGTGCGTATTTTTTTTATTTTTTATTTTTATTTTATTTTTGAACCTATTAAACAGCAGTGAATATACATAGTAAAATGGGCTGCATGAAAATAGTGGAGCATATAAATAGTATAAGTAGTGGTATCCATGTGGCATTCTAGTAACACCTTTCATATACTGAAATAATTTTTTTTTCTTTTCTTTCTATGTATGTTGCTTTTCTGTAAACTTGTCATGCCTTCTTTCCTTTTTATTATTTTGGATTGAGTGTATTATTCTAGGTAAATATAAAATAAATTTAGGAAATTGACGTTTGCTATAAACGTTTAAGGCTTAAAACATAAATTTAAGGCCCGAGTGATTTCGTATTTATTAACTAGAAGTATAGTATAGGATAAGTCAAGTTACAAAATTATTCAAGATTTTTCGTTAATAATAAAACAAAAAAGAAAAAAAATAAGTAGATAAGCTGAAATTATCTTGAATTTACGAAAGATGAAACAAATATCTTTTAATGCTAGATAAGCTTTAAACACGTTTAAATATTTGTCTCAAATTAAGAATGTGGCATACGCATCTTTCCGAGACATTTTAAAATTTAAGGATGCAATAATGCATCTCAACAAATATTGTTCTAAAATTAATTTTTACCGATTTATTTTAATATAAGATAATAGACTAGTTTTTTTGGTATAATAAAAATGAGCAAATTTAGGCCTTAACATAATTTATTAAAATAATTTAAGTCAAGATAAGTCAATAAAAGCGACCGTGATAGAACCACGGGATTCGAGGGGTGCCTCACACCTTCCCCTCGATCAACAGAATTCCTTACCCATTTTCTGTTTTCGCAGACCAAATAAGAGTCATTTCCTTTTGATTAGGGATTCAAAAAAAGGTGACTTGGAACACCAAAACTCAATTCCAAGTGGCGACTCTGTAAATAATTTAATCCCTATTCAATATCGTCACTTTAATTGGAAAAACCCTTCGACTCGGCTCTCGAGCGAAAAAGGGGTGTGACATCTCTGGCGACTCTGCTGGGGAAAATAATAAGAATTCAAGCTTTTTATATTGACTTATACTTGCTTTAATTATTGTTGATATCGTGTTTATTGGTCTTATGTGCTACTTGTCTCTTATTTACCGCTTTACTATTGATTGAACTGTATTATATACTGTCTTCTCTCGCGTACCCCCTCTGAGTCTCTGAAATAGGATAGAGGGAATACAACATATGCATCCCACCTTCTTTTTGAGATAACCGGAGTGTCAAGACACTTGGTGAAGGATATAGTCACACATGTTAGGCGGGGTTCGGATCGACAACGAAGGCGGTGTTGCCCTGCTACCGACCAAGTTGTCCCTCCCCTGCTCGAGTGTCCGCTCGGGTAAGCCAGTCTAGACACCTATCCCTATTAGGCATAAACTTAGAAGAGCTGAAAACTCAGAATCTGGTTATCCCTATTAGGTACTGCTTTATTTGCATCATATGCATTTGATTTAGCGAGACTCGGCACAGGGGTCGGGTTTGTCTAGGACAGGTAACCTAATTTATAAAGACCAACATGTGCATCCTACGTGCTCTTTGACATTTGCTTGGAAGACTATTTATTTGTTGACCGGCTTTAGGCAATTTTAAAATACGAGAGATTAATTTATTCTCAAATTTAGTTGATCATTTTTTAAAGAAAAAATTTATTTTTGAAATAAAGAAATTTTTTAAATATACAACAACATAATTTTTGCAATCTTTATGAACTACGAGGGTCTGATTCTCACATCTTAGTGAGATACGTAGGAAGTCCTTCCCAGGATATGACCTTATCTTTTAAAAAAAATTATTCATAGATTTATTGGAAAATATTTTGAAAATATGATTATTTTCATAATTATTTTTCTAATTTTCAAGTTCAATTTTTATATATATTTTAACAGCCCTGAATCTTTAGGGATCATGAGACTAAGATTAAAAATAAAATAAAAAATAATAATAATAATAACAATAAAATAAAAATATATTTCAACAGCCCGGAATCTTTAGGGATCATGAAGCTAAGTTTTTACAAAAAATATATATATATATCAATTTTAACAAGTCCTGAACCTTTAGGATCGTGAGACTGAAAATTTTATACAACTTCATACGTAAAACGGTCATTCTATTTTTCTTTATTTCTGAGTCCTTTTATTTTATTTTTGTACTTAGGGAATATTGTCTTCAAACATATAGATAAAATTGTCTAGAAGTCTGTTATAGCAAAGTTTTTGATAGAGTCAATTTAAATAAAAAAAAATATTATCAATCTTGTTTCTCTCGCTTTGATTTTTGATAAAATTGTTCTTTGCAACTAAGTTTAAATAATGGTCGCCCTAGGTTTTACAAATTAAGTTATAAATTCTTTTCAAAATTAATAAATTAAGTTTTGTCTAAGTTTAGATATTTATTAATCTTATGTCCCTTTCAATAGGTATAAAATGTCCCCCCCTGTTCGTGGAAAGCGTCCAAAGAGAAAGAGAGATGGGAATGTACCGCTTCAGATTGTGGATTGTACCCCTCTGCAACTTTGGTTATGGTGGAATGCAATGGATACATTCGATTATGGCGAAATACATAAGTATTTGGGTTTTTTGACGAGTATCATGAGAATCAACCCTAATAGGGAGGTGATTGTTGCATTACTGAATTTCTGGGACCCGAAGAATAATGTATTCCGCTTTTCAAATTTTGAGTTGACACCTACTTTAGAAGAGATAGCAGGCTATGCTGGATATGGTGATATGCATCAGAAGAAACTTATAGCCCCAAGACTTATTTCGATAAACAGATTTTGCAAGCTCATGAACATAAGGAACACAAAAGAAGAATCAATGAAAAAAGGTTGGGTTTCCTTGCAGTTTTTGTATGACAGATATGGAAGGCAAAAAGGGTTTCAAAAGTACGGTAAAGAACTTTGTAATAAGGAAAGTTTTGAGGCTTGGAAAATTCACAGACGATTTGCATTCATGGTAGCCTTTTTAGGCACTATGATCTTCCCAAGAAGAGAAGAAAAAATTAATATTCGTTTAGCGGGAGTGGTACAGATACTGATTAAGAAAGATTACACTATGATACCAATGATCCTAGCTGATATTTACCGTGCTCTGACTGTTTGTCAGAAGGAAAAAAGTTTTTTCGAGGGATGTAATATCTTGTTACAGATGTGGATTGTAGAGCATCTTTATCAATGTCCTACATTGAAAAGGTTCGATCCCGAGCGATTTAATCGCATCAATGATTACGAGGAAAGGATGGAGAAATATAAATGTCCAGAAGAAATTGGAGATTGGGTTAAACTTTTTCATTCTTTGACAACAGATAAAATCACTTGGAATTTCCATTGGTTCCCTTGGAGGCAAGTCATATATAGTTATGTCATTCGTCCGTTCTGGTTATTAATGGGTATTAGAGGTGTTCAACCGTATGTTCCATTAAGAGTTCTACGTCAGCTAGGCAGGCGTCAAATAATTCCCATAACGGAAAACATGACTGAGTTCGTATTTGAGGTCAGACCAGAGATTTCACTTCCAGAAGATTTGGCCCAGCAGATTTGGGAGGGTCGCCGTATTATGGGGATTGAAACGATGGTCATAGAGCGTGAGAAAGGAGAAGTGCACCCAGATTACCGGGAATGGTTTGAAGAACAGTCGAGTCCTCCAGTCAGACTAGAAAGATCGATTAAGGGACCTATAGATCAGGAAGCTACAATCAGGATAGGAATTGAAAAAGCCATGCGAGAACATCATGAAGCCAACCAAGTTTTGAGAGAAGAATTAGAGCATGCCAGGGCAAAAATAGACGAACAACAAAGGGAATTTTCTGAAGAGAAAGCTAAGTCAGCAGCTATTGAGGTTGCACTTCGGGGACAAATCAAGTTTGCTACCACTAGGGGGTCACACATTGCAGAACTTGCCACATCTCGCCGACAACCACTTCAAGAAGTTGAAAAGAATATGCAAGAAGAATTTGATCGAGAGAGATCTCAGTGGATTCGCGAAAGAGGAATATTGCGAGAACAATTGGAGGTTGTTTCTGCTAGTGAACAACGTGCAAGAGAGATGGTTGATTTTCGAGATCGACAGGCCCAGGAATGGGATCAGGCTTTCAGTTCTCTTCGAGGGAAGGTCCACCGTGTAGCGCAGGATATTGCCAGAATGGGTTTAGATTATCAGCAGTTGGATTGTGAGGACTTTTTGACACAAGTACCAACGTTCTTACATCGACTCACTACTTCATTGGAGGACATATATTTGAGTTTGGGAGGACATATTAAATCGAAATCTCCTTGAATGGATCGTTGTTTTCTTTGTCATAGTTTTTTATTTTCAGTTTTAAAAATTTCTTGTTTAGATATTATGTCTTTTAGTTTTCAGATGTCAGTTAGTAGGTTTTATTTTAGGAGTTGGGTCAGTTATTTTATCGTATTTATATTATAGAATGTAATGAAGTTGACTGTTTATTTCTATATATATTACATATGTTTTACTTCACTTACTTTGTTTATTTTCTTCAATAATAATAAAAAAAAAAAGACAAAACAATTTTGTTAAATTCCTCCCGAACTACGCAAGATCTGATTCATGTTCTGACATGATACGTAGGCAACCCTCCAAAGGGTTCGATCATAACTTTTGAAAATATGCCTAGAAAAGTCAGGATGAAACACAAAGCTTCCATGATAGGTTGGGAAATACATATAGAAACATGACATATAACGCGGCATTATAATGTGTTAAATATATAACACTCACCCATTTGTTACTTGATTACAGAAAGATAAAATAATTGGTGGTTGGTTTGTGGTTTAAACTGGCATCACATCCGTATAACACCAGATACAAGGGTAAAAGAAGAATGACCCACAGAGAAGATATAGGGTCTGATAGTGAAGAAGAGCAAAATCAGTTGATTTCGCAGGAAGTAACATCAATGGAAGAAATAAAGTCATTAAAACAACAGATGGCGGAGATGTACCAAGCTTGGTTGAATGGACAAGCCCCTCCTTCTTCAATCCCTGGACTTTCAACTTCAAATGATCCAAATTCTGACCCAACTCAAACTAGTGATCCATTTTACCCACCAGGATTTGGCCCATTTGCTAATATGTCTGGAGTTGCTGGTACTTCTACCGTGCGCCCACAAAATCCATCTGTCGCAAATAACCCACTCTTTACTTCTGTAGCGCCAACTACTGCAGGTATTCAACCGACAATACCAAAGAATATGGGAAAACCAAATCATGATATGTTATATCCTCCTGAAATGACTTTCAAATCACAAAATCCACATTATCATGTTCATCAACGCAATACTCCTATCTTGATTGAGAAGATTGCTAAGAATGAGGAACAGGAGGAGTAGGCTAGAAAAGTTAGAAGCCTGGAACAAAGTATGAGAAATATGCAAGGAGTAGGTGGACCAAAAAGTGTTTCATACAAGGATTTATGTATGTTTCCTGATGTCCATTTGCCTTTAGGGTTCAAAATGCCAAAATTTGATAAATATGAAGGACACGGCGATCCTGTAGCTCATTTGAAAAGTTTTGCAATCAATTAAGGGGAGCAGGAGGAAAAGAAGAATTATTGATGGCGTACTTTGGAGAAAGCCTTACAGGGATAGCTTCTGAATGGTTCATTGACCAAGACATTTCCCGTTGGCACATGTGGGACGACATGGCTCGAGATTTTGTTCAACAATTTTAGTATAACATTAAGATAGTTCCAGATCGCACCACGCTTGCCAACATGAGAAAAAAGATGACTGAAAGTTTTCGATAATATGCCGTCAGATGGAGAGAGCAGGCTTCAAGAGTTAGACCATCGATAAAAGAATCTGAAATGATTGATATTTTTTTGCAAGAACAAGAACCTGATTATTTCCATTATTTGCTCTCTACTATCGGAAGCACATTTGCAGAAGTTATCAAAGTTGGAGAGATGGTAGAAAACGGAATCAAATCAGGAAAGAACATCAGTCAGGCCGCTTTGGAAGCAACAACACAGGCAATTCAAAGTGGTACAGGAAGTTTTGGGGGAAAGAAAAGAAAAAAGGATGTAGCAACTGTCATGGCAGGTCCATGACAAAATTGGAGAGGTACGCGTCAACCATACGCGAAGAATCCATTATATTTTGTTTCATCTCCCCAATATCCTATTTACAATACACAACCATATGCTCGAGGTCCTTCTTACCCGCAGTGGCGTACACCAGTAATCCAAAATCATCCAATAGCCCCGCAAGTTCAAAGAGGCCCTCTGAGGTCTAATTTTCGGCCTAGAGCAGAATTCAAAAGGGATAACATGGTAAAAGATAATTTCACTCCTATTGGAATATCTTACACCAGTTTATTTCATAGACTGAGAAAAATGAATGTTCTAAATCTAATTGAGAGAAGGATCCCGAATCCTCCTCCGAAGAATTTGGACTATTCTAGAAGATGTGAATATTGTTCTGATGCCCCAGGGCACGACATAGAGAAATGTTGGTATCTGAAAAGAGCCATTCAAGAGTTGATTAATACCCAACAGATTATGGTAGAAAGTCCAGGCACTCCAAATGTCAATCAAAATCCGCTTCCAGATCATAATGAAATAAACATGCTCGATGTGATACTCAGTGGTGAAGATACTACAATTCCCTTTAAGTTAATCATTAAAATTAAAACTGATTCGGAAAAATCAGCAAATGTTGTAGATTTAACGAAAGAAAAGCCTGCAGAAGTGGAGATGGTGATAGCAAAACCCGAATCATCTAATGATCCCTTGGTGATGGGGAAAGAGATTTCAGAAAATATTGGGTCAAGTCAGATAAAGCCGAAACTCATTATTCCCGGAAGATCCAATAAGCCTCTTTTAATCATAAAAGGAGCTCCTGTAGCTCCTATTGTTATTAAACCAGTGACACAACTGCCTATGGTTGATACCAAGGCAGTTCCTTGGAATTATGATCGCGTTATGGTGATGCACAAGGGGAAAGAACTGACTGAAGATGTAGATGAAGTAGGGGGATTAACTCGATCTGGAAGATGTTATGCTCCAGTAGAGTTAAGAAAGAATAAACAAGGTGGTGAAGAACGAATGACAGTCAAGAAGCCTGTCACTGATGAAGAAGCTGAAGAATTCTTAAAGAAAATGAAATTGCCAGAATATTCTGTTATAGAACAGTTGAAGAAGACACCAGCACAGATTTCTTTGTTGTCTTTATTGATACATTCAGAGGAACACCGCAAGGCTGTAATGAAGATTCTTAATGAAGCATGTGTTCCTAGTGAGATTAGAGTAAATCAGCTGGAAAAAGTTATTGGAAGGATCGTTGAAGCAAATAAATTACTTTTTCAGACGATGAATTGCCTATAGAAGGTACGAAGCATAACAAAGGTCTGTACACTTCTGTGAAATGCGAACATTCCATCATCACTCGAGTGTTAATTGATGGAGGATCAGGCGCTAACATTTGTCTTATGTCAACTTTACAAAAGTTGAATGTTAATGTGGAAAGAATCCGACCTAACAATGTGTGCATCAAAGGTTTTGACGGATCAAAAACTGATGATATTAGTGAAATAGAACTCATATTGACAATTGGGCCTGGATTTTGCTATGGATTTTCAAGTACTGAACATTGATGCTTCATATAATATGTTATTGAGAAGGCCATAGATTCATAGGGCTAAAGCAGTCGCATCAACGTTGCATCAAATGGTCAAATTCGAATGTGACAGGCAAGAGATAGTGGTTCATGGTGAAGGAGACTTATCAATGTATAAAGAATACTCTGTTTCTTCCATCGAAGTATATACTACCAATGTGTTAATTCATCAAGCTTCTGAGGTAGTGGCTGTTGAGTATATCCTTGAGGGGAATCTCATCGCAAGACCACAATTGTCCTCTGCATCTGTTATGGTAGTGAATGAAATGTTGAAGCATGACTACGAACCAGGAAAAGGTCTAGGGATGTTTTTACAAGGCATAGTTCATCCAGTAAACCTCTATGAGAACTTTGGTACTTTTGGTCTGGGATACGAGCCTACTGTTGAAGATATAAAGAAGGCTAAAAAGCGTAAGAAAGAGTCGTGGTCACTTGCCAAGCCTATACCACCACTTTATGAGTCTTTCATCAAATTCAGTGTTGTTGGATCCTCCAAGTTACCTGTTGCAAAATCAATGAATGATGATGATACAGAGTTGATTGACCTTTTTCAAAATATGTTCATTGAAGCTGATATGGTTGAAATTGGGGAAGGTACCAATAATGCAGATGTGCAGTTTGTCGGCCCTGATGTCCAGCTTAACAATTGGGAGGCCACTTCTCTCCCTATTATAAAAGAGTCTTGGTAGTTTGTTTGTTTTTTTACAGTCTTAGTAGTTTGTTTGATTTTACTCCTGCAATTTAAATCATTCTAGGATTATAATTCAGAACTTTAAATCTAGTATGTTAGGTTAAAACTCTTTCTATCTATGTTTCTAATAAAGCGCAGTTTCCCTTCGTTTTATTTTTAGTCTGATTTTTATTTATTTATTTTCTATCATACAGTTCTTTCTATGCCGATTCTAATGATATGACATGCATCAAGAATTGTTCACCAGGGTTAAAAAACCAATCTAATTTTGAAATAATGAATAAGGAGGTTGAATAAGATGAAGAGGAAACATTTGAGGATATAAGCAAAGACTTCAAACATTTTGAGAATAAGACAAATCCCAATTTGGAAGAAACTGAGGCGATCAATTTAGGAGATTTTGAAAATATTAGGGAGACTAAGATAAGTGTACATGTTCAACCACAACAAAAGAAAGTTATAATTGAAGCTTTTCATGAGTATAAAGACATCTTTGCATGGTCTTATGATGATATGCCCGGTTTAAGCACTGATTTGGTAGTTCACAAGTTGCCAATTGATCCTGCTTTTTCTCCTGTCAAGCAAAAGTTAAGAAAACACAAAACTGACATGAGTGTAAGAATTAAAGAGGAAATCACGAAGCAACTTGAGGCTAAAGTCATTCAAGTGGCCCAGTATCCTATTTGGTTGGCAAATATTGTCCCTGCTCCAAAGAAGGACGGCAAAGTTCCGATGTGTGTTGATTATCGCGATTTAAATAAAGCAAGTCCGAAAGATAATTTTCTACTTCCCAATATTCATATTTTGTTGGACAATTGTTCCAAACATGATCTTGCTTCTTTTGTGGATTGTTATGCGGGGTATCACCAGATCATTATGGATCCAGAAGATGCAGAAAAGACATCATTTATTACTCCATGGGGAACATATTGTTATAGAGTTATGCCTTTTGGATTAAAGAATGCTGGGGCAACTTACATGAGGGCAATGACCACAATGTTTCATGACATGATGCAAAAAGAAATTGAAGTTTATGTGGATGACGTGATCATTAAGTCGAGAGAGCAATCTGATCATATCAAAGATTTGAGAAAATTCTTTGAAAGGCTTCGGAAGTATGATCTCAAACTTAATCCAGCAAAATGTGTATTTGGAGTTCCATCAGGAAAACTTTTGGATTTTATAGTCAGTCGACGTGGTATTGATTTAGATCCTTCAAAAATAAAAGCTATCCAAGATTTACCTCCACCAAAAAATAAAACGGAGGTGATGAGTTTACTTGGAAGGTTGAATTATATCAATAGATTCATTGCTCAGCTTACAACAACTTGCGAGCCAATATTCAAGTTGTTGAAGAAGAATGTTAAAGTTGAATGGACTGAAGAATGTCAAGAGGCATTTGACAGAATTAAGAGACACTTGTCGAATCCGCCTATTTTGGTTCCTCCAGAGTCAGGCCGACCCTTGATATTGTATATGTCTGTTTTAGATAATTCTTTTGGTTGTGTATTAGGTCAACATGATGTCACGGGAAGAAAAGAATAAGCCATCTACTACCTCAGCAAAAAGTTTACAACTTATGAGGCTAAGTACACTCTTCTTGAGAAAACATGTTGCGCCTTAACTTGGGTAGCCCAAAAGCTGAAACATTACTTGTCATCTTATACTACTTACCTCATCTCTCGTATGGATCCTTTAAAGTACATTTTTAAGAAGCCTATGCCCACAGGCAAACTCGTGAAATGGCAGATGTTGCTTACAGAGTTTGATATTGTTTATGTGACACGAACTGCAATGAAAGCTCAAGCCTTAGCGGATCATTTGGCTGAAAATCCTATTGATGAGGAGTATGAGCCATTGAAGACTTATTTTCCAGATGAAGAGGTATTGTATATTGGTGAGTTTGTTTCAGAAGATTGCCATTCAGGCTGGAAGTTGTTCTTTGATGGAGCTGCTAATATAAAAGGAGTGGGGATAGGAGCGATTCTTATTTCTGAATCAGGACAATATTATCCCACATCAGCCCAACTTCTATTCTACTGTACCAATAATATGGCAGAATACGAAGCTTGCATTCTGGGATTGAGATTAGCCATTGACATGGAGGTCCAAGAATTATTATTATTAGGAGATTCAGATTTATTAGTCCACCAAATCCAAGGAGATTGGGAGACTCGTGATTCAAAACTCCTACCATATAGAAGTTGTTTGCAAGATCTTTGTCAACGATTTGTATTAGTAAAGTTCAAACACATTTCCAGAGCTCATAATGAGATTGTTGATGATTTGGCGACCTTATCTTCGATGCTTCAACATCCCGATAAAACTTATATTGACCCTTTGCATATACAGATTCATGATCAACATGCATATTGTAATGTGGTTGAAGAAGAATTTGATGGGGAGCCTTGGTTCTATGATATCAAAGAATATATTCAGACTGGGAAGTATCCTGTACATGCTGATGGTAATCAAAACAGAACCATTCGACGTTTGTCTAGTGGATTTTTCTTAAGTGGAGGAATCTTGTATAAGAGGACTCCTGATTTGGGACTTCTGAGGTATGTAGATGCTAAAGAAGCTTCAAAAATCATGACTGAAGTACATTCTGGGATTTTTAGACCACACATGAGTGGGTATGTTTTGGCAAAGAAAATACTCCGAGCAGGTTATTATTCGCTCACCATGAAGCGAGATTCCATCAATTTCATTCGTAAATGTCATGAATGCCAAGTACATGGAGACTCGATACATTCCCCTCCATCTGAGTTGCATACAATGACTGCTCCATGGACTTTTATGGCTTGGGGAATGGACGTAATTGGACCAATTGAACCAAAGGCCTCGAATGGACATAGGTTCATCTTGGTAGCCATTGATTATTTCACAAAATGGGTAGAAGCAGCGACTTTCAAGTCAGTGACCAAGAAAGTTGTGGTTGATTTTATTCACTCCAACATCATTTGTCGTTTCGGCATTCCAAAGATAATTGTCACAGATCATGCTGCTAATCTCAATAGCCATCTGATGCAAGAAGTGTGCCAGCAATTTAAGATTATGCATCGGAATTCAACTCCTTATTGTCCAAAGGCAAATGGAGCTGTAGAAGCTGCCAACAAAAACTTAAAGAAAACACTTCGTAAGATGGTGCAGGGTTCCCGACAATGGCATGAAAAGTTACCTTTTGCTTTGTTGGGTTATCGTACTACAGTTCGGACTTCAATTGGTACAACTCCTTACTTGTTAGTGTATGAAACTGAAGCAGTTATACCTGCAGAGATTGAGATTCCATCTCTTCGAGTAGTTGTGGAAGCTGAAATTGATGAAGACCAATGGGTCAAGACTCGTTTGGAGCAATTAAGCTTGATTGATGAAAAAAGATTGGTGTCAGTATGTCATGGACAACTATACCAGAAGAGAATGGCACGAGCATATAACAAAAAGGTGCGTCACAGATATTTTGAAGTTGGTCAGTTAGTATTAAGACACATCCTTCCTCATCAGATTGAAGCCAAAGGCAAATTTTCTCCTAATTGGCATGGGCCATTCATGGTGAAGAAAGTGTTACCTAATGGCGCGTTATATCTGACTGATGTAGAAGGAAAAATGGAAGGAATGTCGGTCAATGCTGATGCAGTTAAAAGATATTATGTATGATATTCATATACAATTATGTTATGTACGTTTTGTACTTATATTTTTAAAGATTGAAATGATGAAGGCATTTTATTCTACTATCTGAATAATATATCAACCTTTGCTTACCCTTTTGAGATTTTATTTTTCTTCGAACCCCTCTTTTGGAATCAAAAAAAAAAGTGTGTGAAAAAAAAAATCAATCAAAAATTCAAAATCAAACAAAAGAATGATGTTTCATGAACTACGTTTGACCTGATTCTTGCTATGATAAGATACGTAGGCAAACCTACTCCGGGGTTCGGTCTAACCAGAAGAAAATTCAAATTACCCAGAATGAAATGAAACTGGGGCAAAAAAAAATTCTTAAAAGAATCGATTCCAAAAGTTGTATGTTTCACCCAATGTTATATAAATTTTTTTAGCCTTATGCCTACATTTCTTTCTAACCCTATCCAAAAGTCAAGTTACAACCAAAGAAAGACCTTCAGATTAATCTTTGAGAATGTCAAGGCTAAACATATTATGAGTGCATGATATTTCATATTTTGGGTGTTTATTAAATAAAAAGTGATGAAAAAATGAAAATGAGAGAGTCTTATTGGTGAAAACCCTTTCGGGCATCATAAGACGACTGTGAGCTAAGACGAAAATGAAAAGGAGATAGGCTCGTTGGAAAAAACCCATTGAGTTGCCACTAGCTTAAGAAAGGTTGTTATCAAGAAGGAACAAATTCAAGATTGGCTTAATTTCAAGTTCAATATGTGGACAAAAGTTGTAATGATTGGTGTGGGTAGATCTGGTTGTTTTATTCAAAATGCATGTCATAATCACCAGAATCGATTTCCACATTCAGATAAGTTTTCTCTTTGTTTTGAAAAAGAGATATCTATTGTCTTTTTATTTTGTTTTATTTTTATTTTTGATTTGTGTGTCTTTGTCATCAAACAAAAATTTTGTTGTCTTTTGAGTCAAATTCACGTCAGGTCAAGTGAGAAAAGACTCCAAACTCGCTACCAACTCCTTTAAAGGTACAAAGCAAGACAAAGGGTCGATGTACAGAGACAACATTTCAAAGTAAAAGTAAAGTACTCAAGATGATTGTGATTTGACCATTTTAAAACTTGAGGAAATCTAAGGGATGTATTGGAAGCTAAACTCAGAAGCACCATATAACAGAAATATGATTTGAGTTTATGATCTCAGTAGTCAGAATTCTAAGTCAGAAATATGACAATTCAAAGAAGATTATCATGGATTGGAAAAGAGTTGAGCATGGCAAGTGCGAGAGCGGCCACTTCAAAAGCCAAATGCCACAAACTAACCACCACATGTTTAAAACTCACAATTTTTCTTTGTTTGGAATAGAGATGAAATAATGTTTTCAGATAAAGGATGCAATTTCACACTTCATTCAATGCAAGAAGCATGATTACAACATCCGATACTGGATCTCGGTCATGATAAACTTTATTATTTGCGAGATATATTAAGATCCAGTGACACATAAATTTTTTCAGTACAAACTGGGGCAAAATTTTATGTGTGTTGTATGAAATTTATTTTATGCACAGGACCCTCCTGAAGAATGGGAATTTATTTTATGGGACAGGACCCTCCTGAAGAATGGAAATTTATTTTATGCTCAGGAACCTCCTGAAGAATGGGAATTTATTTTGTGCTCAGAACTCTCCTGAAGAATGGGATAGGACCCTCCTGAAGAATGGAAATTTATTTTATGCTCAGGACCCTCCTGAAGAATGAAAATTTATTTTGTGCTCAGAACTCTCCTGAAGAATGGGATAGGACCCTCCTGAAGAATGGAAATTTATTTTGTGCTCAGGACCCTCCTGAAGAATGGGACAGGACCCTCCTGAATAATGGGAATCTATTTTATGCTCAGGACCCCCCTGGAGAATGGGACAGGATCCTCCTGAAGAATGAGAATTTATTTTATGGACAGGACCCTCCTGAAGAATGGGAATTTATTTTTATGCTCAGGACCCTCCTAAAGAATAGGAATTTATTTTATATGCAGGACCCTCTTGAAGAATGGGATGTTATTTTTCTGTTTCACTATTTGCTTTGAGTCCAGGAACCCGCCTGAAGAACAGGGTGCAGAAGTTGCAAGTCAAGAGCCCGCCTGAAGAACAGGGTAAAGATAAAGAAAGTTCAGGAGCTCGCCTGAAGAACAGGGTGAAGAATTGTAAGTCCAGGAGCCCGCCTGAAGAACAGGGTGAAGAAAAAGAAAGTTCAGGAGCCCGCCTGAAGAACAGGGTGAAGAAATTATAAATCCAGGAGCCCGCCTGAAGAACAGGGTGAAGAAAAAGAAAGTTCAGGAGCCCGCCTGAAGAACAGGGTGAAGAAATTGTAAGTCCAGAAGCCCGCCTGAAGAACAGGGTGAAGAAAAAGAAAGTTCAGGAGCCCGCCTAAAAAACAGGATGAAGAAATTATAAATCCAGGAGCCCGCCTGAAGAACGGGGTGAAGAATTGTAAGTCCAAGAGCCCGCCTGAAGAACAGGGTGAAGAAAAAGAAAGTTCAGGAGCCCGCCTGAAAAACAGGGTGAAGAAATTATAAATCCAGGAGCCCGCCTGAAGAACGGGGTGAAGAATTGTAAGTCCAAGAGCCCGCCTGAAGAACAAGGTGAAGAAAAAGAAAGTTCAGGAGCCCGCCTGAAGAACAGGGTGAAGAATTATAAGTCCAGGAGCCCGCCTAAAGAACAGGGTGAAGAAATTATAAATCCAGGAGCCCGCCTGAAGAACGGGGTGAACAAATTGTAAGTCCAGGAGCCCGCCTGAAGAACAGGGTGAAGAAAAAGGAAGTTCAGGAGCCCACCTGAAGAATAGGGTAAATTTTCAAGTTCAAGTCATGAAGATTTGAATCAAGATTCTAGAGATTGCAATTTTTACTTGTATTTTTTCATTTTTGATTTTTATTAGTCAGTTGAATGTAAAAGCAGAAGTCGTCAACCTGAAACTCGACGAAATCTCACTCGACTTTAACTTTTTCTCTCACCAAATTACCTTTTGAACTACTCATGACCTGATTTTCTTATAACCCGGGATAGGTAGGATGTCCAAAAACAGGACTCGGTCATATTTTTCTTTTTATTTTTATTTTTACCTTTCAAATAATTGGAGGGTCAAAAATCATATCTTGTCTACTTCTTTGTATGAAAACTCTTCGAGATTTCACACAAAGAGGGGCAAAAATGTAGACACGTGATTTTTGATCCTCCCTAAATTTTAACTTGTTTATCGATATTAAATATTTATATTTATATTTAATCATATATTATTTTGACTATTATTTTATTTTTAATATAATATAACTAATTAAATAAAATTAATTTTAGGATATTATTTTGTTTTATTCCAATAAAAAAAAATAATACAAAAATTCAAAAATATTTTCCTTTTGAATTTTAAATAAATAAGCTAGCAAGTTTTAGTATTATTTTAGTTATAGTTATTTAAAGCTATTTATGAATTTTATTATATTTTCTAAAATATAAATCAGTTATTGTTATATTTATATATTTATTATTATTATTTTATTTTATTTTTTTTAAAATTTATTTATTATTTTTATTTATTTATTATTATTATTTTTACAAGTATTATTTTCTATTATTATTATTATTATTATTATTTTAAAAAAAAATTAAATTTTAAAATCTCCCTTATCTTATCCCTAACCATAACCGTTCCCCCCTAATTTCCCTCAACCCCCTCAACTCTCTTAACTTTCCCTCCTATATTTCTATATAACACACAACAACATACAAGAAAAAAAAAACTTAAAAAAAAAACTGACGACAAAAACGAAAGAAAGAAAGAGAATGGGAACAACACTTAGACATAAACAAAAGAAGAAAACAAAAGGTGAATTAGAAGCCAAATTGATATGTACTTCTGGATTTGTTCGGAATCCATTCGAGTCTTTCGATGACGGCGTTTTTATTTCCATACTCAATTTAATTTATTAAACAGGTTCTTATTCAATCCTGTGTTATAATTTTATAAGTTTTATTATGAATCGAAGTTTGAGTGAAGTTGTTTAAATAATTTTATGTCGGCATGAATTTCATTCTATCATATTCATATATATTCGAAAGCATTTCAATCAAGTTAATAAATATGTTGTATGCTAATTAGATATTGCGACGACTTTACTTAAATATTGTTTAAAATTTAATGATGTGTTTAGTTGATCCAAAGTAATTCTTAATTTAATAGTTTTTTTTTTCATTTGTTTTTTTTTTCTTTCTCGTCATTTATAGTCATGCATCTAAGTGTTTGTTAATTAAAGTTTCTCATTTTCACAGTATATATGTGTACATGTTTTGTTAAGGTAGATTTTTTTTATTTTTATTTTTATAGTGTGTATTTTTTATTTTTTTTTTTATTTTTGAACCTATTAAACAGCAGTGAATATACATAGTAAAATGGGCTGCATGAAAATAGTGGAGCATTTAAATAGTATAAGTAGTGGTATCCATGTGGCATTCTAGTAACACCTTTCATATACTGAAATAATTTTTTTTTTCTTTTCTTTCTATGTATGTTGCTTTTCTGTAAACTTGTCATGCCTTCTTTCCTTTTTATTATTTTGGATTGAGTGTATTAGTCTAGGTAAATATAAGATAAATTTAGGAAATTGACGTTTGCTATAAACGTTTAAGGCTTAAAACATAAATTTAAGGCCCGAGTGATTTCGTATTTATTAACTAGAAGTATAGTATAGGATAAGTCAAGTTACAAAATTATTCAAGATTTTTCGTTAATAATAAAACAAAAAAGAAAAAAAATAAGTACATAAGCTGAAATTATCTCGAATTTACGAAAGATGAAACAAATATCTTTTAATGCTAGATAAGCTTTAAACACGTTTAAATATTTGTCTCAAATTAAGGATGCGGCATACGCATCTTTCCGAGACATTTTAAAATTTAAGGATGCAATAATGCATCTCAACAAATATTGTTCTAAAATTAATTTTTACCGATTTATTTTAATATAAGATAATAGACTAGTTTTTTGGTATAATAAAAATGAGCAAATTTAGGCCTTAACATAATTTATTAAAATAATTTAAGTCAAGATACGTCAATAAAAGCGACCGTGTTAGAACCACGGGATTCGAGGGGTGCCTCACACCTTCCCCTCGATCAACAGAACTCCTTACCCATTTTCTGTTTTCGCAGACCAAATAAGAGTCATTTCCTTTTGATTAGGGATTCAAAAAAAGGTGACTTGGAACATCAAAACTCAATTCCAAGTGGCGACTCTGTAAATAATTTAATCCCTATTCAATACCGTCACTTTAATTGGAAAAACTCTTCGACTCGGCTCTCGAGCGAAAAGGGGGTGTGACAATATAGATATAGTTTTATACTAATTCATAAAACATATACACATGTATACGTTAAATATACGCGTCTATAGAAGATATATTCACATATATACACTCTATTCTATGTATATGTAATACTTTAAATTAAATATACTACAATACATATACATTATAATATATATATATATATATATATATAGATATATAGATATATAGATATAGTTATATACTAAGTTATATACTAATTTAAAAAAAAAACCACAAAAAACAGAAGAAAAAATTGATTCCGGGCCGGGCCGGTTAACCGGCGGACTTGAACCGGGCTTGATCCAGGCCAGTTAATCGGGCCCAAATTAAAAAATAACCAGCTCAGGACCCGAAATCCTAAAGCCCTAGGGCTTATCAGACCGGGTCAAACCGGGCCAGGTCCTTTAAGTGGGACGGGTACCCGACCCACTTGACAGGCGTAGTATAAACTAATAAATCCACCCCTCTTTATTTTAACATGTTTAGAAACTATTTCCAAATACATCAATATCACTTATATGAATTTTTCTTTCATTATGTTCTATCTTTAGCTGTCTGTATAAATATACGGTGATAGTAGGGACTAATTAAAATGATTTAGCATCAATACTACTAAATGTAAATTTACATGGACTAATGGTCACACAATGCAAATAATTTTGAAGGCCAAATTGGTTGTCAAAATTAAGACGCACACATGCCCAGTTAGAAGTCTTAAGAGTTGAAGGATGGGCTATGGGCTTTCTAAGCAAGGGTAACGCATTTAACCCAATCCACGGTAGTTCACTGGCCACATCTGAAGCCCGACTAATCTAGATTCACATATTGCAAAGTTCATTCCTGAAGATGGCGCTTCCTGATGAGACTAGATTTATTGATGAGAAGGACAACTATAAGTATTCTCGAATAATATAATAACGTAAAAATTACCTATATAAGGACATGTTTACTGTTATTTACCTAAAATCTCAACTATTTTCTAAATTTCAGAAAATTACACCTTTTAGTCTTTGATGATACATATAACTAATGTGAGATATATCCTATAGATACATTTAACAATTAAACTAATTTGCATAATTTAAGGGATGTAACTAGGGGTGTTCATGGGTTTGGTTAAAAACCAAACCAAACCGAATTGTAAACCGATTTAA
The DNA here is from genome assembly GCA_030864225.1 of Capsicum baccatum var. pendulum. Classification (NCBI taxonomy): domain Eukaryota; kingdom Viridiplantae; phylum Streptophyta; class Magnoliopsida; order Solanales; family Solanaceae; genus Capsicum; species Capsicum baccatum. The sequence continues at coordinate 295,489,622 of CM061552.1, forward strand.
AAAAACGACGTTTGGTTTGATTTAGTTAGGTTTGGTTTTAAATTTCAAAAAACCAATGCAATTTGGTTTGGTTTTAATCTAAAACTAAATTTTAATCTATGTCTAGCCCAACCAATACTTTAGCCCAATTGCCCAAAGCCCCAAACCCCAAATCCAAGCTCAACTCTACCTACTATTACTAATAAGTTAACCCTACGGTCCCCACCTCACTTTTTCTACTTTAACTTTCACAATACGAGCTACCATGGTCCCTGGTTCAAATGGTAGTTTCATGTCTCTTTGTTTATTCAATCGTTTCCCTATATGATTAGCTCACCTAGCTAGTCTTTAAAGTAAACAGATAACACAAATTTGTCTAACTCCGTCTCTTCTTGCAGTCCACTGCAACTGAATACAAAGCTCTGTTTTGCAATATACATGTATGTGTTTGTATGTTGTTGGATAATCTTAGTGCCTACATACAAAGTTGGTGCTTTTCATCTCAATGTTGATTTTGTTTAATGTGTTTATTCTGATTTTTAAGAGTCTATAGTGTCATTTATCCATCACTGTACAAATATTTCATGAGAAATTGTTCAATGTGATAATCTTTTCTGTGGGTTAAAAAAAGAAGTTTATTTTAGAGATGGTTGGAGTAGGCTAGTCAATAAACGAAAAAACCAAAAAAACGAACCAAACTGACAAGAACCAAACTGACGGTTATTTTCTTTTTGTGGTTTGGTTTGATTTTAGAATTTCAAAAACCGACTAAATTGGTTTTGGTTATAGTTTTAACCGCTGACCGATCCAAACCGAGCCATGAGCACCCCTAGATGTAACTGCTACACTAGCATTAATTTATATATTAACCTAACTAATAATGGTAAAAACTCAATAAAATTTCACGAATAAAGGTAGTTTGTTTGTTATTCCACATTTTTAAACAAAATCTCTTCCATAATCAATTTTCAGATAGAAACTATTCATACGGCTTTATTTTTTGTTTTCTTGATTTTTTTTTAAAGTAATTGCAATGAATATTTCAGTGTCATTACGTCATTCCGGCGTTTGAATTAACGATATAAAGTATGAGGGTTATAAGAGTGATGGAACCGTTGTTAGTGAGCATGTAGCGTATGATAAATTGATTTCGGTTCATTGCTGTAGAATTGAAAATTGACGAAAACAGAAAAAAAAATTGAGGCTCATTACATAGTTGATGGTAATGCCGCACCGTTATTGATTCGTAATGAGATGGGTGTGAAACTTTATACTGAAATTAAGAAAAGTGAGTCTGGTTTTGGAATGTATCCACTTATCATCACTACAATAGATAAAGCTGATAGTGAGATGTTGTTTGATGGGAAAGTTGGTGCAGTAACGTGTTTGAATAATTCGAGTGAAGATGTTGCAAAATTAATTAGTTATAATTCTAATTGTTCTGCTCCGTTGACGTTGTTCTATATGAAGGGGAACAAGATCATTATAGAATACAAAAATAGTGAAGTTAAGGTTGACAAATCTACAAAGACAAGTATACTCTTATTTTAGTTATGGCATGGTATGTCATCGAGCATTCTTTCAATTTCTATGCTAAAGATCTGACAAAAAAAGGTTTGTATCTTGTTTAACGTTTTAAAAGTAGTTATTTGTCTCTTACTTATTCAATTATCATTTAAAGTAAAATTGATTGTTGTTTTACATAATTCTGTTTTTGTTATTTTTAGTAGGCCAAGATACATATTTGGTCTAACTAGATACATTTTTCTTATATTGTATCTCTGATTCGAGTTGTGTATATATATGTAACTCTTGATGTTTTAGTTTTAGTGATATAAGCATACCAAATATACATATTAGTAGTGTTAAAGATACATATTGTGCACGATAGTACATATATGTATCTCTCGTTAATTTTTCTGTACGACAAAATACATCTTAATTTTTTAACATATTACCATTGAAGATACATATAACTAACGTGAGATACATCCTATAGATATATTTAATAGTTAAATTGCATAATGTAAGGGTTGTAACGGCTAAAGTTTCTTTAATTTAGCAATTAACCTAACTAATAATGGTAAAAATTGAATAAAATTTCACGAAAATAGGTAATTTATTTGTTATTTTATATTTTTAAATAAAATTTCTTCCACATTTCGTTTCCAGTTATAAATGATTCCTACAACCTTTTTATTATTTTTTCTTGATTTTGTTTGAAGTAATTGCAATGAATATTTCAGTATTGTTACGTCATTCCAGTGTTTGGATTAACGATATAACGTACGAGGGCTAAATAATTAAATTCAAAAAAAATAATGCGAGATACATATAACATACCCCTCATACCCTATAAAACTTAAACAGATAACAATAGATACAAGATATTGAAAAAGGTATCATGCATGTGTAAATATGTATCTCAGCCTGAAATTACCCAAATTTGAAATAACAAGAGATACATAAATCCACAATAACACAAAATCAGATATAAAAAGCTTAAACTGTATTTATTGTTTTACAGAATATGTAGCTTTGGTATAAATATTTGAATCAAAATAAAAAATAATGTGAGATACATACAAAAAAAACTCGTACATCATATATATCTTTGAACTTACTAGCATGTATCTTTGATATGCCTATTTCACTAAAATTTAAAAAATAAAAGATACATATAACAACAAAAACAGAGAACAAGAGATACAAGAAATTGCTCTAAAGGTCTCCACAGATCTTGAATTTTTGTTTTGAGATAATGATGCACAATTTTTCTCCCAGTAACTTGATGATTAGAGAGTATTTTCAAGGTGAGTGTAGCTGAATTTTTTCTTCCTCGAAAAGATGAATGACTTTAAATCTATTGGTCACCATATTATCTTTTATTGGGGGTTCCAATTGATTTTTTGCTTCGCTCAACAAAATATTATTGAAGAAATCTATTTGAATTTCAGAATTTTTTTTGTTGAGTAGAAGCTTGTCTTTGAAGCTATCTTGTCTTTGAAGCTATCTTTTGACGCAGGTGAGATATTCATTTCTGTATCGTTTTCGACGCTATTTGATAGTTTGGAAGGAATGGATTGAGAATTTTGGTTTGAATTCATCGGATCCAGTGGTATGAAAGAGATTTTGGTTGGAGTATTCTATAGAGAATGTAGACACGTAATTTTATTCCTCTAAAATTATTTTTTTATCATTTTACCTCCATCTTATCATGTACCTTCACCCATGTGATAATTTTCACACAATAACAAATCCAACAAACTCATAACCATTTTTTACTTCTCACCTTAATTTTTTTTCCTCATTCTAACCACCCTACCCCACCTCCTACCTACACCACTATCCTATACCCCCCTAAGTCACGTTTTCTTTTAGGGGACAAAACAAAAATTCACCACTCACAGTGCACAAGCACACAACACACTATATACATATTCACTCACATACTAGAAACAGAGAATACACGCACACAGCCATAATTCTCCACTTTCCCTTCTTTCATACATACAATTCTCACTCACTGGAATTGGCATATACTCACACAGATATTCACAAAGACCTCACTATATCCATAATTATGGATACACAGTAAAGATACAAGAGTGATGAACATGAGGGGAGGAGACACTGAGGCAGTGGAAAAACGAGAGAACAGTGAGGGGTCGAGTTCATTTTCTGACGAAAATCACCGAAATCATTGATTTTTATCGATCAAAAACACCAGCGAACTAACCCATTTGTCGGAAATCGATACCAGCCGGCCAAACCACCACAAAACACATCGGAAATAACCCCAAAAACAGCAACCAAACGGTCTGGAATTCACCCATCGTAACACGCCGATGAACCAACTTCGGCAGCTTCACTAAAACCCGATTCGGCCGACCTTCCATTCCAATTTTCGGTGAAATCTGCCGGAAAATGGCTCATCGCTGTGGAAAAATAAGAACAAGTCCGTTTCTTGTCGGTTCTCATCGAAAACAACAACGACCAGTCAAACCCAGCACCCACCAAAACGCTTAGAAAAACAACTGGGTCCGAGACAAAACGGATATTGAGGTCGAAGCCGCCGGTTTGAGATTCGATGTTGAGGTTCGGTTCTGAATTTTGGTCATGGTTTAGTCGAAAAAAGCAATTTTAATTAAAAAAAGCTATTAAGGTCCATTGTTCATCTCAGTCTCGATTAATTTCTAATTGTTTGATATTTTGGGTGTTAAATTCATAATGTGTGGATTTTGTTTTACTGATTTTGATAGATTTTGGATCACCGTGAATGATTGTTGATATCGATTGGCTGATTCTTTATCGAAATTGGTTAATCATGTGGTTGAAAATGAATTTAGGGATGAGAATTAAAAATTTGATAAAATTGATGAATTTTGATTAGTTTGATTATTGTGTGTTTGATTTGAAATGAACGTTAATCGAACTCAATAGTATCATGTTTTAGGTCAAAACTGAAAAGGCAAGTGATAGGGGCAGGCAAACTTAGGGATTGTTGAAATTGTGAATGTTTGAAATGTTTGTTGAATGATGTTGGTTTTCTCGCATTGTAAAAATTGTACTCATTTAGTCGGGGAATGCCCCAAGGTCATTTGTATTTATTCACCGAAGAATGCTTCTACGTATCATGTTGGTGGAAGATGATCGTGATCAAGGTCCGAGGCGTCGAATGGAGCTTAGTCTAGAAGTAATTTAGAATAGAATTTACATTTTGGTATTTTTTAATTTTTGAGACTGTATAATTCGGACTGGACATTATCTTTGTTTTGAATTTTGTTTGATTTGTTTGTTTGCTTGTTCTATGTGTTTTGTTGGTTAATATATTTCATAGTGTCTACTAGCTAATATATTTCACGAATCGACCGTCGTCGAACCACGAAATCGAGGGGTGCCTAACACCTTACCCTCGGTTAACAGAATTTCTTAACCGGAATCTCTGTTCGTGGATCAGTTTACAAGAGTCAAAAATCATTTTGAAAAGGAATTTTCAAAGGTGACTTGGCACACCAGATTTATGTCAAGTTGCGACTCTGAGTTTTGATTGTTAAATCCTTTTCGGAACAACTTATTTTTTTTTTATAACTTAATAATAAAAACCCTTTCGAACTTAATTTTTAGTTAGAAAAAGGAGTGTGACAAGGCAAATGATTTTTCTTTCTAGAGAGATGAATGTCAGGTGAAATTGATAATAATATATTGAATATGATTTTAGGTATCAAATATTACCTTTAATTTAAAAGTTTGAATTAGAGCAAAAAAGGGGTTGAAACAGCAGCAGAAAAAAAGACGTTGAAAGAGGAGGAAATCGTTGCTTTATTTAGTAAAGTTTGTAATTTAAGTTGTTATTTTATAAATTTTTTCCTATAACTTATGCGCATCTACAGCTAGGGGTGTGCATCGGTCGGGTCGGTTCGATTTTACATATTATCGGTTTGATTTATCGGATTTTGTTTTTTAAATATGCTAAACCAATAACCAAATCAATAAGATATTTTTTATCGGTTTATCAATTTTTAGTTCTTAACGGTTCGATTTTCGGTTTAACCGATAAGAAAATCTCATAAAATAGAACTAGTAGTAACTAACATAAAAAAAAAAATCCAATCTTAGTTGCAAACAAAAATTCTACATAATTTATTTTAATTTACAAGAATCTTCAAGTTTGAATTAAATGTTGTTAAGAGAAATTAAGAGTTTTTATAATTGAAATAATAGGTTTGTTAATTTGTAGAGATTAAAGAGAAATTAAGAAAAATATATGAGTTTATATATTCTTATTGGGTTATTGGTTTACCCAATAACCCAATAAGGAAAAATCGAACCGAACCAATAACCCAATAATTTTTTCATAAAATCATTAAAAAATCGTTAACCCAATAACAAGATAACAATAAACCAATAACATTTTTATTGGTTTGATTTATCGGTCGGTTCGATTTTTGCACAACATATATTTACCCAATAAAATCACTTACTAGATCTCCAAAACATTCTTTCAAATTCTACAAGAAGAAGACAGGGATATAGCTAAGAAATAGGGATGATAGTAGAAGAATAAAAGGCTCAACTGATTCCACAATTGAACCAAGGGATAAGGGAACTCAATTGAATACACGAAACCTAATTGAATCCAAAAAAGGAGTAACTCAATAATCAATTAAGCGAAGAAGTAACACGAGCAATTTCGAAAATCCACCCTAGTCACTCAACTATAAGTTTAACTATGACCTACTTGATTAAGCTACAGTAATCCTAAAATCCACCCTTAACTACACTCTAGAAGAGTATTGTTAATTCTCAAATCATCAAAAGCTTCTAAATGCAATGACTAAGGCAAGTATGTTTATGATCGCCCAAGTGCTTTAGTTGCTTCGTCAAAGTGCCCGTCCATTGCCTAGTAGTGTCGTCCATAGCCCAAGCCCCCTTGCATCGCCGAGCACTGATGGCATTGCCGAATGAGTTGGAGAGTCGCTGCCAATCTAGGCAGAATAGAATGATGCTCTCCATGATTTCTTCACTCGGTTTGACCCTTCTCATCGTGTAGGCTTTCATTTTAGGTAATTGAAGCACTCCAAGTCCTCCTATGCATGAGTATGCATGAACAAGTCCTGTGTAGCCCAGGGTATAGGTGTAGCTCGATTTGAGCTAGCCGTGCTCGTCCAGGGTATAGGTGTAGCTCGATTTGAGCTATCCATGCTCGTCCAGGGTATTGGTGTAGCTCGATTTGTGCTATCCGTGCTCCTATCAAGAATAGTAACCATGATTTATAGGCGTAGCTCGATTTGAGCTAATCTATGCTCGTATTAAAATTGTTATAGATATAGCTCGACCTGAGCTATCCGTGCTCATTTCAAGAATGGCGACCGTGAGTTATAGGTGTAGCTCGATTTGAGCTATCCGTGCTCGCATCAAGAATGGTGACCGTGAGTAGTCCAAACGAGATGATGGCTGCAGCACACCCAACATATACAACATAATGTTCGAGGCTCTCGATTGAGCAGCAGGGATCAGTCTTAAGTAACGCAGCTCACGCAAGAATCTGCAGAGTGAACTTACCGATGGATATGGTGCCTTTCGGTTGAAACAATATTGATAACCGAGGAGGTATATTCGCAGAGAAGGGAAATGAACAGCTTATAAAAACAAATTGAACATTCCTTTCATGCTCTGCTGTAGCCAAAGCTGAATAATGAAACACAACATCTTAATTGCAGTATTGAGCTTATTCATAAGACTAGTAGCAGAAGTAGCAAATTGCTTTCCAACATGTACACGAACTTATATTATACTAATATGCGAACAAAATCCTCCATTTCCTTTCCTCCGAATCTCGTATCCAAGAATCGATTGCCCAGCTTCATCAGCACGACAAATTTTGGACCAAGATGTTCCTTGCACCACCTCCAGACCACGATGTTCCTTGCACCACCTCCACCTGAAAGTGATTAACCCAAATAAAAAGGAATACAACAAGAGAAATGAATTACAACGGTAGAAGAATATGCTCTTAGTAGTACCTACAGCGATAATATTCGAGAAGAATAGCAGGCAAACACATGTTTGCGGCCAGAACTAATTCTCTGGTGTTGGTTGTCGACGCAGGCGCCTCCGAGGACCCGACCCTCCATCAGAGTCATCATTTTCATCCTCTCTAGTATCAATTTCCCCTTCATAGGTCTCGCCCCAAAGTCTTCTCGAAGGTCGTCGCCTACCAGTTGCCTGAGCTCGGGTTCTTGCAGAACCTGACCAGCTACTGCTACGAGAATTACTCCTAGGTTGGAGAATCCGAACAAAGAGAAAAACAGTCAGCAAACCACCCTCATCAAGGGTTAAACTGGTGGTTTCACTACCCTCCTCTGAAACAACAGATGACTGCAATGTACTGAGCAAATCTCCTAAATCTCTCTGCCGTTCCAGCCGCCTCCAACTGCGCTGCCGCTCTGGATCAGCTTCTGTAGGGCGTACAAGAGGATGTTCCTGCCTAGCATGCTTACGCAGATCTGAATATGTGCCACTGAACTCGCATGTCTCGCTAGAGCAGCTTCTTAATTTAGCATTCATGTGACGACGGGCAGAGTCTACAACAATCCAATCATTTATCTGGCCACGACAGAGAGGGCATAGCATCTTCTTTATTTCATGGTTCTCGCAAGCCAAGGCACCTAGGGATATAGAACCGCTTTCAGTTCTTTCCCCTGGCAGTTCAGACAAAGCTTCGGATATTGTCACGGTAGATTGCGCAATAGAAGCTGAAGTTGGGATCTCCACTTGTTGTGTTGTTGATGCTGAAGCTGCTTCAAATGACTTTTTGAATTGATCGAAACAATTTGAATGCCTATAACTTGTGTCACACATAAAAGGACGACAGCCCTTCTCATGAGAGGCACACAAAAGGAGAACAGCATTATGGGGATGTTCCATACACACAGGGCATCGGGCATCTTCCCAGTCCTTCACATTTTCCTCGTTTTCCAAAGGGTTTTTGGACAACGATTGCCTTGAGTGACTCGAGCTACAAGAGTAAGGAGAAGCTCTGCTCCTATCAAAAGAAACAGATCTATCTCTTCTCTCCTTAGGCATGTTTAGTTTCTATAAACTAACTGTCAAATGGCAAAAAAATGATGTAAGCAGCGCTGAAAATAAGAATTCATGTAGAAGCCTCCCCGAAAGACCAATATATGAATTAACATGTATATGCAAAGCTATAAGAGTTGAAATAAATAAATTAAAAATAAGTGCAACATTACGTGCCCCAGACAAATGGCTAAAATGCTCATTCAGACCTCAGTAACATTTTTAGGCTAACATCATCTGATCAGTTTTACATACACATCACGAATAAATCAGGAATTAAAGATACATCACAGCCAGCTCTTTTCTAAAACTGAGAATCAGTTAGATATAGAAGGTTGAACAGCTAAAGTACTACAAATACAGAGACTAAGCCAGAACCGAAACTTCTCATAAAAAGCTAAAACAGTATAATCACCAACTTCTAAAAAACGATGAAAAAGATTTAACAATCAACAATCAGCTAAGCATGAAATCTGCCATGTATTAGGTCCTTATTTGGATCCATTTCACCCCAATACAGGTAAACAATTTTTTTCATACGCTTTTATAAGAGCAATCTGATTTTGCAATGCTGATATACAATCTCCAGCCACAAAAGGAAAAAAAATTCAGAGAACTAGGAAGCACCAGATCTAATGTAAGTACAACAACAGCTAAACCTAAGACACAACTAATAGGTATTGCCTATCATTTTCCTACAGCATATGTTCCATTCTTAATTAAGTCTGCATTCAGTGATCATGCGTTTCCAATCTGTATGTTTAGGTCTACCACGTCACTTTTCAGAACATCCCCAATCATCTCATTGTCACACATATGAACCAAATCACATTTTGTCTATATAGGGTATGACCAAACCATTCTGCGATCCTCCCTCGTTTATCCTCTATATGTGCTACTTGCATCTTCTATCTGACGTGATCAATCCTAATCCTGTTTATGAAGGAACTGAACCTTGTAGACTGCAGTTCCCAAAATGAATACACCGAAACCGCAGACTGCACATCATTAGTATTCAACACTACATGAATATCTCGATATCATCATTGTGTACATTGCCACGGAAATCAAAAATCAAACTCTTAAGTTTGGAAAACATGGAAAACAAAAAGAACAAGAGAAGCCAGCACTGTCAAGATCAAAAGGCTTGATTAGCCAAATAAATTCGTTTCCTTCTGAATATATCCAAGTCCAATAAACAACCCAAGTTGAACCTATAATCTAAATAAACCGATTGAATCTTCAACTACAATACCCACAGAAGAGACATTATACACCCAATATATATTCACTTCAAGTAATGAATAGGACTAAATAGGGTGAGCACTCACCTATTATGACAAAATTTTCAGATCATATTAGCTTAGGATGCACAAAAAATAGATCGTACATCTGCAAGCATCTTCAGTAGATACTAAGTCCCCACATCCATGCAACCAAAACAGAACTTCGGTTTTCCACTCAACTCTGGGGCATAATAAGCACTGATGTGTTTTTACAAGCATCAGCCCAAACCAAAGGGAGCACCATCCTCACATGTGACACACCATAAGCAAAATCCGAAGCTCCACAACATATTGAGGCTGCAAAACCCAACTGAAAATTCTAAATCATCCATCTTTTCATACTGATACAGATCCATTTGAGAAAATTTTGACGGAGATTATTGATTTGCACTCCACAAGTTTATTTCTTCTTCATCAAAACATCCAATTAAAGAATTCAAAACTTGTTATGTTACTTCTGTCAAAATACAACCTGAAGTTGCCAAGTTACTATTCTAAACCAATCTCCTGTACCAACTCACCAATCCACCAACAGGTTCACAGATATAAAGTAAACGCAAATCAAACCAACGAGATTTATCCACCAGGAAACCACCCCATACCAACAGACATTCGCAGATCAGAACCAAGGGACAGTCTAGCACACTACGCTCCCACTATGTGAGGAGTCGGGGAAGGGCCGGACCAAAGGGGTCTATTGTATGCAGCCTTACCCGGCATTTCAGCAAGAGGCTGTTTCCACGGCTCAAATCCATGACCCCCTGGTCACATGGCAGTAACTTTCCTAGTTACTCTAAGGCTCCCCTTCATTCATAGATCAGAACCAATCATTAAAAATGTGATTCTTATCTTTAAGAATTTCAATTATATCATGTGACCCTTCATCAACTTAATACCCAGAGACTATAAGCAAATATCAGATGAAAAGAAACACAATCAACAATCTATTAGCACTCTTCACTTCCTAACTCCAACAATCTCTGGATTTCTCAAAAATATTTCAGCTTGAAACATTAGCTTAAGCACTTCGTTAAAAAAAAAAAAGGGTCCCTACTTCGGCCTCAAACATAAACTCATACAATCTCCAATTGAATAAGCCCTAATTTGACTTCAGACACCAAACCCAGTTCCAATTTTATGAATAAACTCAAACACTCATCTGACTTGAAAGCCAAATTTTGACTTCTAATGCAAAAGAATACAATTAACATAATAAATTGTAAAAAAAAAAAAACCTCAAACCTAAAATGAAGCACTTCTCCAGTTTTCCTATTAAAAAAGCCTAACTTAAGACTTCTAATACAGATTACAAATACAATTAACTGAACAAATCCTAAAAACAACCAAACCTCCCATCAGTTCTCCGATTGAAAAAAGCCTATTTTAATGTCAAAAGACAAAACCAGATCAAAATTTGCAATAAAACACTAGAACACCAGAAAACAACATCTAAAATTAAGAACTTCTCCGGTTACCAATTAAAAAGGCCTCATTTTGACGTAAAACATAAAACCCAGATCAAATTTCGTGAAAAACACTACGATGACCAAAACACACATCAAAGATTGCAGTTCAAACAACAAATATACAATCGGGAAGCACTTTAACACTATACATAAACTGAACTAATACAAACGAAAATCCAATTAACTGAATAAATCTTAAAAACAACCAAACCTCACATCTTAAATCAAGAATTTCTCCATTTCTCCGATTGAAAAATGCTTAACTTTGACATCAAACACAAGACCCAAATCAACTTTTTCTTAAAAAAAAAAAAACAATACACCGACATAACCTCACATCAAATATAGCATTTCAAAAAACGAATATACAATCAAGAAGCAGTTTAAGGCTATTAAACTGAATAGACAACCAAACCTAGCATCTAAAAAGGCTTAATTTTGACTTCTTATACAAAAAACCAAAAAAAACAAATCCAATTAACTGAACAAATCCTAAAAATGACAGAAACCCACATCTAAAATCAAGCACTTCACCCGTTCACCAACTAAAAAAGGCCTAATTTTACGAAAGAACACTAAACAAACCGATACCCACATCAACAATCGCAGTTCAAACAACAAAGACACAATCAGAAAGCATAAAGCAGTTTAAGGCTATATAAACTGACGATAATCTTCCATAAAACTATAATTTTGATTTCTAATATAGAACACAAATCCCATTAACCTTAAAGGCCTTATTTTTCCGTCAAACACAAAACCCAAACCAAATTTCGCGAATAAACACTAAAACAACCAAAATCCACATCAAAGATCATGTTTTAAACGACGAGACAATCAAAGCAGCTTAAGGCGTAAAATAAACAAAATGGACAGATCAAACAAGACATCATTTTGATAACACAACTAGGCTAATCTTTCATAAATGACTTACCAGAAGCTAACAGAAACCCACACATAAATCCAATTAACTGAATAAATCCTAATCTCTCGAGTTCCCCAATTAAAAAAAAAAGCCTAACTTTGACCTCAAACACAAACCCAAATCAAATTTTTGCAGAAAAATCACTAAACCGACAATAACCCACATAAAAAATAGCAGTTCAAACAACAAAGACACAATAAAAAAGCAGTTTACCTGCTATACATGAACTGAATAAATCCTTAAAACAACAAGACCTAACATCAAAAAGCAAACACTTCTCCAGCTTACCGACTTTAAAAATGCCTAATTTTCACTTCAACCACAAAACCCAAATCAATTTTTGCAAAAAAAGAAAACCTAAACCGACCAAAACCCACCTCAAGGATTACAATTCAAACAACAAAGACACAATCAAAAAGCAGTTCGACGCGATACATAAACACAAAATCCAAATCAAATTTCGCAAAGAAAAACTAAACCTACCAAAAACCATATCTAAAAACAAGAACTAAAGCCTGATTTTGACCTCAAAACCCAAACAAATTTTTTATCAGAAAAAACACAAACATACAGATCAAAAAACAAAAACCAACTCAAAAGGTAATAAGGGTGTTTCAATTAACTGAATAAATCCTAAAAATAAACAAACCCCACCTCAAATATCACAGTTTAAACAACAAAAAGCAGTTTAAACGGTATAAATGAACAGATCAAATACAACAACTGGAGGTACAATTAAGTAATTCGATAAACAGGACCTTACAGAAACCGATCTGAACAACTGCTATCAAATTCAGTCGTTTTTGGGAGAAACCCTAGTGAGTTTTTGAAAAGGCTGCAGCTGAGCTTTGCGAAGCAGCTGGCTTCTTGACTCCTGGATGAGAAGGAAAAGACTGGAAATTTATAGGGGTAAAAGGAGTATTTATAGTAAAATGTAGGGGCTTGATGAGGTGGATGATGACGTGGCAAAGTAATGTTCGTTCAAATGAACGTTTTATGGCATAATACTTACGGCAAAAATAATAATTTTTCGAAATTAGAATTGTGTTGTATTTGACTACAAATTTTTATTTTTTTAAAAATAATTTATTTTAAATTAAAATAATTTTTATTGTCAAACACTACTATTTTTATTTTCTTCATAAAGTGAAATAATTTAAAAAATAAAAAATAAAAAGATTCTCACGATCAAACGATTACTTAAATTTTCAAGGGATGGTGTGGTATGCTGAAAAAACTATCCTGAATTATAGTTTCGAGATTATAGTTTTTTGACCAATAGATAGATTTCTGAAACATTTCATCCTAATTGAAAGGCAGGTTAAAATAACCATAAGTTAGATGTGATAAAGTGAGGTATTAAGTTTAAGATAAAGATTCATACTATATTTTGGTAGATTGCATAAATTTGTTCCAAGATAATTTCTTTTGTTTACATAACATGGTATAGATTTGGGAAAAGGCTTAAATATGCCATTAAATTATCAGAAATTGCTCATTTATGTCATCCGTTAAAAGTTGGACTCATTTATGCCATCGCCGTTATAAAACTAGCTCATCCATGCCATTACTTTTTAATAGCCGGTTTTTAAAAGCAGCCTTGTCACTTGACAGTTTATTAGAGGGTCACGTCATTTTTATTTTATTTTTTATTTTCATTTTTTTAAAAAAAATAATTTTCTTTTTTTGATCCATTAAAAAGAATCAATCCAATTTTTTAATCCATTAAAAATTAATTTGATCTATACTTTTAAAATTTAATTAATTTTTCATGATCAAACAAATATTTAAAGAATTTGTTTTTAAAAAATCTACTATTAAAATTTATAACCAAACGCTATTCTAATTAAGCATATAGTATGTTTTAGCATACATGAAATATTTTGTCAGCTGAATGTAAGTAACTTTTTATTTTTTTATTAAGCATAGAATGGCATCATCAGCATCAGCATCAGGAGCGGCTCAAGAAAATTTATGGCCTAAGGCAAAAATCAAACGGAGGTCTTGCGTTTTATTTTTTATATAAAATTTTTCTTTTTTCTATAAATAGTATTTAATATATTTCTTAAAATTTGTAATTTATTATTACTAAACAAAAATAGGCCCCGCAAATTTTGGGGTCTTAGGCGGCCGCCTTTTATCCTAAAGGGTTGAGCCGCCCCTAATCAGTATTCAACATTTGTATGTAACACTTTATGCATCATCATTTATCATTGCAAAAACAGGAAGGCGACAATATACCGACATATATAGTATACGTAGAGTTGGCAAAATGAGAAGCTAACTATTGATAATATAATAATAATATTTGATGTTTATATATCTCTTCAATTTCAACTGAAAAATGACAAAAGTTTTAGTTAACGTGAATCTTTTTTTAATAAAATAATAATAAAGTGATAAAAACGTGGAGTGTATGTCACACCCCTTTTTTTCGCTCGAGAGCCGAGTCGAAGGGTTTTTCCAATTAAAGTGACGATATTGAATAGGGATTAAATTATTTACAGAGTCGCCACTTGGAATTGAGTTTTGGTGTTCCAAGTCACCCCTTTTTTTTATTATCCCTAATCAAAAGGAAATGACTCTTATTTGGTCTGCGAAAAACAGAAAATGGGTAAGGAATTCTGTTGATCAAGGGGAAGGTGTGAGGCACCCCTCAAATCCCGTGGTTTTAGCACGGTCACTTTTATTAACTTATCTTGACTTAAATTATTTAATAAATTATGTTAAGGCCTAAATTTGCTCATTTTATTATACCAAAAAAAAAAACTAGTCTATTATTTTATATTAAAATAAATCGGTAAAATTAATTTTATTTTTTTTAAATATTTGTTAAGGTGCATTATTGCATCCTTAATCTTTAAAATGTCTCGGAAAGATGCGTATACTGCATTCTTAATTTGAGACAAATATTTTAAAATGTGCCTAAATTTATCTAGCATTAAAGGCGTGTCTACTTGAAATATTACTTAATCTTAAGTAAAATTTAATTAAGCGATTAGTTAGTTAAACAAAATAATTATTTAAATTTGTTAATAATGATAAATAAATTTAAAATAATAATAACAATAAAATAATAATAATAATAATACCCTAGACTAACTATATAATTTCTAATTTCGATAAAATCCATGAATTTTATATGCATATTTCTTAATTAATATAAAACTTAAATACTATAAAACCAAAATAGTCAACTTAGTAATTTTCTTTATCACCATAAATTTAGTTCAGCAATAAATCAAAAGAGAAGGTGTCTTCGCAGGGGTTCGAAATTCGCCGGAGAAAAGGGTCGTCGGCGTCGGAAAAAGGTCGACGGCGGGTAGATCTGGTTGTTTCGGACGGCAAGATGGCGGCGATTGGTGGGGAAGAGGGAGGTGATAGTTGGTTCGCCGGAAATGGTGGGGGTTTGCTGGCGGAGATCTGGCCGACGCGCCGCGGCGGAGATCTGGTCGATTCTCGGCCGACGAACGACGTGAAGGCCAGCGACGGGATGACAGTCGTCGTTGACCGGAGAGAGAGAGGAGGAAAGATGGCCGGATCCGGTCGGACGGCGACGACGAGTCGCGGCGGAGATCTGGTTGGATCAAGCCGACGCGCCGCTGTCGGATCCGGTCGTAATCTGGCGTCTGTTGTTGTTCCGCCGACGGAGCAGCGAGGAGAACGGACGATGCGGTTGCCATCGTCGCCGGCGAAACCGAATCGGATCGGCGGCTGAGAAACGGCTTTGTTGGGCGGCGGTCGCCGGTGGCTCATGGCGCGGTTGAAGGTTTGCCGGCGAAGCACCGAGCAGTCAAAACCGGCCAGATCTGGATGGATTAAGGCGGTTGTTTGCCGGAGTTATGCCAGCGGAACGGTTTTCCGGTATGGGAGTAGTCAATTTTGATGAAGAATGGCTAACTCCGGTGAAAAATTCATCGGACAACTCAAAATATACTGTTAACTATTTTTCTATTTCACTGCGTATCTATGGTGTTTGTAAATTTCTATTGTGTGTGTGCAGTGTATGTATATCAGTGTAGTATATAAAAAAAAATGGAGTGTTTGTGGGTGGATATCTATGTACATGAATTGTAATGTCTATTTTTCCTTTCTTCTTTTTCTATCCATTTCAAAATTTAACCGGACAGTGTTACAATACGAAAAATAACATTCAATACATAATAATATATGAATTCATATAATAAATTAACAACATCTATTAAGTAATACATGAAATTTGTTTATACAATTTCATTCATGTTTTTCATAATATAATTTAACATGAAATGGTTCAGATTTAAAGAAAAACCTGTTTTTGATTTTAACGGAATAAGAAGCGAGAAATAATTGTCACCAGAAATCTCAAACGGAAAACTCTTAAACTTCAAATTTTCTTTCTTTGTTTTACTCTCTTTTCTTGATCTCTTTTTACTCTTTTTTTTTTGTTTTTGATCTTGATGGATGTCTTTCTGATTTCTGTAAAATCTGTAGTGGGATAAAATGTACGTACCTCTTTTTCATCTGAGAGTGGGAGTCCTTTTGTAGTGGGGTTCTTGGGGGGAACAGTTAAAATTAGATAAGGAAAAAAAGGGGGGAAGAAATTTAAAATTTTAAAAAAATCTTTTCCCTCTTTTTTTTTTAAAATAATAATAATAATAATAATAGAAAATAATACTTGTAAAAATAATAAATTAAATAAAAATAAAAATAAAAATAAAAATAAAAAATAAAAATAATAAATATATAAATATAACAATAACTGATTTATATTTTAGAAAATATAATAACTATAACTAAATAATACTAAAACTTGCTAGCTTATTTATTTAAAATTCAAAAGGAAATATATATTTTTTAATTTTTGTATTATCATTTTTATTGGAATAAAACAAAATAATATCCTAAAATTAAATTCATTTAATTATTTATATTATATTAAAAATAAAATAATAGTCAAAATAATATATGATTAAATATATATATATATAAATATTTAATATCGATAAACAAATTAAATTTAGGGAGGATCAAAAATCACGTGTCTACATTTTTGCCCCTCTTTGTGTGAAATCTCGAAGAGTTTTCATACAAAGAAGTAGACAAGATATAATTTTTGACTCTCCAATTATTTGAAAGGTAAAAAAAAAAAAAAAAAAAAATATGACCGAGTCCTGTTTTTGGACATCCTACCTATCCTGGGTTATAAGGGAATCAGGTCATGAGTAGTTCAAAAAGGTAATTTGGTGAGAGAAAAAGTTAAAGTTTCGTGAGATTCCGTCGAGTTTCCGGTTGACGACTTCTGCTTTACATTCAACTGACTAATAAAAATCAAAAATGAAGAAATCCAAGTAAAAATTGCAATCTCCAGAATCTTGATTCAAATCTTCATGACCTGAACTTGAAAATTTACCCTATTCTTCAGGCAGGCTCCTGAACTTTCTTTTTCTTCACCCTGTTCTTCAGGCGGGCTCCTGGATTTATAATTTCTTCACCCTGTTCTTCAGGCGGGCTCCTGGACTTTCTTTTTCTTCACCATGTTCTTCAGGCGGGCTCCTGAACTTTCTTTTCCTTCACCCTGTTCTTCAGACGGGCTCCTGAACTTTCTTTTTCTTCACCCTGTTCTTCAGGCGGGCTCCTGGATTTATAATTTCCTCACCCTATTCTTCAGGCGGGCTCCTGAACTCTCTTTTTCTTTACCCTGTTCTTCAGGCGGGCTCCTGGATTTATAATTTCCTCACCCTATTCTTCAGGCGGGCTCCTGGATTTGCAATTTCTGCACCCTGTTCTTCAGGCGGACTCTTGGACTCAAAGCAAATAGTGAAACAGAAAAATAACATCCTATTCTTCAAGAGGGTCCTATATATAAAATAAATTTCCATTTTTTAGGAGGGTCCTGAGCATAAAAATAAATTCCCATTCTTCAGGAGGGTCCTAAGCATAAAAATAAATTCCCATTTTTCAGGAGGGTCCTGAGCATAAAATAAATTTCCATTCTTCAGGAGGGTCCTGAGCATAAAAATAAATTCCCATTCTTCAGGAAGGTCCTGTCCCATTCTTCAGGAGGGTCTTGAGCATAAAATAAATTTCATACAACGCACATAAAATTTTGCCCCAGTTTGTACTGAAAAAATTTATGTGTTACTGGATCTTGATATATCTCGCAAAGAATAAAATTTATCATGACCGAGATCCAGTATCGGATGTTGTAACCATGCTTCTTGCATTGAGAGAAGTGTGAAATTGCATCCTTTATCTGAAAATAATCATTTCATCTCTGTTCCAAACAAAGAAAAATTGTTAGTTTTAAAACATATGGTGGTTAGTTTGTGGCATTTGGCTTTTGAAGTGGCCGCTCTCGCACTTGCCATGCTCAACTCTTTTCCAATCCATGATAATCTTCTTTGAATTGTCATATTTCTGACTCAGAATCCTGACTACTGAGATCCTCAACTCAAATCATATTTCTGTTGTATGATGCTTCTGAGTTTAGCTATTTTCACGATTTTAAAATTTGTCAAATCACAATCATCTTGAGTACCTTACTTTTACTTTGAAATGTTGTCTCTGTACATCGACCCTTTGTCTTGCTTTGTACCCTTAAAGGAGTTAGTAGCGAGTTTGGAGTCTTTTCTGACTCGAGCTGATGAAAATTTGACTCAAAAGACAACAAAAATTTTGTTTGATGACAAAGACACAAAAATCAATAATAAAAAATAAAACAAAATAAAAAGACCATAGATATCTCTTTTTCAAAACAAAGAGAAAACTTATCCGAATGTGGAAATCGATTCTTGTGATTATGACATGCATTTTGAATAAAACAACCAGATCTACCCACACCAATCATTACAATTTTTGTCCACATATTGAGCTTGAAATTGAGCCAATCTTGAATTTGTTCCTTCTTGATAACAACCTTTCTTAAGCTAGTGGCACCTCAATGGGTTTTTGCCAACGAGCCTATCTCCTTTTCATTTCGTCTCAGCTCACAGTCGTCTTATGATGACCGAAAGGGTTTTCACCAATAAAACTCTCTCATTTTCATTTTTTCATCACTTTTTTTTTTAATAAACACCCAAAAATATGAAATATCATGCACTCATAATATGTTTAGCCTTGACATTCTCAAAGATTAATCCGAAGGTCTTTCTTTGGTTGTAACTTGGCTTTCGGATAGGGTTAGAAAAAAAGGTAGGCATGAGGCTCAAAAAATTTATATAACATTGGGTGAAACATACAACTTTTGGAATCAATTCTTTTAAGAAAATAAATTTTTGCCCCAGTTTTATTTCATTCTGGGTAATTTGAATTTTTCTTCTGGTTAGACCGAACCCCGGAGTAGGGCTGCCTACGTATCTTGTCATAGCAAGAATCAGGTCAAACGTAGTTCATGAAACATCATTCTTTTGTTTGATTTAAATTTTTTTTTTTTAATTTGATTCCAAAAGAGGGGTTCGAAGAAAAATAAAAGCTCAAAGGGGTAAGCAAAGGTTTATATATTATTCAGATAGTAGAACAAAATGCCTTCATCATTTCAATCTTTAAAAATAAAAGTACAAAACATACATAACATAATTGTACATGAATATCATACATAATATCTTTTAACTGCATCGGCATTGACCGGCATTCCTTCCATTTTTCTTTCTACATCAGTCATATATAACGCGTCATTAGGTAACACTTTCTTTACCATGAATGGTCCATGCCAATTAGGAGAAAATTTGCCTTTGACTTCAATCTGATGAGGAAGGATGCGTCTTAGTACTAACTGACCAACTTCAAAATATCTGTGACGCACCTTTTTATTATATGCTCGTGCCATTCTCTTCTGATATAGTTGTCCGTGACATACTGACGCCAATCTTCTTTCATCAATCAAGCTTAATTGCTCCAAACGAGTCTTGACCCATTGATCTTCATCAATTTCAGCTTCTACAACTACTCGAAGAGATGGAATCTCAATCTCTGCAGGTATAACTGCTTCAGTTTCATACACTAACAAGTAAGGAGTTGCACCAATTGAAGTCCGAACTGTAGTACGATAACCCAACAAAGCAAAAGGTAACTTTTCATGCCATTGTCGGGAACCCTGCACCATCTTACGGAGTGTTTTCTTTAAGTTTTTGTTGGCAGCTTCTACAGCTCCATTCGCCTTTGGACGATAAGGAGTTGAATTCCGATGCACAATCTTAAATTGCTGGCACACTTCTTGCATCAGATGGCTATTGAGATTCGCAAAATTATCCGTGACAATTATCTTTGGAATGCCGAAACGACAAATGATGTTGGAGTGAATAAAATCAACCACAACTTTCTTGGTCACTGACTTGAAAGTCGCTGCTTCTACCCATTTCGTGAAATAATCAATGGCTACCAAGATGAACCTATGTCCATTCGAGGCCTTTGGTTTAATTGGTCCAATTACGTCCATTCCCCAAGCCACAAAAGACCATGGAGCAGTCATTGTATGCAACTCAGATGGAGGGGAATGTATCAAGTCTCCATGTACCTGGCATTCATGACATTTACGAACGAAATTGATGGAATCTCGCTCTATGGTGAGCCAATAATAACCTGCTCGGAGTATTTTCTTTGCCAAAACATACCCACTCATGTGTGGTCCACAAATCCGAGAATGTACTTCAGTCATGATTTTTTAAGCTTCTTTAGCATCTACACACCTCAGGAGTCCCAAATCAGGAGTCCTCTTATACAAGATTCCTCCACTTAAGAAAAATCCACTAGACAAACGTCGAATGGTTCTCTTTTGATTACCATCAGCATGTACAGGATACTTCCCAGTCTGAATATATTCTTTGGTATCATAGAACCAAGGCTCCCCATCAAATTCTTCTTCAACTACATTACAATATGCATGTTGATCATGAACCTGTATATGCAAAGGGTCAATATAAGTTTTATAGGGATATTGAAGCATCGAAGATAAGGTCGCCAAAACATCAGTAATCTCATTATGAGCTCTGGGAATGTGTTTGAACTTTACTAATACAAATCGTTGACAAAGATCTTGCAAACAACTTCTATATGGTAGGAGTTTCGAATCACGAGTCTCCCAATCTCCTCTGATTTGGTGGACTAATAAATCTGAATCTCCTAATACCAACAATTCTTGAACCCCTATGCCAATGGCTAATCTCAATCCCAGAATGCAAGGTTCGTATTCTTCCATATTATTGGTACAGTAGAATCGAAGTTGGGCTGTTATGGGATAATATTGTCCTGATTCAGAAATAAGAACCGCTCCTATCCCCACTCCTTTTATATTAGCAGCTCCATCAAAGAACAACTTCCAGCCTGAATGACAATCTTCTGAAACAAACTCATCAGCATACAATACCTCTTCATCTGGAAAATAAGTCTTCAATGGCTCATACTCTTCATCAATAGGATTTTCAGCCAAATGATCCGCTAAACCTTGAGCTTTCATTGCAGTTCGTGTCACATAAACAATATCAAACTCTGTGAGCAACATCTGCCATTTTGCGAGTCTGCCTGTGGGCATAGGCTTCTGAAAGATATACTTTAAAGGATCCATACGAGAGATGACGTAAGTAGTATAAGATGACAAGTAATGTTTCAGCTTTTGAGCTACCCAAGTTAAGGCGCAACATGTTTTCTCAAGAAGAGTGTACTTAGCCTCATAAGCGGTAAACTTTTTGCTGAGGTAGTAGATGGCTTGTTCTTTTCTTCCTGTGACATCATGTTGACCTAATACACAGCCAAAAGAATTATCTAAAATAGACATGTACAATATCAAGGGTCGGCCTGGCTCTGGAGGAACCAAAATAGGCGGATTCGACAAGTGTCTCTTAATTCTGTCAAATGCCTCTTGACATTCTTCAGTCCATTCAACTTTAACATTCTTCTTCAACAACTTGAATATTGGCTCGCAAGTTGTCGTAAGCTGAGCAATGAATCTACTGACATAATTCAACCTTCCAAGTAAACTCATCACCTCCATTTTATTTTTCGGTGGAGGTAAATCTTGGATAGCTTTTATTTTTGAAGGATCTAACTCAATACCACGTCGACTGACTATAAAACCCAAAAGTTTTCCTGATGGAACTCCAAATACACATTTTGCTGGATTAAGTTTGAGATCATACTTCCGAAGCCTTTCAAAGAATTTTCTTAAATCTTTGATATGATCAGATTGCTCTCTCGACTTAATGATCACGTCATCCACATAAACTTCAATTTCTTTGTGCATCATGTCATGAAACATTGTGGTCATTGCCCTCATGTAAGTTGCCCCAACATTCTTTAATCCAAAAGGCATAACTCTATAACAATATGTTCCCCATGGAGTAATAAATGATGTTTTTCCGCATCTTCTGGATCCATAATGATCTGGTGATACCCCGCATAACAATCCACAAAAGAAGCAACATCATGTTTGGCACAATTGTCCAATAAAATATGAATATTGGGAAGTGGAAAATTATCTTTCGGACTTGCTTTATTTAAATCGTGATAATCAACACACATTCGAACTTTGCCGTCCTTCTTTGGAACAGGGATAATATTTGCCAACCAAATAGGATATTGGGCCACTCGAATGACTTTAGCCTCAAGTTGCTTCGTGATTTCCTCTTTAATTCTTACACTCATGTCAGTTTTGAATTTTCTTAACTTTTGCTTGACAGGAGGAAAAGCAGGATCAATTGGCAACTTGTGAACTACCAAATCAGTGCTTAAACCGGGCATATCATCATAAGACCACGCAAAGATGTCTTTATACTCATGTAAAGCTTCAATTATAGCTTTCTTTTGTTGTGGCTGAACATGTACACTTATCTTAGTCTCCCTAATATTTTCAAGATCTCCTAAATTGATCGCCTCAGTTTCTTCCAAATTGGGATTTGTTTTATTCTCAAAATGTTTGAAATCTTTGCTTATATCCTCAAATGCTTCCTCTTCATCGTATTCAACCTCTTTATTCATTATTTCAAAATTAGATTGGTTTTTTAACTCTGGTGAACAATTCTTCATGCATGTCATATCATTAGAATCGGCACAGAAAGAACTGTATGATAGAAAATAAATAAACAAAAATCAGACTTAAAATAAAACGAAGGGAAACTGCGCTTTATTAGAAACCTAGATAGAAAGAGTTTTAACCTAAAATACCAGATTTAAAGTTCTAAATTATAATCCTAGAATAATTTAAATTACAGAAGTAAAAACAAACAAACTACTAAGACTGTAAGAAAACAAACAAACTACCAAGACTCTTTTATAATAGGGAAAGGAGTGGCCTCCCAATTGTTAAACTGGACATCAGGGCCGACATATTGCACATCTGCATTGCTGGTACCTTCCCCAATTTCAACCATATCTGCTTCAATGAACATATTCTGAAAAAGGTCAATCAACTCTGTATCATCATTCATTGATTTTGCAACAGGTAACTTGGAGGATCCAACAATACTGAATTTGATGAAAGACTCATAAAATGGCGGTATAGGCTTGGCAAGTGACCACGACTCTTTCTTACGCTTTTTAGCCTTCTTTATATCTTCAGCAGTAGGCTCATATCCCAGACCAAAAGTACCAAAGTTCTCGTAGAGGTTTACCGGATGAACTATGCCTTGCAAAAACATCCCTAGACCTTTTCCTGGTTCGAAGTCATGCTTCAACATTTCATTCACTACCATAACAGATGCAGAGGACAATTGTGGTCTTGCGATGAGATTCCCCTCGAGGATATGCTCAACAACCACTACCTCAGAAGCTTGATAAATTAACACATTGGCAGTATTTGCTTCGATGGAAGAAACAGAGTAGTCTTTATACATCGATAAGTCTCCTTCACCATGAACCACTATATCTTGCCTGTCACATTCGAATTTGACCATTTGATGCAATGTTGATGCGACTGCTTTAGCCCTATGAATCCATGGCCTTCCCAATAACATATTATATGAAGCATCAATGTTCAGTACTTGAAAATCCATAGCAAAATCCACAAGCCCAATTGTCAATATGAATTCTATTTCACCAATGGCATCAGTTTTTGATCCGTCAAAACCTTTGACGCACACATTGTTAGGTCGGATTCTTTCCACATTAACATTCAACTTTTGTAAAGTTGACATAGGACAAATGTTAGCGCCCGATCCTCCATCAATTAACACTCGAGTGATGATGGAATATTCGTATTTCACAAAAATGTACAGACCTTTGTTATGCTCCGTACCTTCTATAGGCAATTCATCGTCTGAAAAAGTAATTTTATTTGCTTCAACGATCCTTCCAACAACTTTTTCCAGTTGATTTACTCTAATCTCACTAGGAACACATGCTTCATTAAGAATCTTCATTACAGCCTTGTGGTGTTCCTCTGAATGTATCAATAAAGACAACAAAAAAATCTGTGCTGGTGTCTTCTTCAACTGTTCTATAACAGAATATTCTGGCAATTTCATTTTCTTTAAGAATTCTTCAGCTTCTTCATCAGTAACAGGCTTCTTGACTGTCATTCATTCTTCACCACCTTGTTTATTCTTTCTTAACTCTACTGGAGCATAACATCTTCCAGATCGAGTTAATCCCCTTACTTCATCTACATCTTCAGTCACTTCTTTCCCCTTGTGCATCACCATAAAACGATCATAATTCCAAAGGACTGTCTTGGCATCAACCATAGGCAGCTGTGACACTGGTTTAATAACAATAGGAGCTACAGGAGCTCCTTTTATGATTAAAAGGGGCTTATTGGATCTTCCAGGAATAATGAGTTTCGGCTTTATTTGACTTGACCCAATATTTTCTGAAATCTCTTTCCCCATCGCCAAGGGATCATTCAATGATTCGGGTTTTGCTATCACCACCTCCGCTTCTGCAGGTTTTTCTTTCGTTAAATCTATAGCATTTGTTGATTTTTCCGAATCAGTTTTAATTTTAATGATCGGCTTAAAGGGAATCGTAGTGTCTTCACCACTGAGTATCACATCGAGCATGTTTGTTTCATTATGACCTGACAACGGATTTTGATTGACATTTGGAGGGCCTGGACTTTCTACCATAATCTGTTGGGTATTAATCAATTCTTGAATGACTCTTTTTAGATACCAACATTTCTCTGTGTCGTGCCTTGGGGCATCAGAACAGTATTCACATCTTCTAGAATAGTCCAAATTCTTCGGAGGAGGGTTCGGGATCCTTCTCTCAATTGGGTTTAGAACATTCATTTTTCTGAGTCTATGAAATAAACTGGTGTAAGATATTCCAATAGGAGTGAAATTATCTTTTACCATGTTATCCCTTTTGAATTCTGCTCTAGGCCGAAAATTAGACCTCGAAGGGCCTCTTTGAACTTGCGGGGCCATTGGATGATTTTGGATTGCTGGTGTACGCCACTGTGGGTAAGAAGGACCTCGAGCATATGGTTGTGTATTGTAAATAGGATATTGGGGGGATGGAACAAAATATAATGGATTCTGCGCATATGGTTGACGCGCACCTCTCCAATTTTGTCGTGGACCTGCCATGACAGTTGCTACATCCTCTTTTCTTTTCTTTCCCCCAAAACTTCCTGTACCACTTTGAATTGCCTGTGTCGTTGCTTTCAAAGTGGCCTGGCTGATGATCTTTCCTGATTTGATTCTGTTTTCTACCATCTCTTCAACTTTGATAACTTCTGCAAACGTGCTACCGATAGTAGAGAGCAAATGATGGAAATAATCAGGTTTTTGTGCTTGCAGAAAAATATCAATCATTTCAGATTCTTTTATCGATGGTCTAACTCTTGAAGCCTGCTCTCTCCATCTGACGACATATTCTCGAAAACTTTCAGTCATCTTTTTTCTCATGTTGGCAAGCGTAGTGCGATCTGGCACTATCTCAATGTTATATTAAAATTGTTGAACGAAATCTCGAGCCATGTCGTCCCACATGTGCCAACGAGAAATGTCTTGGTCAATGAACCATTCAGAAGCTATCCCTGTAAGGCTTTCTCCAAAGTATGCCATCAATAATTCTTCTTTTCCTCATGCTCCCCTTAATTGATTGCAAAACTTTTTCAAATGAGCTACAAGATCGTCGTGTCCTTCATATTTGTCAAATTTTGGCATTTTGAACCCTATCGGCAAATGGACATCAGGAAACATACATAAATCCTTGTATGAAACACTTTTTGGTCCACCTACTCCTTGCATATTTCTCATACTTTGTTCCAGGCTTCTAACTTTTCTAGCCATCTCCTCATGTTCCTCATTCTTAGCAATCTTCTCAATCACGATAGGAGTATCGCGTTGATGAACATGATAATGTGGATTTTATGATTTGAAAGTCATTTCAGGAGGGTATAACATATCATGATTTGGTTTTCCCATATTCTTTGGTATTGTCGGTTGAATACCCGCAGTAGCTGGCGCTACAGAAGTAAAAAGTGGGTTATTTGCGACAGATGGATTTGGTGGGCACACGGTAGAAGTACCAGCAACTCCAAACATATTAGCAAATGGGCCAAATCCTGGTGGGTAAAATGGATCACTAGTTTGAGCTGGGTCAGAATTTGGATCATTTGAAGTTGAAAGTCCAGGGATTGAAGAAGGCGGGGCTTGTCCACTCAACCAAGCTTTGTACATCTCTGCCATCTGTTATTTTAATGACTTTATTTCTTCTATTGATGCTACTTCCTGCGAAATCAACTGATGCTGCTCTTCTTCACTATCAGACCCTATATCTTCTCTGCGAGTCATTCTTTTTTTACCCTTGTATCTGGTGTTATACGGATGTGATGCCAGTTTAAACCACAAATCAACCACCAATTATTTTATCTTTCTGTTACCAAATAGCAAACGGGTGAGTGTTATATATTTAACACATTATAATGCCACGTTATATGTCATGTTTCTATATGTATTTCCCAACCTATCATGGAAGCTTTATGTTTCATCCCGGCTTTTCTAGGCATATTTTCAAAAATTATGATCGAACCCTTTGGAGGGTTGCCTACGTATCATGTCAGGACATGAATCAGATCTTGCGTAGTTCGGGAGAAATTTAACAAAATTGTTTTGTCATATTTTTTTATTTTTTTTATTATTATTGTAAAAGAAAATAAATAAAGTAAGTGAAGTAAAACATATGTAATATATATAGAAATAAACAGTCAACTTCATTACATTCTATAATATAAATACGATAAAATAACTGACCCAACTCCTAAAATAAAACCTACTAACTGACATCTGAAAACTAAAAGACATATTATCTAAACAAGAAATTTTAAAACTGAAAATGAAAAACTATGACAAAGAAAACAACGATCCATTCAAGGAGATTTCGATTTAATATGTCCTCCCAAACTCAAATATATGTCCTCCAATGAAGCGGTGAGTCGCTGTGCGAAAGCTGGCACTTGTGCCAAAAAGTCCTCACAATCCAACTGCTGATAATCTAAATCCATTCTGGCAGTATCCTGCGCTACACGGTGGACCTTCCCTCGAAGAGAACTGAAAGCCTGATCCCATTCCTGGGCCTGTCGATCTCGGAAATCAACCATCTCTCTTGCACGTTGTTCACGAGTAGAAACAACCTCCAGCTGTTCTCGCAATATTCCTCTTTCACGAATCCACTGAGATCTCTCTCGATCAAATTCTTCTTGCATATTCTTTTCAACTTCTTGAAGTTGTTGTCGGCGAGATGCGGCAAGTTCTGCAACGTGTGACCCCCTAGTGGTAGCAAACTTGATTTGTCCCCGAAGTGCAACCTCAATAGCTGCTGACTTAGCTTTCTCTTCAGAAAATTCCCTTTGTTGTTCGTCTATTTTTGCCCTGGCATGCTCTAATTCTTTTCTCAAAACTTGGTTGGCTTCATGATGTTCTCGCATGGCTTTTTCAATTCCTATCCTGATTGCAGCTTCCTGATCTATAGGTCCCTTAACCGATCTTTCTGGTCTTACTGGAGGACTCGACTGTTCTTCAAACCATTCCTGATAATCTGGGTGCACTTCTCCTTTCTCACGCTCTATGACCATCGTTTCGATTCCCATAATACGGCGACCCTCCCAAATCTGCTGGGCCAAATCTTTTGGAAATGAAATCTCTGGTCTGACCTCAAATACGAACTCAGCCATGTCTTCCGTTATGAGAATTATTTGACGCCTGCCTAGCTAACGTAAAACTCTCAATGGAACATACGGTTGAACACCTCTAATACCCATTAATAACAAGAACGGACGAATGACAGAACTATATATGACTTGCCTCCAAGGGAACCAATAAAGATTCCAAGTGATTTTATCTGTTGTCAAAGAACGAAAAAGTTTAACCCAATCTCCAATTTCTTTTGGACATTTATATTTCTCCATTCTTTCCTCGTAATCATTGATGCGATTAAATCGCTTGGGATTGAACCTTGTCAATGTAGGACGTTGATAAAGATGCTCCACAATCCACATCTGTAACAAGATATTACATCCCTCGAAAAAACTTTTTCCTTTCTGACAAACAGTCAGAGCACGGTAAATATCAGCTAGGATCATTGGTATCATGGTGTAATCTTTCTTAATCAGTATCTGTACTACTCCCGCTAAACGAATATTAATTTTTTCTTCTCTTCTTGGAAAGACCATAGTGCCTAAAAAGGCTACCATGAATGCAAATCGTCTGTGAATTTTCCAAGCCTCAAAACTTCCCTTATTACAAAGTTCTTTACCGTACTTTTGAAACCCTTCTTGACTTCCATATCTGTCATACAAAAACTGCAAGGAAACCCAACCTTTTTTCACTGATTCTTCTTTTGTGTTCCTTATGTTCATGAGCTTGCAAAATTTGTTTATCGAAATAAGTCTTGGGGATATAAGTTTCTTCCGATGCATATCACCATATCCAACATAGCCTGCTATCTCTTCTAAAGTAGGTGTCAACTCAAAATCTAAAAAGTGGAATACATTATTCTTTGGGTCTCAGAAATTCAGTAATGCATCAATCACCTCCCTATTAGGGTTGATTCTCATGATACTCGTCAAAAAACCCAAATACTTATGTATTTCGCCATGATCGAATGTATCCATTTCATTCCACCATAACCAAAGTTGCAGAGGGGTACAATCCACAACTTGAAGCGGTACATTCCCATCTCTCTTTCTCTTTTGACGCTTTCCACGAACAGGGGGGGACATTTTATACCTATTGTAAGGGACATAAGATTAATAAATATCTAGACTTAGACAAAACTTAACTTATTAATTTTGAAAAGAATTTATAACTTAACTTGTAAAACCTAGTGCGACCATTATTTAAACTTAATTGCAAAGAACAATTTTATCAAAAATCAAAGCGAGAGAAACAAGATTGATAATTTTTTTTTAAAAAAAAAAAATTGACTCTATCAAAACTTTACTATAACAGACTTCTAGACAATTTTATCTATATGTTTGAAGACAATATTTCCTAAGTACAAAAATAAAATAAAAGGACTCAGAAATAAAGAAAAATAGAATGACCGTTGTATAAAATTTTCAGTCTCACGACCCTAAAGGTTCAGGACTTGTTAAAATTGATATATATATATATATATATATATATATATTTATTTATTTATTTATTTTATTTTTTTGTAAAAACTTAGCCTCATGATCCCTAAAGATTCTGGGCCGTTGAAATATATTTTTATTTTATTATTATTATTATTATTATTATTATTATTTTATTATATATTTTTAATGTTAGCCTCATGATCCCTAAAGATTCAGGGCTGTTAAAATATATATATAAAAATTGGACTTGAAAATTAGAAAAATAATTATGAAAAATAATCATATTTTCAAAATATTTTCCCAATAAATCTATGAACAAAATTTTTCTTTAAAAGATAAGGTCGTATCTTGGGAAAGATTTCCTACATATTTCACTAAGATGTGAGAATCAGACTCTCGTAGTTCATAAAGATTGTAAAAAATTGTGTTGTTGTATATCTAAAAAAAAATTCTTTATTTTAAAAATAAATTTTTTCTTTCAAAAATGATCAACTAAATTTGAGAATAAATTAATCTCTCGTATTTTAAAATTGCCTAAAGCCGGTCAACAAATAAATAGTCTTCCAAGCAAATGTCAAAGAGCACGTAGGATGCACATGTTGGTCTTTATAAATTAGGTTACCTGTCCTAGACAGACTCGACCCGTGTGCCGAGTCCCGCTAAGTCAAATGCATATGATGCAAATAAAGCGGTACCTAATAGGGATAACCAGATTCTGAGTTTTCAGTTCTTCTAAGTTAAAACCTAATAAGGATAAGTGTCTAGACTGGCTTACTCGAGCGGACACTCGAGCCGGGGAGGGACAACTTGGTCGGTAGCAGGGCAACACCGCCTTCGTTGTCGATCCGAACCCCACCTAACATGTGTGACTATATCCTTCACCAGGTGCCTTGACACTCCGGTTATCTCAAAAAGAAGGTGGGATGCATATGCTGCATTCCCTCTATCCTATTTCAGAGACTCAGAGGGGGTACGTGAGAGAAGACAATATATAATACAGTTCAAATAATATCAAAGCAGTAAATGAGCAACAAGTAGCACATAAGGCCAACAAACAAACACAATATTAAAATAATTAAAGCAAGAAAAAGTCAATATCTAAAGCTCGAATTCTAGTTAGTCCCCAGCAAAGTCGCCAGAGATGTCACGCCCCTTTTTTTCGCTCGAGAGCCGAGTCGAAGGATTTTTCCAATTAAAGTGACGATATTGAATAGGGATTAAATTATTTACAGAGTCGCCACTTGGAATTGAGTTTTGGTGTTCCAAGTCACCCCTTTTTTTTATTATCCCTAATCAAAAGGAAATGACTCTTATTTGGTCTGCGAAAAACAGAAAATGGGTAAGGAATTCTGTTGATCAAGGGGAAGGTGTGAGGCACCCCTCAAATCCCGTGGTTTTAGCACGGTCACTTTTATTAACTTATCTTGACTTAAATTATTTAATAAATTATGTTAAGGCCTAAATTTGCTCATTTTATTATACCAAAAAAAAACTAGTCTATTATTTTATATTAAAATAAATCGGTAAAATTAATTTTTTTTTAAAAAAATATTTGTTAAGGTGCATTATTGCATCCTTAATCTTTAAAATGTCTCGGAAAGATGTGTATACCGCATTC
Organism: Capsicum baccatum var. pendulum; assembly: GCA_030864225.1. Lineage (NCBI taxonomy): Eukaryota > Viridiplantae > Streptophyta > Magnoliopsida > Solanales > Solanaceae > Capsicum > Capsicum baccatum. Next base: position 295,520,973 of record CM061552.1, read on the forward strand.
TTAATTTGAGACAAATATTTTAAAATGTGCCTAAATTTATCTAGCATTAAAGGCGTGTCTACTTGAAATACTACTTAATCTTAAGTAAAATTTAATTAAGCGATTAGTTAGTTAAACAAAATAATTATTTAAATTTGTTAATAATGATAAATAAATTTAAAATAATAATAACAATAAAATAATAATAATAATAATACCCTAGACTAACTATATAATTTCTAATTTCGATAAAATCCACGAATTTTATATGCATATTTCTTAATTAATATAAAACTTAAATACTATAAAACCAAAATAGTCAACTTAGTAATTTTCTTTATCACCATAAATTTAGTTCAACAATAAATCAAAAGAGAAGGTATCTTCGCAGGGGTTTGAAATTCGCCGGAGAAAAGGGTCGTCGGCGACGGAAAAAGGTCGACGACGGGTAGATCTGGTTGTTTCGGACGGCAAGATAGCGGCGATTGGTGGGGAAGAGGGAGGTGACAGTTGGTTCGCCGGAAATGGTGGGGGTTTGCGGGCGGAGATCTGGCCGGATCTGACCGACGCGCCGCGGCGGAGATCTGGTCGATTCTCGGCCGACGAACGGCGTGAAGGCCAGCGACGGGCCGACTGCCGTCGTTGACCGGAGAGAGAGGAGGAAAGATGGTCGAATCCGGTCGGACGGCGAGGACGAGTCGCGGCGGAGATCTGGTTGGATCAAGCCGACGCACCGCTGTCGGATCCGGTCGTAATCTGGCGTCTGTTGTTGTTCCGCCGACGGAGCAGCGAGGAGAACGGACGATGCGGTTGCCATCGTCACCGGCGAAACCGAATCGGATCGGCGGCTGAGAAACGGCTTTGTTGGGCGGCGGTCACCGGTGGCTCATGGCGCGATTGAAGGCTTGCCGGCGAAGCACCGAGCAGTCAAAACCGGCCAGATCTGGATGGATTAAGGCGGTTGTTTGCCGGAGTTATGCCAGCGGAACGGTTTTACGGTATGGGAGTAGTCAATTTCGATGAAGAATGGCTAACTCCGGTGAAAAATTCATCGGACAACTCAAAATCTACCGTTAACTATTTTTCTATTTCACTGCGTATCTATGGTATTTGTAAATTTTTGTTGTGTGTGTGCAGTGTATGTATATCAGTGTAGTATATAAAAAAAAATGGAGTGTTTGTGGGTGGATATCTGTGTACATGAATTGTAATGTCTATTTTTCCTTTCTTCTTTTTCTATCCATTTCAAAATTTAACCGGACAGTGTTACAATACGAAAAATAACATTCAATGCATAATAATATATGAATTCATATAATAAATTAACAACATCTATTAAGTAATACATGAAATTTGTTTATACAATTTCATTCATGCTTTTCATAATATAATTTAACATGAAATGGTTCAGATTTAAAGAAAAATCTGTTTTTGATTTTAACGGAATAAGAAGCGAGAAATAATTGTCACCAGAAATCTCAAACAGAAAACTCTTAAACTTCAAATTTTCTTTCTTTATTTTACTCTCTTTTCTTGATCTCTTTTTACTCTTTTTTTTTGTTTTTGATCTTGAGGGATGTCTTTCTGATTTCTGTAAAATCTGTAGTGGGATAAAATGTACGTACCTCTTTTTCATCTGAGAGTGGGAGTCCTTTTGTAGTGGTATTCTTGGGGGGAACAGTTAAAATTAGATAAGGAAAAAAAGGGGGGAAGAAATTTAAAATTTTAAAAAAATCTTTTCCCTCTTTTTTTTTTTATAAATAATAATAATAATAATAATAGAAAATAATACTTGTAAAAATAATAATAATAAATGAATAAAAATAATAAATAAATAAAATAAAATAAAAATAAAAATAAAAATAAAAAATAAAAATAATAAATATATAAATATAACAATAACTGATTTATATTTTAGAAAATATAATAACTATAACTAAATAATACTAAAACTTGCTAGCTTATTTATTTAAAATTCAAAAGGAAATATATATTTTTTAATTTTTGTATTATCATTTTTATTGGAATAAAACAAAATAATATCCTAAAATTAAATTCATTTAATTATTTATATTATATTAAAAATAAAATAATAGTCAAAATAATATATGATTAAATATATATATATATATATAAATATTTAATATCGATAAACAAGTTAAAATTTATGGAGGATCAAAAATCACGTGTCTACAGTGTATACTCTCTCCATTCCTTTTTAGTTACTCGCTCGTCAATTAAAATAGCTATTTTGTTATAATATATTTATTAAATGATGTTTACTATTGTATTTGAAATTAATTTGAAGAAAAAAATAATTAATATTAAAAGTAAAATATGAAAACAATCTTAATATGTCAAAAATGACAAAAAAACGAATCGAATGAGAATGTTTTAAAAATATTTTCATAAAAAATTAATCAAATTTTAAAAGTATAGATCAAACTAATTTTCAATGGATCAAAAAGTTGCGTGGATTCTTTTTAATGGATCAAAAAAAATTTTAAAAAAAACAATTAAAAATGACGTGGCCCTCTAATAAGCTGCCACGTGGAAAGACTGTTTTTAAAAACCATCTGTTAAAAAGTAATGGCATGGATGGGTCGGTTTTGTAACAGCGATGACATGAATAAGCCCAACTTTTAACGGATGGTATAAATGAGTCATTTCTGATAGTTCAGTGACATATTTGAGCTTATTCCCTATAGATTTTATCTCACGCTTAATCATGAGATATTTCATGTTATTTCGCGCATTAATGGCCCTGTTAGAATTAATTTCTCGAAAATATCATTTGAATAGATTGTGTGACTTTGTACTCAAATTCGTTCGATTTTACTTGTCACTTATTTTTAAATTAGATTTCTATTTTTGCATGTCATTTTTACCATATTGAAAAAATAATTTTATTTTTCTATTTATCCCTAGCATTAATTATATTTTATCCAATTTTATTTTAAAACATAATAAAAAATATCATTTAATAGAGATAGTGTGATAAATTAATTATGTCAATAATTATTTTTTCTTAATAATGTGTTAAGCCAAAATTAGAAAAGTAAAAGCAGATGAAAGAGTAGATGAAATAACAATAGTTGAGTGACTTTCAGGTAAAAAGTCAATAGTTAAGTGACTTTTTTATTTTATAATAAAATAAAGTTGAGTAAGTTTTAAGATAAAATTGTTAATTCAATGATCGTGTTAATTAATAACTAACTCAAATTTTAATGTCATTTAATTGTTTTGTTTTTGCTTTCTACCCCCAATATTCGATATTCACAGGGGTCGATAGAATTCAAATTCACGCATTATAGAATTTCTTTCTAGAGGTTATTTTCTTTTGAAAGGCTCATATTTGAGACTATTAATTAAGTAGCCGTTTGGTCATAAAAACTAAAATTTTTTGGAGTTGGAGTTGTGTTTGACTATGTCTTTTTTGATTTATTTTTTTTACTTTTGAAAAAAAGAAATTTAAATATGATTTTATGTCCCAACTTTTACAAACTATCAAAATCACTCAACTAAAATTTACCGACTAACGGAAAAAGAACACAATTAGCCACTTTTATAAAAATAATTACCTATACATGGCCATATTTAATGAATTTCAATTATGACATATATAATATTTACATTAATAGTCGTTTTCTCATATTTGAAAATTTTAAATATGGATGTTATATTAACAGATCACTGCTTCCTATTGTTTAGGTAACAAATATTATCTTTCAAACAAATTTATTTTTTTTAGGAATTTATTTAATTTATTTTCTTTATTTTCCGTTCCTAAAAAATAGGAAATGATGAATTGTTATTAAATTTTAGGGTACCGCTAATTTATTTCTTTAATTTTCTTATACATGAAAGATTTTACTGTGTGTGAATAAATTTTTTTTATGTAAAACATACTTTGCATATTTATGGTATATTATATCATATACCATAAATATATAAATATGCTTACTATATTTCTTTATACTTTGTATAGTTATATATGTGTGTATATGGTATATACATGGTATAAACTTCATATATAACATGCTTTGTATATTTATGTTATAAATATGCTTAGTATGTTTCTTGATACTTTGTATATTTATATATTGTGTATATGATATATACATGGTATAAATTTTATATATAACATACTTTGTATATTTCTGTTATAAATATAATATTTTATATATTTATGGGTATAAATATAATACTTTGTGTATAAAGATACCAAGTATTATGATATATAAAGATAACAATTGCAGTTTAAGGTATAAATTTGTTCAATTGGACATATTTTTTTATGAAAAATATGTATTACCGATTTATATTTTTAGCATATATATGGTATAAACTGTTTACATTTGAATAGTATAATAAAGATGTACACAATATAATATATATCATCAAATTAAAAATGAGAATAATTTTTGGCAATAGTAAACTAATCTGCTACAATTTTATTAATTCCATAAATATAAAAAACGATTATCCATTATTAATTACACGACTATAATTTCTTAAACATCCGTATCACAATAGAAAAATTATTATTATTATTATTATTATTATTATTATATTATCGTAATTAGGATAATTAGCAGTAAAATAATGTCTTAAATAAGGGAGAAAATTAAATAATAGAGAAAAATAATGATGAGAGAGAAAAAGAGATATATAGTATTAATTAGGATAACATTAAGTTTGAAATTATAATTATCCTATTCTTTAAAACTGCTATATACGTAATATTGAAAAAATAATGTTATAAGGAGAGTTTTATGTAAAAATTTAAAAGATTGAGCTTATATGTAATAATAATAAAAGTTGAAAAATTGTGAATACACAAAAAATTGTTTTCTCTTTTCAGAAAAAATTTTCGAAATTATTTTCCAAATTTTCATTGCCAAACACCATAATTTTCAACTCTAAATTTTTTTGGGGAAAAAAGGAAAAAAATTTCATGGCCAAACGGACCCTAAGATGAAGATGTTTTGATTTGATAAATATTTGATAAATAATAAGTCAGCGCCGTTTTGTTCCTTGTTTTGGTGTTCTTGTATCGCACGCGCCAAATCATGATTTCACTAATCTATATACTCACTATAATATAAAGGAAAAAGACTCAAATATGCCATTGAACTATAAAAAATGACTCATTTATGCCATCTGTTAAAAGTTGGGCTCATTTATGTCATCGCCGTTACAAAACTAGCTCATCCATGCCATTACTTTTAACATCCGATTTTTAGAAAACAGCTTTGCCACGTGGCAGCAATTAGAGGTCCACGTTATTTTTTTTATTTTTTTTTTTAAATAATTTATATATTTTTTTTATAATTTTTTTTAAAAATGGTGTTGGTTATGAAGTTTATAGATTACATATTTCTATACTTTTATTTATCAAATAACGAATAATAAATTTTGCATATAACTAGTGTTCATGTTTTTTCTCGATTCTTATTTTTTAAATATATATATATATATATATATATATATATATATATATATATATATATATTTGACCAATATTCTAGGTATTTATTTATAAATAAATCCAAAATATTCAAACCTGAAATTCTAGTTCATTATAACCATTGCTAGTCCTTATATGCAATGATAAAAAAGAATGGCACCGTATTCGTCATATTTTGCCAAATGAAAAAGGTGATCATATTATGATCAATTCAAAGACCTTAAATGTTTAATCCTTCTTAACACTTCGAAAAGTACATGATAGAGAAAGAAAAAAAATGCAAAAATCTGAACAATTTCTTCCGTTGGTGCATTCTCTTTTCCTTACTTTTCTCTCCCTCTTTGTGTGTATGCATGCAAAATGTATGTAGTAAAGTATTGTGTGTGGATGTGTACATTATCATTTATTCCTTTTTTATAATCATTTATATGTATGCATGCATGCATGGATCATATATTATATCAAATCTCATTTCAAATTTAATCATAACAAAGAATAAATGATAACGTACGCATCCACACACAATACTTTACTACATACATTTTGCATGCATACACACAAAGAGGAAGAGAAAAGTAAGGAAAAGAGAATGCACCAACGGAAGAAATTGTTCACATTGTTGCATTCTTTTTCTTTCTCTATCATATATTTTTCGAAGTGTTAAGAAGAATTAACCATTTAAGGTCTTTGAATTGATCATTTTAAAATGATCACCTTTTTCATTTGGCAAAATATGACAAGAATACAGTTCCGCCCTTTATTATCATTGCATATAAGGACTAGCAATGGTTATGATGAACTAGAATTTCAGGTTTGAATATTTTGGATTCATGTATAAATAAATACCTAGAAGATTGGTCAAATATAAATATATAATTATTTTTAAAAATAAGAATCCAGAAAAAACATGAACATTAGTTATATGCAAAATTTATTATTCGTTATTTAATAAATAAAAGCATAGAAATATGTAATCTATAAACTTTGTAATCAACACCATTTTTTTAAAAAATTAAATAAAAAATTCTAATTTTTTATAATTAATTTTTTTTAAATGACGTGGATCTCTAATATGCTTCCACGTGGCAAAACTGTTTTCTAAAAATCGGGTGTTAAAAGTAATGGCATGGATGAGCCAGTTTTGTAACGGCGATGACATAAATGAGCCCAACTTTTAACGGATGACATAAATGAGTCATTTCTGATAGTTCAGTGGCATATTTAAGCCTTTTCCCTAATATAAATAATTCAAAAACAAATTGTGATTTTTGAATATTTTTGTTTTTTATGTAAAGATACGATGTACTACTAAATGAGCAACATGTTTTCAAGACACATAATTACTATACGATGATTCATTACACGCTTCCTTCATTTTTTTAATTGTTTTCTTAGTTTTTTAGAATCAAACAATACAAATTTTAACTAATATTTTACTATATATTTCTTATTAAATTTAAAAAAAATTATAATTTATAGTACATTTTATATAGTTTTTAAATATCTAAATTTTAATTTAAAATCAAATGAAATCTAATTTAATTTAGCTTCGAAACTAATCAAATTGACTCATAAAAACTAAGGGAGCAATTTAAAAGGAATGAAGAGAATATTAACATATCATAAATTCTACTATCGAGATTCAGAATAAAATTTTACACGAAATTTTGCATGTATGACTAAAGAGTATAAACTTTTTGACTATATTTGCTATTAAGGGCGGAACTACTCTTGTTCATGAGTGCTAACTGCTAAATGACAGTTTTTTTATCAAATTACTACATTATATAATAGATCAACTTTTAATTTTATAAATATATTTATCAATATTAACACCTTTTTGACACAAGTTAAAGATTTAATACATTGATTAAGGTGTTGCAAAAATTTTTCAAAATTGTTTATCGGTTCTAATTATTATCCTCAAATTTAAAAGAGCCTAATTATAACGCTTGAATTCTTCCAAAAGTTTCACCTTTTTCTTTTATTATTAGTTATATAGTTATTTGTCAAATATGATTTAATGTATGCTAAGGGGCCGTTTGGTTTGTGGGACTAGAGTCAATAATCTCGGGATAAAAATGTAACTCACTCGTTTGGTTGTAAATATTTGGGATAACTTATTCCGGGACTAATAATTAGTCCCGGGATAAGTTATCCAGCCAAATGGTGGGATAACAATCCCGGAATTATTTTTCTTTGGTATAAAATTATACAAGGACAAAAATACCCTTTTGAGATTGTTATATATAATTAAACATAATTAACATAATTTAACATAATATATTATAATTAAATATATTAACATAATATATATATATAATTAAAAATAATTAACGTATATATATTCATAATATTATACGTTTGGTTGTAATATATATATATATATATATATATATATATATATATATATATATATATATATATATTATATTCATAAATAATAAATTATGTTTAATTAACGTATAATATATTCATTAATTATGAATATAATATATTACGTAATATATAACGTAATTACATAATATATAACATATAATATTATGAATATATATACGTTAATTATGTTTAATTATATATATATATATTACATTAATATATTTAATTATAATATATTATGTTAAATTATGTTAATTATGTTTAATTATATATAATTTAATTATATATAACATAATATATAACGTAATATATTCTCACACACACATAAATTATGTTTAATTAACGTATAATATATGGTTGTAAAATATAAATTATGTTTTTTTATATATTTTAATTTCTCTAAAAAAAAAAAATTAATAATGAATATTTAAAGCTTAAAAAGAAATATATGTATAAAAAAGTTAAATAAGATGGAGGGTATTTTGGTAATCAATTAATTTATTCCTAGAAATTATACCATGTATATTACTTTGAATACAACAAATCAAACACTCAATAAAAAATAATCTCAACATAACTAATCTCAGTATAACTTATTTCATCACAGCTTATCCCAACATAACTAATCCCAATATAACTTGTTTTCAAACCAAACGAGCCCTAAGTTTAATAGATATGCCCTTCTTATATCTCCTCTTCTCCGGCCAATAATTATTCGCGAAAATATTATGAAAAAAAGTAATAAACTATCATAATTTATCATATTAAATATTTCTTGATTTGTTGATTGTAAAATTCAAATTATTTGATAGTAGAAGAGAATAAAGAAAAAAATTTCCTAATTATTTGCCAACCACTTCCTCCAAAGAAAAGAGATTTCCTAATTTGTTCTATGTGGAAACAAGATGACCTAAAAGCCACTTGTGTCAGTGTATAATTAATTATTTGTATTTTTTCCCAAAGGAAAAAAAAAAATGTGAAAACACGTTTTGAATATAAGATGACACCTTATTTTATGAAAAATTCTACTCATTCATAGAACCTAACTCCCTTCTCTTTTCCTCTTTCTTTAATTTCATTTGCGATGGTGACTTATCGAATACACGATCTTAAATAAAACTTATAAAAGAATATAAAGATCAACTAAAATAGAAGATTAGTAGGTAATTGAGCGTCATCTATTTTTTTAATCTATATTATTATTATTACTATGCTATTGTCTTAATCTTTAATATTATTATTCAGGGACGAAGTCACCTTATGGTCAGGGAGTTCGGACAGCGAAAAATTATAAGTACAATTTATATATGATTAAAATTATTTTTATGTACATAGAATTGATGTTGAACCCCCTTTGGCTAGTTCGTGTGCCCACTTCTTTCGATTTTGAACCCCTTAGTAAAATTCTGACTCCCCTATTGATATTATTACCATTCATTTCTTTTGCTTCCGTATCATATTATCTATTTATTGTTATTATTTTTTTACACCATTATTTTCATATGATTTCTTTACTATTTCCTTCCCCTTTTCTACATGCTTTGAAATGCTTTACTTTAGGTAACACCATCTCCAATCACACTTTATACTTTCATCTTCAAATATAAAGAATTTTTATATTTGGAGAACACCAACTCTATATTTATTTCATAAAATAAGAAAATATAAGTAAAATAAAAATAATAATATAATATTAAAGAGAGCGAATCTCTATATTTAGAGAACACCAACTCTATATTAATTTCATGAAATAAGAAAATATAAGTAAAATAAAAATAATAATATAATATTAAAGAGAGAGCGAATCTCTATATTTAGGGTGCAAAATAGAGTGTTGTCTGTGGGTCTATCGAAATCACTTCGCTCCGTTCTTACCTTTCTGCTCCATTCTTAAGGTAAGAGGAAGATTTCTGCGCACACACCATCCTCTTCAAATCCCAATTATGAAATTACTCATATTTTCAAGTCAAATTCTGTGGATTACAATTTTCATTGTAAATGGAACAAATCATTTGGGTTATTTTTTCCCCAAAATCTCAGATGGAGCAAATGACAAATTTCCTTTCTTGAAATCTACTTAATTTTAGTATCATTTTTTGCCTTCAACAACCTGATTTGTTGGAGTCTCCCCACCATTTCTCTTTTGTTGATTTTCCATTTTATGCTTATTATTCACATTGGACCCAACTAATTTAGATTTCCGTCATGTAAGTCCATTTAAAGGGAACATTGGAGCTCAACTAATTCGGATTTCCGTCATGTAAGCCCATTTAAAAGGAAAATCGCCTCTTAATAAGAATTTTTTTCATACTCAAAGCACAAACCCAAATATTTCTGATTAAAAATGAAGATATCCTATCCACCCCACCATACTCCCCACCATACTGTGGGACTAATTATCTGGTTTTGTTACTATGCAAGAGTTTTCTTCCACTTTCTGTTAAACCTCAGAAAGACCTTTGTCTATCTCAGACATCTCCCTTTCTCTACTTAAGTCTTTTATTCACATGATCAACAAAAATGGGACCCTTGATGCACATGGTCAGAGGAACCATACATTGTGACGTCCTTTCTTGCCAATGAACAACTCCAGGGCACAAAACATCCCGCGTTCATGCAGTAATTAAGAGAGGGCATCACACCAAGGAGTGTAATACGTATCACGCAACCCATAATGATGTGAGTACCAATGAGTAATTTCAGGGCTCGAACTTGTGACCTAAACTAATAACACAAGGCGGAATGAAAGAAGAGAGATGGAATCACATTCATACTAAAGTACATTCTTTCGTGCATATGATAGGTGATTTGAAAAAAGGGCAACATCTATAATGGTACTGAAAAGCAGTTACAAATACCAAGTAGCCAAAGAAGATGAAAGAAAACACATGTGATGTCCTTTGGAAAGTTATGTATACCAAAAAAACTAACAATCTAACTTAGAAAAAGAAAAAGGCGGAAAGGCTGAATGGGAGATGAAAGTCAGCCTCTCCTTCCCCTACCTCTTCCCCTCCCCCTTCCTCTTCCTCTTCCCCGTCCTCTAAATCCTGTCGTTCCATGAGCTCCCCCATCGTCTCTTTCAAATGTGAACATGCTCATTCTAATATTCTCTGCCTCGGTTTTTGTTGTACTATCTTCTTGTTCCTGATAATGAGTATAAGAACCATATCAAACGACACTTCCCAGCAACTCTGATGAAATATTTGTCATTATAACTCTATTTGAGCTTTACACTGATTTATCGGTCGTAGAGGCAAGAGGAATTTTCTAACATGTTTTTTGCTTCGACTGATCCACCTCAATGCAGTCGTGTTATCAGAAACTATAATATTCGATTATAATGGAAGGAATATATAGGTGGATTACTGATCATTCTCAGCCAAGGCTTGATCTTCCTTTCAAAAGCTTAACGGTTCATATAGAAACCACATTATGAATTTGAATGGTTGAAAATATAGGTTAGGTGCTACTACCATTTGAATATTGAAAAGCCATATTTACTTACGTGAAAATCTTCGAAATCTAATTGCTGTTGTAGCTGTCTTGCAAGATCCTCGTCTTGGCTAACATCAGGAAACTGATGTGTTGCAGAAAGATTAGCACTGGTTTTTCTTCTTTCCCATTCCTCTAGGGTAAGAAGGTGTGACTCCTCTTCCTCTCTTCCCCTTCCCCTGTGTCTTTGCCCTCTAGAATGATAACCACCACGAGGAGGGGGCTGACTCATTTTCTGCAGTAGTTTTTGCGCAGCTGCTTGGTTTTGAACAGGGACAGCCTCGGCCACTGTCAGACAAAGATATGAAGGTCAGAATGAAATGAACTTCAATAAATAGTGAAAAGTAAAACTTTGGTTTTTCCCGAAAGGACATGCTGACACTGAAATTTCAGGATGAATTAAGAGAATGCAGCATGTATTTCCATTACACAACAATTTGACAAGTAGGCTACACCTTCTTTTGGCCTTGATTCAGAAGTGCTTGGCTTTTCTTCATTCCTTTCAATATGAGCAGGTGGCTTCTGTTCATTACCGGTGCTCTCCATCCTTGAATCATTGTTCGGGAATCTCTGCATTTGATTAGCTGTGGAACTTTGAGCTTTTTCTGCATAAGTGAGGCATACTCTTTTACCAAATGACAGAGGAACATTTTCACACCAGAGGAATATCGAGTTAAGATATATTTGCTTCATAAATCTTAATATTGGCGGAAAAATGAACACCAGTTAAATAACTGCAACATTCATATATGAAGAAAGCCAAGGTTACAAACCCCACCCTCCCACGAACAAGAACATTCATTTCCTTGTATGGATCAACTAACAAACCATATCGTTTAAAGATGGTATGCCTGAGCTCCAGTGGCGGAGCCAGACTTTTTGTGAAGGGTGTTCATATTTTCCCTTCCCTTGGGCAAAGAACTGTTTAAAAAAATAAAAAAAAATAAAGCACTGCTGCATGTGTCAAGGTTCGAATCCAAGTTGTTGATGCGGAAATGCACACTCTTGACCACTGAACTATGCTTCTCTAGCTTGTCAAGGGTGTGCAACAACACGTATACAACCATAAATATCTATATTTAACCTATATACTCGGAAATTTTTTCCCCACGAAGGGTGTTCATTTGACCACCCTTCGTTGGCTGTGGCTCCGCCACTGCTGAGCTCCACGTTTAAAATCTAAATTCAGGAGGGCAAATATATACTGTTAAATCAAATTTGTATCGCCTCTGACCAGAATATCTCTTATGCTGAGAAGGGTATTTGTGCAAAGCTCCAATCTGCAACTTCTCAAATGGTGGTGGACCAGCAGCCCCGTCCTCATGTGCTACTTTCAAGGTTGAACGGGAGAAACCTGAATATTTTTTGTTCATCTGCCATTCCTCATAAAGAGAACTAACAGCACCTCCTAAAACGGTAATCATTTTGGCATTCAAACACACAATACCGCTGTGAACTGTAGCTTTGTTTTCCAAGCGCACCTGAAAAGCAGAACATATGCAGATAAGGAATCATTGCTGTGTTGTTCAGCATATCATAGTATACTACCAACAAACCAGACAGTCATGAGCTGCAACATTTATCGCTGGCAATTAGATCTAAATTACATCCATCAGCTGGTCAAACTGGCAACCTTTAAAATGTCTATATCATATGTCAAAAGTTGAATCGATCACCCGCAGGAGTAGAAAATTACACGAACTTGTAAAAATGATTGAAATAGTAATAAAAAGAGATGCATATTCCTTCACTAAAAACTGTTTTTTTTTTTTTTTTTTTGTGTGTGTGTGAGAGAGAGAGAGATTCTCGGTAAATCACAAGCCAATACGATGTATAGTAGAATGTAAACCATCTACTATGATTTTTATAGTCATAGAGAAGGGGAATACCTTAGTGCCAGGAACAATATCATCAGGAATTGATGGTATATGAGAGTACTCTATAGCAGTAATATCAGAGTGCCCATCGGTGAGCTTTAATCTAAGTAGACGCCGATTGTTGGAACTTCCAGAACTCTCAGCCATATTACTTCGTGATATATCTCTGACAGAAGATATCTACTCAAGACCATATGGAGACAGAAGAAGGAAAGAAGCTCAGTGCAACACAAAATTTTGAAAATGTTTACTTGAAGGGGGATGAAAGGCAAAACCAATATAAAATTTGGACACAGAAAATTGTGGCTTGTATCAAAGTCGTATGCATTAAAGCTAATTAACTGGTTTCTAAAAGTTATACGAAATAGATCGAAATTGAGAGAGAGAGAGAATGATCTTAAAAGAAAAGAAGTTAAATCTCTGATACTAACAGCATACCCACTGTAATCCCAGTGTAAATCTCTGATACTAACAACAACATCCGCAGTGTAATCCCACAAGTGGGTCTAGTAAATCTCTGAAACTATTGAAGTAAATTAACGCACATCTCGTAAGCCATGAAGAATGGGTAATTATTAATATCATAAGATATATCAGTTTTGACTTTTGTCTACAATAACGATTTTAAAAACGTGCAACATATTTCAAATGGAATTGAATAACAACACTTGGACCCATACCTAGCTCTCAGAGGCAGATCCAAAATTTAGAGAGTGGGTACAGTATATCACAACAGCACGCCTCTGCTAGCATGGGTGCAGACTGTAAGAAAACCTGTTTTGATATGCATATATAGACCCATGAAATGCATTATCTCTACAACATTTCAAGCATGATAATATTGATGTCTTTCATTGTTAATAATAGATAACTTCAAAAACTCTGGCAAGATAGATTGGCAAAGTCTTCCCATCAAGTGAGTGTCGATGCAGCTAAAACCTCACTATTGTAGCATAAAACCAGAGTAGAGGAGTTTCCCTATCAAAGTTGAGGAGATTCTTGGCATAATGAACCAAAAAATGCAACTATACATTCTTGCAGAAACAAGTGTCAAAGTAAACTTTTGCATGACCTCCGTAGCAATAAGAAGTTCAGTGATCTCACACAGTTAATGGAGCCTATTGTTCTAACAAAAGCTTGAGAAACTTTTAGACAACACGGAACAACATTCATCTTAGTTATCATTGAACTTGGATTGATAAGTTAAACTTTTTTAAGCAATAAGGCTTTATTTCCACTAATTTTGGCAGTCCACTAAATCCAGGAGTAATCAAATTCACTGCTTTCTGTTCGAATATTTATACATATATAAGAAATTTTAAAATGTGTATATATGTAATAGCCCGTCCAAATCCAAACCCACCCTGAGTGGAGCTTGAAGCCCAGATACAGGTTCAGCCGAACCAAATAGCTTTACTCAAACCTATGTTATCCGGACTCTTCAAAAATGTCGACGAGTGGGTAAGGATCCTCCAAAAGTAGTATGTTTTCGGAGTATTGGCACAGGTGCGGCATCACCTTTGGAGAGTCAGAGCAACAGACTCAAACAACGTATTTGTGATAAAAGATATCTATTAAACATGTACATTTATTAGATTTAGAATCCAATTAATTACTATCAACTGAAGTGCAACAACATACCCAGTGTATTCCTACAAAGTGGGCTTGGGAGGGTAAAGTGTAAGCAGTCCATACCACTACCTCAGATGAAGTAGAGAGGTTGTTTCTGATAGACCCTTGACTCAGGACAGATAACAGTATAACCACAAAAAACATAAAAATAAATAACAAAATGGGATAACACACCGCTAGATTAAAAAAAAAAAAGACATCGACAGAGTAATACTATAAACTATTTATTTGAGATCACAAACCTCCTCAGAACACTACGCAAATGAAACCTAAGTTGCTCGGACTCTTCAAAAATGTTGCCGCACCCGGGTCGGATCCTTCAAAAATACACTATTTTTGAAGGATCCGACACACACCCATCGACATTTTTGAAGAGTTCAAATAGCATAGCATGAAACTACACGAAACTACAAGCACAGATACAAACGGCACACTCCTTTCTATTACTACGGACGCACTCCTACCCACTAACTCTCTACCCTAATTTGTGTCCTTCACACCCAGAGGCGGATTCAGGATTCGGAGTCTCCGGGTGCCAAGTAGACTCATCGATTAAATCAATCGGAGACTCTATATCCTAGATGCGAGCAAACTTCTGGCCAAGGGGCTCATTCGAACCCCTTTTGATGAAAAACTATACTATTTATATACAATTAAAATAATTTTTTAAATATAATAATCGATATTGAACCCTGTTCGACTAGTTCTTATATTTACTTCTTTTGATTTTAAACCCTCTTAGACTTTGGTAACTTCAGCTTTTTACTTATTCTAAAAGAGAAAACAAAAAAATCTTTAAAAGTTAGCAAGGATCGTGGACATTGAGAAAACTGCAAAGTGATGAGGCTGGGACAATGACTAACAAAGAAATTTCATGGAACGGAGAACGAGAGAATAAGCAAGAAGATAAGCAAGAAGATGAACAAAACTTAGGGTTCTTTTCTACTTTCTACTCTAACATATTTTTCTTTTTTTAATGCTTCGTCCTTCTGAAATTGCACAAGGTTAAAAGTTTGAGGCAAGTGTTTTACTGATGTTTATTTCATTTTTTTAACATTGTTCTTCCTCTTGTTTTTAAAACTTAACAGATAATCATTGGGGAATATAATTGAAGTTGACTGACTTGACTAGTGCATATATTCTGAATTTCCCAAAGAGAAATTTATAGAAAGTATGATTTTTTGAAACATTGTCCCATGATGTATTAGTTATGAAATCAACATCGTCCGATTAGTGGATTATTATTCATAAATGCTTTTGATAGTAAACATTAAGAAGAGAAACTTGTTTATTTTATACTAAACAAATACTAATTAAAACTAAAAATTACACAAATACACAACTTATGTTTCTAATATTACAAAAGATCCCAACTCCCTAAACATATTACAAAAATCCCAACATATACACAGAATGTTATGTATATGTCGGCTATGTTATGTATATTAATAGGGAGAGAGTAAAATAATTTAAAAAATAGTAGAGAGTGTAATTGCTTCCAAAAGGGTTGGTATTTATGTTATTTATACTAATTAAAAAGAAATAAAAGAAAAGGAACATAACTGAACTTAAAACTAATAAAGCTTACGTTGCCAGCAAGTATTGAACCCGGGCACCTCGTGAAAACTAAGTGACCCTCTACCACTGGCACCACAAACAGCTTATGTTGACTAGGTGGCAAGTTTACCATTTATATATATTATGTATATATACCCCTATATATATAGAGTTTCCGTCGAAGTTTGCAGGTGGCGTGGCACCTTCACGGGCCTTAATAGATCCGCCCCTGTTCACATCTTCCTATCAAGGGTCGTAACCTCGTAAGCTGTAACATCTCCATAACATGTCTAATTACCTCCCTTCAATATTTCTTGGGCCTACCTCTACCTCGCCTAAAACCATCCATAACCAGTCTCTCGCACTTCTGCACTGGAGCATCCGTGCCCCTTCTCATCACATGCCCAAACCATCGCAATCTCACTTTCCGCATCTTGTCTTCCATCAAAGTCACTCTCACCTTCTCACGAATAACCTCATTTCTAATCCTATCTCTCCTGGTAAGTCCACACATCCATCTCAACATCCTCATCTCTGCCACCTTCAACTTATGGATGTGAGAGTTCCTAACTGGTCAACACTCCGCTCTATACAACATAGCCGGCCAGACTGCCATTCCGTAGAACTTACCCTTATGCTTAGGAGGCACCTTCTTATCACACAAGACTCCTGAAGCGAGCCTTCACTTCAACCATCCTGCACCAATACGGTATGTAACATCCTTGCCATTCCCCTGAATCATATAGCTAAGATACTTAAAACTATCCCTCTTTCGAATGGCCTAATAATCTAGCTCTATTACCACAACAAAACCTCATGTGTCGAATTGCTGAACTTACATTCCCAGTACTCAGTCTTAGTCCTACTCAACCAAAACCCTTTAGACTTTAGGGTCTGTCACCAAACCTCCAACTTAGCATTAACTCTCTCCGGGTCTCGTTAATTAGTACAGGATCAACAGCAAATAACATACACCAACCAATGCACCTCCCTTTG